>CM060952.1:191596850-191930182 GCA_030765055.1 Mantis religiosa | reverse complement strand
GGCCGTAGTATCGGAGCGAGAATAATTTGTAGAAAGCAATAACATATTTCTCTTCTTCAAAATATTGGAATTTATTCTACTAAAACCACCATTATATCCCATCACAATGTTAAGCTATGTAGAATATATCATTTATACAATACTAAATACAATATCCTTGCAGTTGAAGATTCTGCGGACTTGTATATCTGCACTACAGATAACACCATCTTTACACCTCAATAATCGGACGAAATGTGAAGTCAAAACTATTTGGCATTTTCTGTGTGCTTCTGTGGTAATTAACAATAATTATCTGGATTAACAAAATCACTACAATCACTTTCTACATCACTAGGATTTTGATTATTATTCACATTATTAGGTAAGCTGCAGTCATTAACATTCCTAGTCCAGACACGTCTCAAACATTTTAAACAATTTCTTCTCATATCAGGTTGTCATGGTTACACCATTACCTACCTTACATGTTATCCATTTCATTAAACATTACAATTCCTCCAACTATTCTTTTTTTTTTTTTTTTTACAAAACATGAAATATCTAAAATAACTGATTCAGTGTTCATAAACGAGAAGAAAACAAGCAGAACTAATCTACATGGTGCTCTACAGTTTAATGTCTTACTAAACGATTTCAAACAAGTCACTATGAACTAACTCTATAGAGAGGAATTAGCTGAACTGCTTATGTAGCCTTTCCTGTTCAGTCAGATATATATACACAGATTTTCTGCTTTAACAAAGAAACCCTGGAAAACAATTCTAGAGCAAACTTTGTCCTCCTGACGCTAAGTTTTTGAATGCTGATGTGTAATTAAACTAAAAGAGGCTTTGAACAGTATTATCCACCTCTCCCCTTAAAATGCAAAACCTCACTTGTTTGTGCAGTGAGCCATCAGTATTAGAGTCAAACTCCCCAAAAGTTTAGAAACAAATTTAATATTTCAAGACGTGAAACACTGAATAAAAATCTGATGTACAAACTTCTTAAAACCTTTGGCTATAATTCATGCTAAGAGGAACAAACATGATTAGAAATTACTTTATCACATATTTATTTATAAATATAATGGGAAAGAAACTGCTAAACGGAAGCTCGTATGATTCCGGTATCCATAGCATTTACAGTTACTCAGGCTCATACTTCATAATAAGAGAAAACTCCGGAAAAGGTGTTATCGGATAAACTCATCTTAAGGGAGATTTGAATCATAGAGGTGCATTTCTTTTAACTGTATTTATAAGAACTGTATTTACTGTAAATAATAGAAAAATTACTTACGTGTTGTTACAGTAGGAAGAAAAAGCTCAGGAACTTACCTGAAACAAATGAAAAAGAATGTAAGTAATGATATGAAATTAATCAGTAAGCATTTTAATTATGCCTATTACTCTGTTTTTAGGAAAACGTCGTTCTTGGCACAAGATATAAGCTTTACAGAGTGTTATACCTGGTGAGGCAAAATAATGGAACAATACCTGTAACTCCGCTGTTCAACTCTATGAAGCATGATAATTTTTTACAAAAACTGTAAGATATCTACATGTCCTCACATTATTATAGTTACAAATAAATAAAGAGTGCGGGTTTTCTTTTTCCTGCATTCCTCGGTCATTAAGTCTCAATATTATTAATATTAATATCAATAATATTAATATTACTTAAAATTGAATATATTTTGAATTAAACAATGTGGCTTTGAATTCAACAATACAGACAAAAGCTAAGCTAATAACAACAACAATGCTTACCTCGTGGCAAAATCTAACTGAAAGTAATTGGTCATGACAAGAACTTGAGACACCTAACCAAATAAGTTTGCTACGCAGAGACCATAGAATTAGAGGGTGAGAAGGACGTTTGTAGAGCACGCTGCACCTGATTCCCGACCTTGGGTACGCAGTCACTCGACAACTAACAGAGGCTCTTGTCTAAGCACGTATATATGAAAAACATGAGAAAGTCCCTAAGCTCATTCATTTTTTGTGAACAAATATATTCGTAAATTCTCAAATTTGGATCCTGTTATTTTGTCTGACAAAATATTTTTGTTTTGAGAGAATGTTCTCTCTACAATCACGCGATGTGATTGGAGCATTCTTGGAACGTTTTATATTTGAATCTGTATTGATATTTAAAAAATTTAGCACTTCACACAGTTTGGAATATGATAGAACAGGAAAATTTCAATGCCATGGCCGGGATTTGAAACACGGATCTCCTGGTTTCCGTCCAGTCGCTCTAACTAATTGAGCTACCTTGGCCATCGTGCCGTCATGACATTTAATTCTCCATTTGACTCGTATATTTCTCAGGTAAACCACTAGGAGCTCTCGTATTCGAGATACACCGTTTGTGGCGACTTACTATCGTAAGTACTTGAGTCCAAGGCTTCATCATTAAACTAAGGTTTAGAAGAAAGTTTTCCCTTTTAAAGATGCATTTGTTTCAATTACACCAAAAGTTGCTCTCTTTCAAATAATTGTATTTTCTTTTCAGTGGTCAATTAGTGTATATCAAATAATACAAAGAAAGCATGCGCAAGAACCAGAGTATGGTGAGTTTTCAAAATTTACGAATATTCCCTAATCTCTATTAATAATTAATTAAAATTGAAACATTTCTATACGATTTGTGTGCAGTGCCTAACTGTCCGATAATTTCACAAAGTTTTTATAGAGTCAATATAAAAATCAATAAGATCTAACCACAATGAAATGATGTATCATAGAAAACAGGAATCATATTTCTGAAAAATAGGCTTTAGATTATTTTCGTACACTTACTTTACACATAAATATAATTCTCCCTGTTATTTCAAAATTAAAAATTAAAACACCTTAGGAAATTCAGCCGTAGTAATTCTCTGTGAGTCGACGAGATTTAGTGGCTTTAATGAAATGACGAATGGCATGCAGAAACATTTGAACAACGAATTCTCTTCAGCTCATTGGTTCCATCCAAACACTTTCAATACTAATTCCCTGTTTTAACGAAATGTCAATTCAGATCAAAGTCAGACTACAATTTGTTTTTACAGTAATTAGTTTCCAATTTATTCTATTACCGTTTCAATTTCCTTTTTGCAGTAGTTTGTAAGAAGAGCGTACTTCACGTTTACCCAGTATAGGAAAAAGCCTTTGCTATTACGTCAGTTACTTCACTTGTTTTACCTTTATATTCAGCATGTATGGTGCCTATTTCCTTACACTGCGAGTTTTTATGTCTAGGGTTCCTTTTAAGCAATTACACGTATTAAATAATGAAATGGAATTTACTAAAATATAAAAATTTTATCAAACAGTCGATAGATGTTTGTACTATCAGGACTAAATAACTGTCATTTAAGTTTATGGCAGTACTTAGATATTTACGTGTGTACATCCAGGTAATATACACCAATGTAGAGGGATTTTGATGTTATTGTAATTTTATTGCCTTTCTTCAGTAATTTTCATATAACAAAAGACATATGAAGGCTTGATGGAAATTAAATTGTTGGTTCACACTGGCCGTGTGTATGCTAAATTATGGAAACATAGAGTAAGACTGAAAAATTCAATGCCATAGCCGGGATTTGACCACGGATCTTCTGGTTGCCATCCAGCCGCTCTAACGCTTGAGTTACTATGGCCAATGAGCCAACATGACATTAATTTCTCCAACTGACTCGTGCTTTTCCCGGTAAACCACTAGGAGTTCTCATAAACACATTAGACAACTACCTTAATGGCGACTTACAACGTGTAACTACTTTAAGGACCGGGCTTTATAGTTAAGCACTATTAGGTCAATTAATGCAAATTAATTGTTGTTTCACACTAGCCGTGTGTAGGCTAAAGTACGGATAGACAGAGTCAGACTGAAAAATTCAATGCCATAGCCGGAATTTGAACCACGGATCTTCTGGTTGCCATCCAGCCGCTCTAACCCTTGAGCTACTATGGCCAACGTGCCGACATGACATTAAATTATCTGACTCCTGTTTTTCCTGGTAAACCACTTAGGAGTTCTCATAAACACATAAGACAACTACCGTAATGGCGACTTACAACGTGTAAGTACGACTCAGTTGGAGAAATTGATGTCATGTCGGCACGTTGGCCATAGCAACTCAAGGGCTAAAGCGGCTGGACGGAGACCAGAAGATCCGTGGTTCAAATCCCGGCTATGGCATTGGATTTTCAGTCTGACTCTATCTTTTCATATTTTATCCCAAACACGGCTAGTGTGAAACAACTAATTTCCATTAATTGACCTAATAGTGGTTAACTACAAAGCCCGGGTCTTAATGTACTTATATGTTGTAAGTTGCCATTAAGGTAGTTGTCTCATGTGTTTTTGAGAACTCATATGTGGTTTACCAGGAAAAGCACGAGCCAGTTGGAGAAGTTAATGTTCCGTCGGCACGTTGGCCATAGTAGCCCAATGGTTAAAGCGGCTGGACGGCAGCCAGAAGTTCCGTGGCTCAAATCATAGCTATGGCATTGAAGTTTTCAGTCTGACTCTATCTTTCCATATGAAAGCTTATACAGAATTGTTATTAAGTTAAAATATTTACAAAACTTTATACATGTTAAAAAGATGACTCACTGCTTATTCCAAAGTTGTACGGTTTCCCTAAATTCAGTTGATGAAAATGTATGACACTAGTATAAACTTAGAAAAGTTTATTTTTTTCTTAGCTAGCTTCATGATGAACAATCTATGAGCACTTGAATTTCGCCTTTTCCAATTATTCTATAATTCATATAAGGAAAGAGTGAGTCAATCGGATCAATATTCTGAAAATCTTTCACAAAAGCCCTATTATTGACGTAAACATGAAAGCTTTTACCTTATACTGAAGCCTGGACGTTGTAGATAATCTTTTCACTTTTATTACTAGGGAAACTAATTCTAATCGCTCGCAATTGGAGGATGAACTGGATTGGCACAGTGGACGAATCGGAATGGAAAAGAAAAACAGTGTAACTTTCAATTTTGGTACCTAAGGTAATCATGAGAAAAAATAACACATTTCTACACTTTTATATCCATATTTTTATGCATGTCACACATATTTTCCACGTATAAAATACTTTTTTCCCCACACCGCCCACATAGATTTCGTGGCACCATTCTGCATTCTTCTGGACTGATTTGAGCATTATTTCACCCATTTTGTTCATCGTTAGGAGACGACTTAACGTTGGAGGACGTAAATAAAAAATGGAATCCCCCGTCTTACCTTAATCCGCTTCGTCACTGTTGTAGCGATACTCATTTTTTCCCGTTGGCAGCACTGATGAAGTAATCATCATAACAAGGGAGATTATGTATGAACAAAAGTGTGTATTTATTTACTACAATGTTTTTGCTCTGTTGGAGGTATAAATTGAAAAAAATGATGACCCTCATCAAGGCTATACTCATCCATACCTTAGCCTGCACACAGTTAATGTGTAAAAAATGACTATCTCCATCAATTTACCCCCAAAAATAGTGGTAACCATGAAGCCTGGGACTTAGGTACTTACAGCATGGTAAGTCGCAGAAAATGTGCGTATCTCATTGTATATGAGAGCTCCTAGTGGTTTGACAGGAAACATAGGAGTCAGTTGGAGAATTTAATGTCATGTCGGCATGTTGGCTATAGTAGCTTAAGGGTTAAGAGCAACCGGACGGGGACCCTGAGATCCGTGGTTCAAATCCCAACAATGGCATTGAATATTTTAATCTGACTCTACTCATCCAAACCTTAGCCTACACACAGCTAGTGTGGAGTAAATGATCATTTCCAATAATGACTCTTTATGAGACTTCATCCGAGGTACCTGTACATTTCTCATTCAGGAGGCCAAGGGTTGTCATCCCGGTCGAACCGGCTCTGACTTGGGATTTTGTAGTTCAAACTTGTCACTTAGATAAATGCTAGGGTGCTTATTTCGTACCACGATTTTCCCTCCACTATTTGGCTTTCTTTTATATTCCATTTCCTTATTTCAAATGTGGTTCTAGGCCCGTTCGTACGGCAGATGTTTACGTACTGTTATGTTATGCTATTTATTAATAATGATTTGTCATTGGAACAGTTAGATACTACTTACAGAGCTACAGAAGCATTATCAGGATAATTTGTCATTCGGATAATCTTGTACAGAATAAAGGGATTTAGAGCAAAGGTACTCTCTAACAGCTTTTTTAAAAGCACAGAAATTATCAACTTTTTCTTTAATAACATTAGGAAGTGCGCCAAATATTTTGATAGTTTCATAATATACACCTTTCTGGAAGCAAGAAAGTTTAGCACTAGGATAATGTATATTATACGTTTGTCTAGTGTTTATTCTGTGAATTACATTATTTGTTGCAAATAGGGCACGATTGCATACAAAGAATTTTAGGATCGAGAATATATACTTGCAAGGAAGCGTTAATATCTTCAATCTTGTAAAAATATCTTTACAGGAGCATCTGGTGTGGGTGTTAGTAATGATTCTTATAACCCTCTTTTGCATAAGAAATATTTTTTACTTTCTACTGAGTTGCCCCAAAATAATATTCCATATTCCATAATAGAGTTAAAGTATGCATAATATACTAATTTAAGTGTGTCAATAGAACTCACATTAACCAGCTCTCGGAGAGCATAACAGCATTAACAGGCAGAGCTGAGTTTAGGTAAGATATAATTTATGTGAGCTCTCCAATCAAAACATCTGTCCACTTGAAGGCCCAGAAACTTTATGCTGTCAGTTTCTTCTAATAACATATCATTAATCCCGATTTCTATTTCAGTATGTGATGTACGACAGGTTATAAATTTGACCACTTTTATTTTGTCTAGATTCACAGATAATTTTTCGCTTTAAACCAGCATGACATACAGTTCAAAACATAATTCATTTTAATTATACACTCATTTAAGTTTGTACTGGTCACCGGGACACTAGTGTCATCAGCGAAAACATCTGTACTTGCAATGTCATTTATATAAAGTGAGAGGTCATTTATATAGATCAGAAATAATAATGGCGCAAACACGGAACCTTGGGTTACTCCATGAGTTACCACTTTCCAGTTTGAAGTTTGTTTCTCATAACCAATATCACTGACAGCTACTTCAACACTCTGTTTTCTTTAATTTATATATGATAAAAACCATCTTAAATGTTCATTTTTTATCCCATAAAATTCCAATTTTGCTATAAGAATGTCATGATTAACACAAACAAAAGCCTTTGCTGGATCACAAAAAATTCCACCTACATGTCTTTTATCCTTTAAGGCAGTCGACACTTCATGTGTAAGTTTGTAAGTTGCATTAATAGTCGACATTCCCTTTCTGAATCCAAACTGATCACTGACAAGTATGTTGTTACATTCAAGGTGTTTATACAGTCTGGTGAACATTACTTTTTTCAAGAACTTTTGAAAAAATTGGCAAGTGATATATTGGTCTATAATTTGAAACATTATTGCGTTCGCCTGTTTTGAAAAGAGGTTTAACAACTGAGTATTTCATTCTGTCAGGGAAAATACCCGTCTTTAGAGACTCATTACATAAATAACTAAGGAGAATGCTAATTTGGGAGGAGCAAGATTTTAGGATTTTTGTAGTTATTTCATCATAACCGGAAGAATTCTTCATTTTTAAAGAGTCAATAATTTTATTTATTTCGGAAGGTGTAGTTAAACTGACTTTAAATGTAGGTACAGAGTTTGTGAAACTTGATCTTAGAAATTCTAGTGCTGTATCTTTACTTCCATAATTAATATTTACTTTTTTGTTACATCCAAAAAGAATTTGTTAAACAATTCTGGAACTTCAAGAGGTTTGGCAGTTTCATGATTGACAACATTGAGTGTTATTGGGCAATTTTCTGATGAGTGTTTACGTGTCACACTTTTTGTTATATTCCAAGTGGGTTTTATTTTATTGTCTGAGTTTTGAATTAGTTTATTATAATGCAATACTTTAGCTGCTATTATTACCTTCTTTAGATGTTTACAATATTTTTGTAGTTGTTTTTTAAATACAAATTGTTACTGATTATAACTTGCTAATATAGTTCTCTTTTACGCCTGCATGAGGTTTTAATTCCTAAAGTGAGCCAGGAATTGCCTTTTTTAAAGTCAAATGTTTTTTTATACCTGGATGGGAAGCAAAATTCAAAGTGAGTTCTAAAGCACTGAAGAAAGCTATTATATTTGTTGTCGGTTCCATTAATCTCATAAGTTTTTTTCCAAGATTCATGTTTAAGGTTCTTACTAAATTCATTCAGAGTATTTTCGTTTAGTTCCCTATATTTCATATATGTGTATTTAGGTTTGAGTTTTAAATTTATCTTATCAATCCTTAGAATTTGTGCATCATGATCTGATCGTCCATTAGTTTTTGATTATTAAACGCCACAGATGACTCCTGCCACAGTTGCACGTGAAACATCTAGGAGAGAGATGAGGAAACCCAGAGGATCACGGCCATTTATCCAGGAATCTTTTACTGGACAACATGTTTTTTGATAGCTGTTATAATTAGGATCTAAATAGAGCATATTTCAAAATTGCAAGAACTTAAGAAATCATCATTAAATTAAATGTATAACACGAGAGGAAATATTCAGCATATAGTTTGCTTCTTGGCAAGTAAAGTTATTATCAAGGTAGGTAAAACCTTCTCATTCTATTCGTGTGCAATAATTTATTATGATTCTCAAAGAAAGAGAGACAAATTTCCACCTCCGAAATATATTTATCACCGATAATTATAAAGTACATACACCTTAGGTATCGAAGGCTCAATTAGTGCGAAGAATAATTTTCGTATCAGTTTCCAGATATAAATAATTAGCAACAGTTTTGGCCTTAAGAATTAATGCAGGTTTATGTATTAAATTTATCAGCCAGATAATTGCTGTAATTACAAGTAGTAATTAAAGTAGCTCTACATCTTCATGCACTTTTAATTAAAATTAATTACCCCTGTTTTGAGCTCAACCTTTCTCAGGAAACAGTTCAGCTAGTATAAATGTCACGAACAAAGTCTATGCTTGCAACAGGAGGTCATGGATTTGATTCCTGTGGCCCACCTTCGAGATTCATGGATTTTTCCGAGGTTACCCGAGTCGCTAGGCGAATTTTTCGAGGGATAATTATATCACGCGAATTTTCTATTTCACTTCACTTTTCAAATTGATCCATTGCTTCAGATTTTGACGTATTAGTGGGAACTTCGGTGTGCAAGGCAAGTAACTTCATCGGTATACATTCTTGTCCATTCGATCTTGTGACCTCAAGGTCTGTGCAAACACAAAGAGGTGGAGAGTAGCCGGTTTTATGAGTCGCCACCCAGAAGTATTAATTTGTAGCTCAAGGATCCAGCTCTTTGTTGCTTTCTCTCTTCAAGGTCGATATCCCTGGTATATTCTCTCTTCACTCTGCCGGATGGAACATAGACATGGGCTCTGTCGCGAGCCCATTGTTGATCGAGGCGGCCTGGGCGACTAGTTAAAATAGACACGCAGTGCAGTTTGTAGATAAAAACTCGCCGAAACGGTGGGGGAAAGAGACGGATTTATCGAGAGTTTGTCTTTGTTGTAGCCGCGTCTCGATTGTTTGAGAAGATTCGGAATGTGAGGAATCTACAAAAAGACAGCCCGTCTGCCACAGTGAGTCAGTCCGTTACTGGACGCGTGCGCGTGAACAGCTGTAAATGTGAACTTTGTTTGTGGTCGATGTCCTTGCAAGTTGTATTGTGTATGTGGCGTAATTCTGGAATGCTGTGGACGAAGTGTGTTTCTACAGAAATAAATTGCAACCTTGGGTGTTTGTAACCTGGACTTTTAATTTCACGAACCCACAAAGTCACAATATTCTATGGGAGACATCAAATCATTTGCTGTCGACAAGCTCTTCAACCCCGCTCACCTACTCACTCACTCTTTTATATGTTTAAGAATATTACTTCTAATATTGCTACATATGTAGTGAGATGAATAACACGAAATAATGCATGCGTATACAATAACTATGCTCTATCACAACGAAAAAAAAAGAAACATGAATAAAACCGATTGAGATGGCTCTGGCGGTTTCGTCTGTGTCCCGCTTTCGGGAGTCTCGGGATCGATTCCGTGGCTGACCCACCTAACCCATGGGCTATTATCGGTTTTTTTCGGGTCGTCAGGCCAGGGTAGGTTAATTACATCCCCCGAATTCTCTCTCTCTCTCTCTCTCTCTCTCTCTCTCTCTCTCTCTCTCTCTCTCTCTCTCTCTCTCTCTCTCTCTCTCTCTCTCTCTCTCTAGTAATTTACGTCCTCCAACGTTAAGTCATATCGGACGATGGATGAATTGGGTGAAATGATTCTCAAATGAGTCCAGGGTCCATGGAGCTTGGAGTTACCCGACATTCGTCTTGAAGGATAAGGGAAAACCCTGGAAAACCCCGTATCCAGGTAACTCACCCTGACCGAGATTCGAACTTGAGACCCCTTAAACGTGAGGCAGAGACGCTACCATCTATGCTACCGAGGCGGGCGAATTTTTTCTCCCAGCACTTCATCTCTATTATAATTTTATATCATCTCTCATCTGGTGGTCACTTTCAGGGTAGAAGTAACCGCGGGTATCTCGAAGGTGCATGCAAGTATGTTATACTCTGAGTAAACGTCCTCCTTCTCTAGAACAGTCTCTGATCTCTGGTGGGCTGTCACCAGGTCACAGAGGGGTGAGTTGCCCGTCGTGATGGTCTGCCGGGAAATTTCCAACTGGTAAAGTGTAGGTACCCTGCACTGTCTCCGATCGCCACATCCTTCCTCCGGGGATGCGCCACATGGGGCACAGGTACAATAGTCCAAGACTGAACGTAATGCCGAATCCCCTCCGTACCGTAATCTAATCCAGTTCCAACGTGAACCGAGGTATGAATAAATATTTTTGGATGGCCTTTACATGATTTTCTTTTGCTGGTGAATTCCTTTGTCGAATTACTGAAACAACCTACAGAATTCAAAAGAGCATGCTTAAGCCTTCAAAAGACTGACGTAACACACATATGATTTCATCATCCCTTGAAGACGAGCATTGAATGTGATAGCTATACTATAGGAAAATACAAAGCTGAAAGACAAATCAGTCATTCTATATTGCTCGTCTTTGAAAATCTCTTCAATTAGGTCAAATAATTTTTCTTTCTTTGTTTTAAAAAGATTACGTTGAATATATAAATGAGAGCATTCATCATGACCAAAGAGGTCTGTCAAAAAATCCACGTAAGTACATAGTTTCCGGATTCGTTTGCATTAAGTAAGTACAACTTCATATCGCGAAGGCATGATGTCGTGTCGTGTATTCGATATTGCAGAAACAGATGGTCAACCACTGAGATTTAAGTGTGATCCCTTGTTACAGACAGGGATTCAGTGGTTAATCAAGTGCCGAGATAGGGTCCAGTAACCACGCTGAATAATAATGATACTCTGTGCATTGCCGAGTTCTATCTCATTGTTTGACCATTAACTTGTAAATGTTAAAGTAGCGATGCTGGTTTATTAATGCATCGATAGTGTTTTCACTTTTGGTGATATCCTCGCTATTCATAACCTTCAAGTATAGCGCTTTCAAAACTTATACGCATAAAGATATATGAAAAAATAAAACCTAGCAGGATTGGTTGTACTAATAAGCAGACATATATATATATATATATATATATATATATATATATATATATATATATATATATATATATATATATATATATATACTTGATCCAGAATTTAGCATTTTTTCCGAATTTATTTTATCCTTCTAATACAAGTTTTCAACAGTAGTGTTGAAAAACAACAAGAAAAGGTAATTTTACCTCATAGTTGGGTTCACATTTTAGGTATCATTAAAGTAAGTGTCGAAAGGGATAACTTTTTAATCTTTTTATAACGTTTTTGCAACTTTTGTATCAGCTTTTACTCCAATATATAAGATTTGTTAATTTATGTGTTTTGTATCAGCATGTTAACAAGCGTCCTAAATGCTGAAGCGAAAGTAAGTTGGCGAGCAAAGATTTCCATTTGGTGACGGTTTGAAGCAAATGGTGTTTAGCTCGGGGTAAAGAAATGAGGTTAATCTCACAGGATATGCATGGATATGTATGAGAAGGATAGTTTTAATGACATTGGATTGCCCGTTTCAAACTGGTTTAATGACTGCTTCTTTTTATCCGAACATCAAACCTGATGTTGCCATCCAAGGGTTACCAATATCACTGTTTAGAGTTACTAAAGGCAGAGTGATTATTACTCGATAATACTTAATTAGTTACGTATAAACCGACAAATATCTTCTCTCATCACTTCTGGTCTGCTTTGACCAAGACAGAAGAGGACTGACCTAATCGACTCCACGCCTCGGACTGAATGACCACACGGCTGCGCGTGAGCGTATAGCTCTCACTTTCTGGAAGCTCCTTATTCAACCAAAGATTCCCTTTGTGACTATTTTGTCATACCATTATGAAGGGTCCGAAGAATACCTCATTCAACAAGTCAAAGGCTATCCTTTAGAAATCTGCTAAGGACACTGTTTCTTACGTTTCTTTTGTTAAAACAACTTATTCACCCAAACTGCTATTCGACTCAAATGCACCTGCACGTGTTGTAACAAAGAACCAACATTCCTTTGAAATCCATCGTGATTTTTTACATATTTCAATCCTTTAATTTCGGTATCAATGTGGTAGCTATTTATAAAAACCAAAAGTAACATCTAAAATTCTAAGGTACTGCAATTAAAATATCTGAACATGCATTGCAAAGTCTTTCACGGCTGTTGCCGGTCACAGGATGAAGTTTTTGAGTATATGTTTAAAGGTGTGGCCTTTAGCCAAGATTCCACTGCATGAAACATGATATAAACTGAAAATTACGTACAAAATTCTTAGAAAGCTACATCTCTGCGTTTCAGAGCTGACTGAACTACAAGTGCCTAAAGGAGCGAAGTTTTAAAACTAAGTAGGAATTTGTGCCATGCAGTTGCAACTTTGATGCTTCCTGAAGTTGCAGTCAGCCAACATGCCACTGCATGAAACATGAATTAAACGAAAATTAGGTATAAAATTAAAAAAAAGTAAGCATTGCGACGTTTCACCGCTTACTGACAAATGCTTAGATCAGCGAAGTTTCTAAGTAGGAAATTGTGCTTTACATTTGCAACTTTGATGCTTCCTGAGGCTGCAGCATGATCCCTAGGCAAAGCTTAGGAGAGACCTCAATTTCTTGCGACATCCTCTGATTTCTACTGTGAACAGTCAGTGCACTTAGTTATTTGTATCTAATTTTATTCGTCAAAAGTTATGACTGCACAACATCAACAGCTATAACATATTCCAATTTTTGAACGGAGCATTAGATGTTTTTGTGGAGCACAAATTAGGTTGGACTGTATAATCTATTTACATATAAGTCAATAAATTTATACGAAGTTTTATCTAAATTCCAGAAATTGACGATCTTACCGAGTTTAAAATAAAGATATAAATACATAAATATATGATGATGAGAGTAATTAAGCTCACTAATACCCGATTTCATCAACAGATGTTAAGACTGAACAAGAGTTTACTAATAGTTAAAGCAAAAATTGCGTTTCACCAACAGGTATTAGCTTAACACTCGTATTAAACCTCTTCTCAAACAATCTCTTGTCCTTAACAATTGTAAATGGTCAAGATGGCGGGCGTGAACGCAGCTGTTGATGTCGATTTGTTATATTTAAGAACGTCTAAATGGCATTCGTAATAGAATACGGCCTATGAGGAGAAATGATTTTGAAAAGAAAATTTTCTGCGTAGGTATATAAACTGTCCAAACAAGTTTCTATGAAGGTTACTGCGGAAGTACAAGACAGGTTAAAACATGCATCGTAAGGAACATGCCAATCTCGCATTTGCTTTAAGTATTAACAACTTTGGGATTTTATAATTCACTGAAATATGTGGATAATACACTGTCCACCTCCCGTCTTGAAACGTTCAAGTCACTCGTCTTTCTTCACACCATGTTTTAAATTTACTTAACACTGAGAACATGTATCGAAAATAATATGCCGACCTCGGCTTTGCTTCAAGTATTAATAACGTTGCGATGTTATAATTCACTAAATTATGTGGATAATACACTGTCCATGTCCATACATGAAACGTTCAAGTCACTTGTCCTTCTTCGCTCCTCGTTTTAAATTCACTTAACGCTGGGAACATGCATCGATAGGAGTATGCCAATCTCGCATTTGCTTTAAGTATTAATAACTTTGGGATTTTACACATCTCGTCTTGAAACGTTCAAGTCCCTTGTTTTAAATTTACGTAACACTGAGATCATGCATCCAAAGGAATGTGCCGATCTCACCTTTGCTTCAATTATTAAAGACTCTGGGATTTTATAATTCACTAAATTATATGGATAATACACGGTCCACCTCCCATCTTGAAGCGTTCAAGTCACTTGTCCTTCTTCGTACCTCGTTTTAAATTTACGTAATACTGACGAAGACGTTTGATGCTTGTAGTAGTGACAAATGCATTTGAATTAAATTCATTTCCAATATTTTCCCACGCCATATCTTTCTCATTTACATTCGCTGCATCGTCATCTTATTTCCCACGATATGCTTACACTTCCTCACCAATTCAGTTAACAATCCTTTCTCCATCGATAAGAAATTGGTCTCACGGCTTTTGTTTACGATTTTGTTCACCTGCCATATTTTCAGCTGTGTGCAGACGAAAATAAGAACAAAAAAGCATCGCAGTACGTTCAGAGAATAATACAACTCATCCATAGCCTTCTATATCTGTACTATTTACAAGTTTCTTGGCGATAACAAGTGTTTGTTAACATTTTCAGAAAAAAAAGGTAGATGAAATGCAAGAAATTTAACAGTGGTGTTAGCACTGTGGCAATTGTTATGTTACGATTGTTAACGTCGATTTTAACGTCTCTTGGTGAAATCGGGCAAAATTCTATAAATTTAGTCGATTCTTACTGAAAATATAACCAGACAACGTAATTATATAATTTTCCAATATGTGCATATGTAGAATGACATTTAATCTATTCAGCTGCACTGCACGAGCAGACTCGAGCCTGTATCGATCAGCACTGCTAATGCATCGAGCTCAGTAAGACCCATAGTGGGTAGAAATATTATTTACGACTAATGGATATTACCAGAGAAACTGGGTGGAGGAAGAGAGTGTAGGAACAAGGGAGCACATATTCACCTGGTGGACGTGAGTAATTGAAAATGCTCTCTCCGAAGTAATCAAGATTAAATGTTTTCACATTATTGTGGCTCGACAGAGAGAATCGATATATATCGCAGAGTAATTACCATTGTGCTGGTCTTGCATCACGAGAAAATAAAGTGATTAACGTTCTGTTCCGATGATATTCTAATTAAGGATAGCCACAACTCACGATTTATAATTCCACTTAGCAATTAATGTCACGTTAATAATTATTTAGTACACGGACGCTCGGTAATGCAGGCGTTTTCCGCCATACTGGTGATTTCGTATGCAGCGCAAATGCTACCCGGAGCCTTCCATTTTTTTCTTTCCTTTTTTAAATTCACATTTGCTGTGAAACATTGCCAAAGGATTAACTGAGTATGATTGGAATTTCTGTTCGATATGCCGGGACAGCACTCTATTTTGACATTCATAGTCATGCAAAGTACGGGGTCAGTGCCGATTACCTATTAGGTCATTGGGTCGACTGAACTAACTCTGCACACAACACGACAATCTCTCCTCATGCAAGCCTGTTCTCTACTAATTCACTCACTTGCCCCTGGGTAACTTATATATTGTTACTATAGATTTACTGAAATATGTAGTTGTACGTTTTAAATCAAAATAAATGTCGCATAAGTTCGTGGTAGTAGCTGCTTGCCAAGTGGGAGATCTGGGTTTGAATCTCTGTACTTGCGTTCAGTAAACAACCTCTAACATTTGACCCATTAAAATATACAGTCAGACAATTTATTTTTCGGTCTGTAGAGTACGAAGGATGTACAACCTGAACTAGAAAGGTTGTTCCGAAAAGTACAGGCAATATAATTCTGTATCTATTGCAACAAAAAGTCGGATTTATATCTGTGGAGGCTTTTGCCTTGTTTTTATGCTAGAAGCGCGTAGTAAAGCTGTTATTATATAGTGATAATGCCACATTGAAGCACACCTAGTTTCCTTTCTAAGTAGAAAAGATTACATTCGAATTTTGTCGACAGTAACAGACGCAGCTAATGCAACTGGTGAGTCATTGCGGGCTTAAATGAAAACCAAATGACACGCAACCGTGGATTACATTAATAAAAACGAAAGTTCGGTAATAACATTACACTCAAAGCGAAATAATAAATTTATAAATGAAATAAAACCGCTTAAGTATATTCCCAAACGTGCACATGGAATATATAGAACGGTGCACGTTATAATGGAAAAACTGGTTTTCTATTTGGGCTTACTAAATCATTTAATTTCACAGAGGTCTCATTATTCTCCCAGATGGACATTTTCATCTCAAATGTACTATGTTGTGGTGTACTTATGTTCAAATGATTACCCTAGGGAGAATGATGTTCTATGTGCTGAAGTTTTTTTCGGGAAGCAAGCCAGATGAAAAGACAATTAGATATCGACGTTTCTGGAGTGTGCATCTCTTTCATTATCAGGATATTTATAAAATGTCATAACCACAAATGAAGCACTGGATATAACAGAAATATAAACAAAGACAAAGCACTATCAAAATTCCCATTACTGAACAAAAGACTGTTTTCAGTAAATTAAATGCGAGGTCATGAGATGGCGTGAGTATAGAAAATTAATTGGGTCAGAGAAACGGAATGGCTGTGCCTGCTTTTGTTTTTGGTTCTGAAACATGGACATTAACAAAAGCAGACAAAAACAAGATACAGGCTGCCGAAATGAGAGCAGTAAAGGGGTGTACTCTTTTAGATAAAATTCCAAATGAAAAAGTATACGAAAATGTAGAAATAAGTTCCTCAGAAGAAAAAATAATAAATTGTAGAAATGAATGGAGAGAGCATATTGAGAGAATGCCGAGAGATAGGATCCCAAGAAGAGTTATAAACTATAAACCTAGAGGAAAGAGACATCGGGGAAGACCACGAAAACGATGGTCAGACATATTTTAAGCCGGAATAGGCAACATTACCTAGCCCTTGGAGTGAAGAAAAAGAACAAAAAACGGAACTTCTTAACTTGATAGTCAAGCTGTATTGATCTATGCTTGCTAAGTCGATGGATTTCCAATTTAAGGGTAGTTTTCAAGAGGATCTGAATTGAAATCCAGCATCACGATTAAGCGTGCTCCTCTCGGAGGAAATGGCCAAAGTCTCCTTAATTCTCCGCTCCCAGAAACTGTTGCATTTTGCCAAGATGGTCGTCTCCCGAAAATTGACTCTATGGCGTTACCAAAAAAATGTTCTGCCAGTCGAGACTTCTCAAATCACATTAAACGAATGCTCCGTTCGTGTTCGTTTATTCTGGTAGTGATGGTCCTTCTGGTATGTGCTATATACAGTGTCCCACATTCACAGGGAATACGGTACACTCCCGGAACTTGGAAGTCCAGTTTCTGTTTTACTGGTCTCAACAGATGTTTAATCTTTGGAGGTGGCTTGTGGATGGTGCTGATGTATGTGGTGAGAATTCTGCTGCATCTACCGTATAGATTGCCGGTAAACTATTTATAATAGTCTTTTCACCTTCCTTGCTTCCCAAGAACAACTTGAGCATATATAGGAAAGCTTCAGGTCTTATTTTTTATATTCTATTTTTTCTAAACTTTTCATTCTCTTTGCTACACAATTTGGTAACTATCGTAGATTCTATAGATATTCTTTGCAAGTGATCTCAGCCACCTGGTATCACACTACATTATATCTGAAGCAGTACGAAAACCTTATTGGGTGATGAGTTAGACATAAGTGAAAGTATTTCTTGTATATATTTATGGAGAAAGTATTTCATACTGTTGACATTTCCAGATGTACCAGTTAAACCGGAAAAAAAAGGTTAAAGGAATATACCGGATGATTGCATGCTGCTGATACAACCTTTTAGGAAAGATTAAGGAGGATAAGTGCAATAATCTGACATCAGAAACCTTGGTCCGGAAATGCCTCCTTCACAAGTTATAGGCGAAAGCTATTTTCATAGGTAGATAGGTGAGAATCCCCACGCTACAGTGTAAGAGGTCATCAAAAGTAATTTCAGTGAATTTTTGGGCCCATATAATCAATGATGAGGTAACATGCCCATTTCGTATTCCACTCCGATTAACTGGAGCAGTACACACTGTGTTTTTGAGAGACACACTTCTCGAGTTGATGGAACATATTCCACTTGCGGTAAGTCGACGTAAGTGGTTTCAACTAGATGGAGCCCAAGCTCACGATTCACATCGTGGTGGAGAACACCTTACCCGGACGTTCCCTAAGAGCGGATAGGAAGAGGAGATCCAGCTACATGGCCAGCCCATTCCCCTGATCTAACTGCGCTTGATTTGTTTTTTCTTGTGGGGTCATTTGAAAAGTCTTGTGTGCGAGACACCAGTAGAAACAAAACAGCATCTACTAGCACGAATACTCGCTGCCTGTGGCATTGTCAGACTCCAGGGTTGCTCCTCCAAATACGACAGAACATCGTACGACGTTGTCATGCCTGCATGCTGAGGGATGCCATTTTGAACACCTCTTGTAATATTGTGACTTGTGTAAACGTAAATACAGAGAAATAAAATACAGATTTCCATAGATTCTCATAGGTTCACGTTCACAGGTATTCCAAAGCAACTCTATAATCCTGAAAAAGAGACGCTTCCGGATTAAGGTTCCTTATATCAGATTAATGCATTGGTCCTGCTGAATCTTCCCTGTAAGTTTCTAACATCATCACGGATTTGCCCTATCTACTGCGAACTGTTATGCCAAGACATTTTTTTTCTTATAAGGATTGCCAACTACAGCGGTTATCAGCGCCCTTAAAAAATCAATCATAGCAGAAGCCAGGTATAAACTGTTCTAAAACTGAGTACCAGTTTAAATGAACCCACAAAAATGCATGTCCACAACAAAAACAAAAAGAAACTAAAAGGAAATATAAGGCCAAATGGGGGAAAAATAAAAATAATTCTCTTCCCTAAATTCTAAAATTCAACATAGAAAATAACTTAAAAACTATCTCAACCTCTGTGTCATCGTCCGCTAGCATTTCTGCAAAGCTCGCCGGCAGCTGCAGAGACGTCCTAAGGTGTGCTAGGTAAAACCACTCTAGCAGCACTTGTCGTACAGATAATGCTTCATTGCAAAACGGACATGCCAAGATTTAGAGAACGTTGTATGTGTTAACCATACCGATGTCTTCAAGCGGATTTTATGTGGTTCTCTACATCTACCAATTCACTATTCACTAAAGAAATATCGTCTAAACATAAAACAAAAGAAAGTGTTACATTCAAGTGTTATTTAGAATTGAGAAATCGATGTTAAGCCTTCAGCTTTCACTGTCAGTATTTTTGCGACCTTCACATTTAAATTATGCTCAACAAAGACACTTGAAACAGATACTGTTCTTTTTTCTCCCCCTAGACGAGTTACATACTTTAGTATGCTTCTAACGAATTTGAATGAGAATGAGTAATCTGAGACAGAATTTACGGAACAGATGAATAAATGAATATTTATAATAATAAAATTAAATATGAAAATTTGTGCATTTTGGTTAAATGTTATTGTCGTGTTTCTCGCACAGTTACCATGGATTTATCTTTGGTAATAGATACCTCAAAGATAATGCACTAATTATTCCTGTGAGAGTGAGGGGGTACTGCTGTGATTCTCAGATCTGTGCTAAGCATCAATGAGCGCCTGACTTCAAACAATGGAATTCGCAGAAATCACAAATAACAGATATACGTTCACTTTACGTGGAGTAATCAGTGCTTTATCTAAGAAGTATCTATTACCAAAGATAAATCCACGGTAACCATTCGAGCAGCACGAATATAGGTTATAGGTTATGAGTACCTCAGGAGTTGTGGTAAGAGGACATTAAGCACAGTAATTAAGGACGGTTGGCTTTCAGACATATTCTTGGAATATGTGAGCATATTTCTTAGAAAATTTTAAACAGGCTTTAAGACTGAAAGCAGAAAGTTTCACTAATGTAGAAATGAATTGGCAACATAGTTTTAGAAGCTAGTAGAGGGGTGCGTAGAGCTGAAGGGGGGGGGGGTCATAAGGAGAATATTGAAGCTCTGTAGGACATTCTGGGCAGAATCTTGACCACTTGCTCTGATCGCCGGTGGAATAAGACGTAGCTGTATTACGCGTCAAGATTAGAACCGCGTGATATAGGCTTCAAACACGTCAGCTCCGGATATTTGTATAATAATTTTCATTGGTCGGCAACTTCTCAGCTAGGGTGAATACTGTTTATTAACCGTTTCAAAGTAGGAGCTGGTGTCATCGTTTCTCTGAACATACACTCACGCATACCTTGAGTTATGTCTCTGCTCAAGAGTGAAGCAGACGCTTACGGCTTCAAATTGGCGCAGCATTTTGAGGTGGATCAACTGGCTACAACTTGCTCTCCTATGGTAAAAACGGGCACATCAAATAAACATAGTCAAAAATATATATTATTATTATTAGGAGATTATCATCGATCAGTACGATAGTATTTAGTTTTAATTCTCGTAGTAATATAGTTACGGGAATGCTATCCCAGCATGAAATGGAATGAAGTATAAATCATTCACTTATATAGGTGCATTAAATTCTACTAATTGGAGCGCAGTGTCTGCTGCGCTTGAGTGCGTATGTCTGGAAGAGCAACAAACACGCCTTCCCTCATTAACTACCCAATTAGCATTATAAACTTAGCAGTGAAGTATTTCAGTTTGGATTTCCAAATCCGGAATTTGCGTACCATGTTTAACATATAATCCGTGATTCTGAAAAATACTGATTTTGCCTGGGTGAACCGCTTTATTTTAAAGGATTTTAGCATTAATTATTTCTCTACATATCTTAGTTGACATTTATGCCTTTTTTATGCATTTTAATACAGTTCTGTATGACATGTTTATGTACCAATAGAGGTTTGAGTATGACAATTTCCGAGTTTCAGTGATTCATTATAATTGTGTCATTTTACAATTAAGGGGACATACTGAGCTACAAATTATGAATATGTCTCATTTGAAAAAAATTATGAATGGCGATTATCCACTTAAATATCACAGGGACATAAATAAGATAACTTTCATATTATTTTTAATCGCTTCAATTTTGAAATATGCTATAAACACTTCTTTTATATTGACAGCAGCATGCTTTAAGCTTTAATGTAGCTTAACAAATAGCTACATTGAGCTTCTTGGTTTCTCCTATGCCAAAGTCTGAATTTGAAATGTTAAAACTAAAAGTCATTTTAAACATTTATCTCACCTATACTACACTAGGTATAATTAACTGAGTTATAATTTCGGTTTAAATTAAATTAACTTTAAAAAGATATCACTATAAATACAGACGTGTGCAAATTATTAGACGCATTTTTTTTTTTTTTTTTTTTTTTTTTTTTTTACTTTGCTTCAATTTAACATTCAAAATAATAGTTATTTACCGCCGTAACCTATTTCAATTTGTCTTAATTATTTTCCTTGTTTTAATATGAAGCATAATCAATGAAATTTCTCTCTTAATAATAGCTGAGGTATTTTTCTTTTACTTATAGTAATATGTTGGTAGATCGGCATTAAGAGCAGCCATTTTCTTCATGTCTGTTTATCAAACTGTTTCGTGATTTTGCTTTCATTTGGTGAACGTAGTAACTGTAGATTGTTAATATTTGCCTTTATTGTGTTTTATGGCTAATATATCCTCAGTATTTATTATTAATTGATCTCAAGCCAGGTAACCGTGTATCTTATCCTTAGCATTCACATTCATTAAAAAGTGAGGTTATGGGTAAAACTGCTGACTTATCCCCAAAGAAAGTAGCTGTAACTGAGAGTCATTTGAACGATACTCTTTATTCACAACGTGAAATAGCTAAAAAATTGCGTATTTCACAAAACTATGTTAGTCGCATTAATCAAGCTTTATCATTCGGTGAGACGTTGACCTCACAAAGGGATGGAAAAGAAAGCTATCACCAAGTATGCAAAGAAAACTTGTGCAGTGGCAAAAAATAGAAGAGCAACCAGCATTGACTTCAGTAATCAAATAAAGCAGTACGGTACAGAAATATCAGCCTCAGTAGTTCGCAGAAGATTATGTGATGCAGGTTTACCAGCACGCAGACTTCGTAAAAAGGCTAAACTGACATCAGCAATGGCAAAACAACGTTTACAATGGGCCAAAGAGATGCAGAAACATCCAGTGGAATTTTGGGGGAAGGTAAATAGTATTAAAATTGTATATAGCATAAAATTAAAATATGTACACCTAAATTGTATGGAAATGAAATGAACAGCCTAAACTTTGTTTCTCTCATTGCTGGTTTTGATAAACTATCTTTGAGCAATTTTAAAACTGTTTAATATTCATAGAGGTTTTTATTGTTTTATCTAATTTTCTCAGATGAATCCATGTTTGGAGTATGTGAAGAGAGCAGACAATATGTGAGAAGGACAGATAAACAAGCATTTCCCCCGCAGTGTGTCGAACAAAGGGTAAAGCACCCAACATCAAAAATGATCTGGAGCTGTATGTCTGTCCATGGACCTGTAAGGTTATACATAATTGTGGGATCTATGGAGCAGAAACAGTATAAAAGTGTATAAGAAACAAGACTGTTACCGCAAAGTAAAAAATGGTTTCTAAATGCTGATTTTGTATTCATGCATGACAGTGCTCTCTGCAATAGAGCAAAATCTGTAACCCAGTTCCTCAAAGAAAACAATGTAAAAGCACTACCATGGCCGGGGAATAGCCCTGATTTAAATCCAATAGAGAGTATGTGGGGTATTGTTAAACAGAGACTGTAAAAATTGAAAATAACTACAAAAGCTCAGCTTATTGAGGGCCTGATAAGCATTTGGGACAGAGATAAAGAAATAAATCCTCCCCCCCCCTTGTAGAGAGCATGCCTAAACGCATCAAAATGGTAATAAAGACTAAAGGAATGCATACAAAATACTAAGAGTTTAAAAAATATTTTGTAATATTATTTATGTTAAATAAATAGAAAATATACCGTATATGTTAAAAATGTCACCATTGTATCCAAACATTTGCACACGTCTTTATGTTACGCTCATTGCTGGTTTTATTAAAATCCTTTTCAGCACAATCATTTCTATGAAAGTCCTTTTCCACCGTTTCTAATGAGACTTAAAAATTTCAAAAGAACTGCATAATGGCTTCATATGCAGCATTTTGAAGACCGAAACTGACGATAGGAAAAAATTTCAAGAACTGTATTTATAAAATGAAAAAGTTTTTAACTCTCCACTAATAGCTTGCTGTTAGAGGGTCAAAATTAAAAATTAATTCTAAAGTAGATAATTCAATATAATTTATTTTGGACGCATACACTTAATATTCATTTTACTAGATATTTTAATCGAATTGCATTGGGACATTGGTAGATATGATAGTGTTGATTTATGATTTCGAAAACCAGCCCAAAATCGGGTTAGAAATATCATTCAGTGGCCCAAATTGTTTGTCAATCTAACGTTCTTGACCAGAAGCAGCACAAAACCCAGTTTTCAACGTCACTGCAGCATCCGTTCAGCAATTAGAGAATTTTAAGTTTATTTTACAAATATCCAATTGAACTGCTAAAGCTTCATTTTCAATAGAACTTATTTTACCAGAAATAATAAAATAAATGATACTAATTGTAAAACATTATTATATGCCGCTATGACTTAAAATACCAATACTAACATCACTAAACAAAAGTCTGTTTTCAGGAAATTAAATGCCAGGTCAAGAGATGGCGTGAGTTCAGGAAAATAATTAGGTCAAAGAAAAGTAGCTACTTAACTTAATTATCAAGCTGCATAGATCTGTGCTTCTTAAGTCGATAGATTTACATTTTAAGGCCTGTTTCCAAGAGAAGCTGAACTGAAATCCAGCATCACGATTAAGCGTGCTCCTCTCAGAGGAAATGGCCAAAGCCTCCTTAACACTCCGCTCCCAGTAACTGCTGTAATTTGCCAAGATGGTAGTTTCCCGAAAGTTGGATCTATGGTCGTTATCAAAACAATGCTCTGAGAGTTCAGGCTTCTTAGGTTGCATTCAACGAATACTCCGTTCATATTCGTTTATTCTAGTAGTGATGGTCCTTCCAGTTTTTCCTATATACGGTGTCCTACATTCACAGGAAATGCGGTACTCACCCGGAAATTGGAAGTCCATTTTGTCTTTCACTGGTCTCAACAGATGTTTAACCTTCAGAGGTGGCTTGTGGATATGTTGTATTTTGGGAGAATTAATCGTGATGCTGGATTTCCGTTCAGCTCCTCTTGGAAACCAGCCATAGAAATGGAAATTCGTCGGCTTAAGGAGCACAGATCTAAACAGCTTGATCATCATCAAGTTAAGTGGTTATGTTAGCTTGACCTAATTAATTTTCTGCACACATGACATCTCCTGACCTGGCATTTAATTTACTGAAAACAGTCTTTTGTTCAGTAATGGAAGTATTGAAGGTGTTTTGTCTTGTTTACATTTGCATTATATCCAGTGATACATTTTTGGTAATAACATTTCTTTAAAATATCCTCATGATGGGAGCGATGTACCCTCCCGAAACGTCAGTTTATAATCGTCTTTCCCCCATACTCGTCACCAGGAAAGCTTCAGGTTTTATTTTATGTTGGTATGAGGTAATTCGTTATGAATGAAAAAAAACAAACAAACAAAACAAATAAAAAACAAATAAACACAAAAAACTTACTATGAATTTCCTTGTCCCATTCTATTTTAATAATCATCATGTATGACATGAGAATTAGAATAGAAAATAAGTACCATATCGAATCTCACGCCGTTTAATGGATACTGACAAATATCTCTTTTTTTTTTTTTTTTAATTTTTTGACCTCCAATGTTAAGTCATATCGGGTGGTGAATGAACGGGTGAAATAATGCTTAAATGCGTCCAGGGTCCATAAAGCTTAGAGTTACCCAAAATTCGTCCTTCAGGATACGGAAAAAAAACCGGAAAAAGCCTTATCTATGTAACTCACCCTGACCGAGATTTGAACTCGGAAACTCCTGAACGTGGGGCAGACACGCTACCATCTACGCTACTGAGGCTGGCTAGAACCGCTTTGTTAATTTACTAAAACCTATACTCACTTTGTTTATATGTTTAAAATGCAAAAATAATAAGCAAATTTTACTTCTATTCTGCTAGTTAATTAAAATAAGTAAAATGTGGATTCACTTGAAATATGGGAAGTTTTGGCATACAACTTAATATGGGCATAGTTCAGTGACCATACAAGAAAAACAATTGCAGTGCTTTTAGAAAAGTAGATTTTATCATGTGGAAATTGCTATCAAATTGCTGCAATTTAGAAATAAATTGGAGTGTAATTGATTTGCTAACATTTGGAAACAGGCTCCACAAATGGCGAGAGCATATGAACTAATTCAAACAATTAAGACTATTTCAGAAATAGGAAGCTCTAAGGAGCTAGAAGGTTGCAAAGAGAAGTTAAACTTATTTGCAAAACTATAGAAAACAGATATATATATATATATATATATATATATATATATATATATATATATATATATATAGGCAACGAAAAGCAAAATGGTTAAATATTTCCGGGACATTGTGCTTTTGAGTGTGCCTGTATCGACTGCCATGTTGGAGTTATTGTTATTTTCTTGGAAGCTTATTTTTCTTTAAGACTATACGTTATTGTTTTGCCTGCCGACTCATGTTCACCTTCGACGTCTACAGCAAGCAGGAACACCTGCTTTCCGACATTACCGCGACTGATACTGAGCTCCACATGGAACACATAATGTGCAAGACATATATGGGGACATATGACAGGGTAGGGGAGCACGGCTGCAAGATAAGAAAACAAATTTATAACTCAAGGTTTCAACAAAAGCAAGAGGGAGGGGCTGCTGGAAATTGAAAAAAAGGAAACATTGATACGAGCATGCGCATAGTGGCACAAGGGGGGGGGGGGGGGAGGTGTATAGAAAGCAATGGACGTAGGCATCATTTGTCACTGCGAGCAGCAGAAGACAGTCGCCTTTATATTTCCGATACAACTGCCATCTGTCTGTAAATGTACACATGCACCGCCCCTGCTCCAGTAATTTGAATAGAAACCCCAGGGAGAGATGCAAACTTTCAACTTAGCGCATGATAGCTTCAAGAATAAAAGAAATTCAGAAACATGTATATCTACTGTTCGAAATGCTGGTGTTTGTAGACATCTAGCATATCTTATTTTTCGCTAGGTATCTTATCTCAACACATAGAAGTCAAGACGTATCCATGACTCTCAAACAGCAAATGATAGGTTTCATTTTCAGATATGAATTATTTCGATTGAGGAAGAAGTCACCAAGTCTGGAACAACGAAAACTGGTTGTAGGAGTAACAATAGAATGTATGTAAATTAAACGGCGTTAATGGAGAAATCCTAGTTGAGGTTCAACTTTGTAAAAAGCAATATATTCCCACACCTATCAAGTTACCATACAACTCCTCATAGTAAATTTTTGTGGCTAATATTGTATTCAAACTACACAGAAAATCAGAAAAGTTTTAAAATTACAAATGTGTATAACATTCATTTTTACTATAAGCAATCGAGTATCAAAATGAATCACTATTATGCCTTCTACATTATATAGCTAGTGCTATTTTGATCTATATAATAAATCCTGAATTTTCTGAAAGTTTGCGCTGAATACAGCGAAATTTAAGGGAAAAGGCAATTGTATACCAACGGATCCACTGTTTAGATACAAACATTGTCGCCAAATTATTGGTTTATATCATATGTAACTCAAGGATAGGTCCAAACAAATGCAGGTAGTAAAACTGGCCAGTAACCTCAAAAGGGAAGGTAATTTATTATTAACTGGGAATGCCGGAGACACGTCAATTGTTTTTGAAACGAATTGTTGGTCAACAAAGTTATGCATGGCAATGGTGAGGAGTGAAACGCGTGTATGTGGGAAACTCCTTACAAGTAGGGTAGCTAACAATAAATAAACGAAGAGAAACAAAGAAATCTGCTGTACGCCACTCCTGAGATCAACTATCCATGCAATTCTGAGCTAAGAACGAACCCAGAACCCTTCCTTATGAATTCCTTGTAGTTTAAAAATGCCTATTCCCTCCCAACAATGTATACTGTATCAGTCTACATCCAACACTAATATTAAGGTGCGCGACGTAATATAAGCACGACATCAACTATTTTCTCTGCAGGTCCATCCATCAAATGATCTCTGAATAAAATATATATTTTGTACTTTATTTCCTTTGGAAACCTGGATAAAAAGACGGCACAGCAACAGCAGCAGAGACGCTGGCAGACTGAGGAACAGCTCGTAGGAATGAATGTGTAGTGTTTAACGCCCGCTTTTACTACATACGGCACCGCAGGCGGTGACACTGATGATACATGAGATGAAGTTGGAGCACCGTTGGAATGAGATGGCAGGGAAGCCGGAGGTCCCGGAGAAAACCCGCCCCAGCGCCATGTTGTCCACCACAAATCTCACTTTGCGGTCGCCTGGGATCAAACCCGGGCCTCCTTGGTGAGAGCCAAGCGGTCTAACCACTGAGCCACGGCGCGGCCAAGAGCTCGTAGGGGTCTCAGACATATACCAGTCCTAAATAGGACTTAAGCATGTAGTGACGGGCTGTGGTGGTTGCAGGGAGGGAGCTAGTAGCTCTTCAATGGCTGCATTTTTCGGGTGGACCGAAATGATTAGAGTAGAAAGTCCTGGATGAAAAGAAAGCTATACTAGGCAAAACCTTCGGTGGGCACAAATTTGTTTCAGACTGAAATATGTGCCTTATGGTTACCGGTAATGCCCACATGCCATTCGTGTTAGCCGATATCGCTTCAAGGGGCGTTCTTTTGACGATAATCCCCAAGGTTTCGCAAAATAGCGTAGAATTTTTGTGGCCCGGCAATCAATTTCAACCTCCGTATATCGGAGGGATGAAGCCTTGTGAAGTAACCTCATGGGGAACCGTCTGTATACGGTGCCCGAAGGCATCTGTTCTGTACACGTTGGAGCATCAGGAGGTTGGAGCCTGCAGTCATAACCCAGACTTCACACGCATAAAGCATTACGGGGAGGACTAAAGCCTGGAAAAGGTGTATCTTCAGGGGAACCGGCATCGTGGAGCACAACATCTGGTAAAGTGAGGCCGTAACTCCATTCACCCGATGCGACAACCCCCGAACGTGCTCCCCGAAAGTTAGGCCCTTGTCCAAATTAACACCCAAGTCTTTAATGTAATTCTCCCACCCAATTCTTCGCCAAGAATTCGTGAATGTGGGGAAGTTGGCGGGAAAGTGCCGCTTTGTAAATAGAATGGCTTGGCATTTCTCCGGGTTTATGAACAATCATCCAAGCGTGCAGCAATCTTGGAGGGGGTGGAGGTGTCTCTGCGTGGGGTAGAACAGAACGTCAGCAGCGTATTGGGCTATGTTGACGTTCGGTTTAGGGGAAGGTCAGCCTCATATACGCTATAAAGCGTACGGGACAAAGCAGAACTTTCAGGGGCTCCGCCCCTGATAGACCTTCGTGACGATGATTTTCCCGCCACTGTGACAGTGACTGATCGATGATTCAGAAAAGAGAGAATGAGGTGAGTGGTTGTGTGGTAGCTCCAAGTGGATGAGCTTGTGGAGCAGACGCGCGTGTCAGGTGGTAGAGAAGAGCTTCTCGATAACCAGGAAAACCGCTGCGGTATATGTCCTGTCCTGGAAGCCCGGGGAGCAGCCTCCACCACGCGCAGCAAATGCTAGATAGTTAAGTGCCAAGGACGACGACGGCACATCATTTTTGTTTATTATTTATTTGTCTACAAAATAAATTCCACTGCACTAGAAAATGAATGAGTGAATTCCTATATGTTCTTAAGTTGAACATAGGGCCCTTCGAACCGTTAATGTCAGAGGTTCTACTCCCATTAGTCCTGGACCCGTAGGACCAAGGACCCGGGCCTACTTCGTCCAGGGAGTTACCGAGCTGTCACAGAAGGGCGTCCAGCGCCTCCGAGGGGCTTTCCATAGGGCAAGACCAAGAGACTAACAGGCTCACCACCCCCATCTGGCCCTATGGACTCAAGACCGGATGGAAGTGGAAACGCCACTTACGCGCATCAACTCCAAAATGGGAAGGCTACCGATATGACCTCAGTGGGGCCGCCTGGTGATCTAGCACATCTTCTACTAGCTATGCCGGCTAGTACGCGGGAATATTAATGGCTTCCCTTAAACCCGTCCGGAGACGTACCTGATCACCCATGTGTATCGGGAACCACTGCCCCCTCGAGTCCAACCCAATCGGAACAACTCCCCTACGGGATGGGCTCGGTACGTTCGGCCCGAGGTTCCTCTAGTAACGTCAGAGGTACCACGATTACTAGAGGTCTGCAGCGCCCGCAACACGGCAGCTGAAGGGGACGGATCCCCTATTTCGAACCGCGCAACCTCAAGACCCATAAGCGACGGGTTGAGAATCAGAGGTTTCCTGATCAGAGAGATTTCGGGATGAGGGATTAGCCCAATGCCGGAGCACTGGAAAAAGTATACGGTATTTTACAGTTAATGCAGCTTTCGATGGTTCTAATTAAAAGATTCTTAGAAAAAGTCCCATAGTTCCACTCATATACCATCGAAAAGTTGCTTAAATACCAAAATTTAGATTATATCAATTGACGATCAACATTAAACAGACATGCTGCACAAATATTCTCAGCAAAGTTATTCTTTACATGGAAGATAGTTCATTTGTTTTGATTTCCTCAAGAAGGCTCAAAAGATGTTTATAGAGTCATATAATTAAACATAATTTCATGACATATAAAAATGTAGCCTTAAAATATGTACTTTAAGAGAGAAAGGACTGAAAATCACGTGAGTGCAAAACAGATCTATCTTATTTTGGCTGTACATGTATTCCCAAAGATGTAAATGTTGTGTCACAGGTAACAGAAAAAGGGTAACAATGCAGGTCAAGATGAGCAGCTTCATCCTTCTTGCGAATCTGTTGCTGATCCTAGCTTTCTCGATCCTATACCCTGGTGGCCTAAGAAATGGAACCTCCCATTCCAATATTTTACTGCATTCTTGGGAACGAGATTATGTACGGACTGAAAAATCTTTCTCCATTTCTTCCGTTGTATTTTTAAGAGAATGTATTTGGATGTCCTGGGGGGTCAATAAAGGAAATGATGTCAGGATATTGGGTCTAGCGTCAGTAGCAAGGGTGAGGGCATTGCAGATAACCTCACCCCAACTCTCACAATGACGAATAGCGTCACAGACAATTGTATCCTTGATTGATTTTGCCTGTTTCCCGTAATGCCGTGTTTCGATAAGTATCGTAGCGTGCCTATGTGTGTATTGTTGTGTGGCGTGAGGTGATTGAATCGCGGGAGCTTGATTGGAAGCGGTGTTGATTGGCTCAGACACTTGTGTGTTTGAGTAAGGAACTGTATCTTGTGTTTGTATAGCCATGTTCTCTAACAGTAATGAGGAATTTATACGTTGTGGCAGCCGTAAATGGACAGAATGTACAATATGGTTGTTAGGAACCTGCATGAAGATTGTTGAATTTTAAAGGTCTACCAAGCGTTTCAAAATTGCTGCTTCCAATAAAGTTATGCGTATATTCCAGGTATTCAGTAGAAATAATTTGCGTTCATACTATATATGATTAACACTTCCAGTAGTAATCTGATGTGAATGTTCTTTGAAAACGGTTGCCAAACCAGACAGTACGTTACTATGGGAACATGGGGTATATCGGGGTAGTAAAACAGATTGGGGTATGTGTGTTTTCTCTGTAGTAGGTGGCACAATCTACCGGAATCTGTCAAAATTACGTCATCTCAATCACAGCTACTAGTACACATCAGTTGGCTGCCATAACAGAATCAGTTGTGTGCGAGTTGTGTGTTGAATACAGTTTGAAGCAGCTTTTAAAAGATTTGTGATGTATTTCAAGGCATGTGAGTACACCATATCTACATTTCAATAAAAAAAAACAACAATTAATATGGAACATAACGCTTAATTTACTTCTAAGTCATGTTTTTCCGCTGTTACCTTTGAATATTGGACCATCGACAAGCATTAATCTAAGCTTGTGTTTACGGGGCAATTTGGGTGGGGCATAACAGGGAACTACCCCATTATACCCCTGGTGTAAAACTCTGTGTGTGTTATTCATATGATTGACGACTCATTTTTCATGTGATTTCGGAATAGTGCGTAAATACGTAAAGAAGTCACAGAGGCAGGAGTAGTCTTTTGTCTCAATGAAGAGGGCTGTGAATGCTATACTTAATGGATCAATGGGGTACAACAGGGCAGCTAGTCAATTTCAAGTGCCCCATATAACTCTTGAACGCCACGTTAAGAGGAAACGAAGCAATCCTGACTATGTTGTTAAAAATGTTGTCACAGGCTGCACCCACTAGATGTTTCTTTCATGAAACCACTAATCAAATATTATGAGGATAAAATTCGCTCCTGTGTTAGATCTAATCCTGGAAAAATCATGCCACTGATTCAGGTTGCATCATTGTTTGGTGTCAGTTATAGGCGAGCCTCAACAATGAGCATGGCAAATGGGCTTCGAAAAGCAGGAATATGGTCTGTTAACATCAATGTGTTTAATTATGCTGATTCCCTACCGTCCAAAGCGACAGATATTGAGCTTCCTTTTGGAGTTCCTGATGATATTAATCCTTGAACATCTGAGATGTCCGTTGTCGCTGGTTCACCTATGGGGAGAGAGAACATTGAGATGCCAAGCTGCAGTAGTTTCCAGAGTTCCAGCCCAGAAAATATCACACCTATTCCAAACGTAGATCAGAAAAACAAGAGTTTGCAAAAAAGGGGGAAAGGCACAATACTGACAACATCTCCTTATCAAGAAGCGCTACTGAATGCGCAACAAGGAAGAAATGAATAAAAGACTTATAAAAAGGCGTCTTGCTCTACCAGAAAGCGAAACAAAACGGGAATCATCAAAAGGTAGGCCTAGTTGTCATCACCCTCCTGTATACAAACATTCCAGAAGTCATCTGTGTACTGGTTACAGGAAAGAAGTGGCAGAAGACGACGAAGATGATTGTGTTTACTGCCACGACTATTCAGAAGGAGGGTGGTAGGCCTGCAGTGGGCTCATAATTGTTGCGCAGGTGTCGAAAGTGATGATGCAGATGTCAAAAAAAAAAAGATCAAAAATTGGTCACAAAAATAATAACCCTTACTACCCCACTTATGGGCAAAACGGGGCAAATATACTAACTTTGTTTTTGATGTAATAGCTATTCCCAATTTGTTGCGAGTGTTCATTTAATTTATGTTTTTCAGGTAATTATGCAATAATAAACACATTTACATTACCAAAACACAATTTCTAAATATTCAAATGTGAGGTAAAGATGCACAAATATTGAATACTCTGTCCTGCCCCATATTCCCCTATATACATTAAGTTCAGGTGAAGAAATTATTACCCACATCGTCATTCAGGCTCTAATGAACAACCATCTGAACAAAAGGTTACAATCACAATAAAATGAAACTGGTTGGATTCTCTTGCACTGTTTTGTTATTAAGCTTCTAGTAACCGAAATAATCTTTTGCAATTGTTCAAGCAGAAACATTCCTTTAATTTTGAAAAGTCCATCTCTTCCGGGGTTTCAATATCCATACGACTTACACTTCTTGAATGTTTCGGTGCATTATCTTCCTGATCACATCTTTCGGAGCCCTGACGTGAACGTCGCCCTCTCTCATTTCTTGCAGGTTACATGGCCAGATTTCACCACGATTTACACCGACAATTCTAAATCGTCGATGGAGTAGGTTATGCATACGTCTGCCCTTCTACTAATGCCCTGGGTCGATACCGCCTACCTATGGAGGCCTCCAGCTACACTGCGGAGGTTCTGGCCATTCGTGACGCTTTGCAATATGGGATTTCTGAGGGCTTCCCCAAACTGCTGATCTTAACCGATGCGCAGAGTGTGCTGCAGAGACTCTCATCTCCACGCTGGACGAGAGATATGCACTGTTATCTTTACGAGATACTGACGTTGGTGAACAACGCTACCATACAAACCTTTTATTTGTAATCATAGTAATGTAAGAGCACGTTCATATTTGCCAACTCTTCTGTAAAAAATATCACTTCATGGAGTTGCTACAGCTGGGGTACAAGCCATAATAAAATATTACAGTAACTGGATCTGCTCTCTTCTTGATAATGTTGTTCAGGTGGTTTGCTTTTCTTCCCCTCTGTTAATAAATGGAGTTTCTTTAGTAATTTCTTTCTAAAGCTACAAACTCTGTATATATTTACAATATTATCCTTTCGCATAACTGCTGAAACGAAGTGTTCACTAATAAGCAAAACAACAATGGTTAATTGCCCTTCTTTCTGAGAAAATAATAACAATGCCCTTAGGTACCCCGCACAATATTTAATTTAATTGTTCTTCTTTATTGGTCTCTATTCTTCTACTTTCCTCCCCACATCTCTTTTTGTTACATATTTTTCGTTATATCGTACTTTCATTCAAGAGCGCTTTTCTTCCTTGCTTAACATCCCAAAGATTCGCATCTCTTGAAATGAGCAAATTACTACATTAATAGAAAATATTTATTTCAAAGCTACAACAGAAGGCGGAAGGCGGTAAATAATTGTTGTTATTCACTGGCGGAAACTGTTTCTCTAAAGCGGTGTTAGGAATGCAGACGTTTAACAAAGCCGTCCATTTCCTTACTCATTAGGCAATCACAGGGTTTCTAATGGCGCCAGTGCAATGTACCGCACTGAACGACTTCTTTTAGAAGAACAGAAGGGAGAGTTAAATGACGACCAAATGTCTAGAACTTCTTCCTTACGTTACTAAATCGAAGTTAAGATTTTAGAGCAAATGCTAACAAATGTGTGCTATAACTGGAATCAGGGAAAATATGAAGTTTCAAATTAAACCATTACTGTACAATGATTAAAACTTCAAGTTTTACAAGCCACTAAAATTAATATTTGAAAACATGTTTGTAAACATAAGCAAATTCTTAAATACATTCATATCTCATCTAACTTCTTAGGATTTGGATTTATTACTTTTAACATAATTTACGTTAGCAAAGAACGATACGGATGTTCAAAATGAACCGATAACAGGAAAGAGAGACACAAAGAAAGGAAATTGGAGAAATGGTAGATGACACTCTTTTCCGGAATTCACCTTGTCGAACAGGGAAAACCATTGAAAACCCCTTGCGTAATATTTAAGAGATCATTTTTTTTTTTAAATCCTGAGGCTCTACTCCCATTAGTCCTGGACACGTAGAACCAAGGACCGGGCCTCCTTCTACCTAGGAGCGATGGGAAACTCCAGGGTTCTTTCCATGGTGCAGTACCTTGATTCTAAAAGCCCCTCCCCCATCGACTACTACGTCATGACGAGTGGAAGTGGATACGCCACTTACGCGCGTCAACCCCGCAGGGAAGACTACCGAAAACCTCGGTGGGGCTGCCTGTTGACCTAGCACACCTTCTACTAACTCTGCAGTCTAGTACCCGGGACTTATGAGGCAACCCTCTACCCCCTACGGGCGGCCGTAGCCTGGCCGGAGGTGCCCAAACCCCAGTAGGTGTCGGGAACACACTGCTCCCTCGAGTCCAACCCAGTCCGAACAACTCCCCGACGGGAGGGCCTCGGTAGTTCGGCCCGAGGTTCCTCTGGTAACGTCAAAGGTACCACGAGTGCTAAGAGTCCGCAAGTGTATGAGAGGCAAGAGAGACCGTGAACCAGTTTTTTTGTGTAATTTACGTCCTCCAACGTTAAGTCATATCGGACAATGAATGAAATGGGTGAAACGATGCTCAAATGAGTCCGGCGTCCATAGAGCTTAGAGTTACCCGATATTCGTCTTTAAGGATAAGGGAAAACCCCGGAAAAACCTTATCCAGGTAACTTCCCCTTACCGAGATTCGAACTTGAGACCTCTTGAACGTGAGACGGACATGCTACCATCTACACTACCGAGGCGGTCATGATGGTTATTGCGAGAGTGTACGTTTGAAGTGTTACGCAGTGATTTCTTTTATTTGTTCACGTGCGGCGGAGCACCGAGTTCAGTGTCTTTGAAGACAGTTGATTGTCAATTTCACCTCTTTTAACTACAATAAAGAGTGTTCTAAATTTCTGAAAACCAGACCTTTGATTCTACGTAACCCTCGCAGACACAATATGCTTTATGCAAAAACATAACGTGGAGATAAACCACGTTGAAACATCCTGGTTCAACGTACCAGAAGGGGTGAAGTACTATAGGTACAATGTCAGATATTAGCAACATCTACTGAGACATCAAAACTGGATTTTGATTCTCATTGCTTCTTTTTTGCCACAATATTCAATCTGTTACTATGAGCCCGCCTTAGTAGCGTGGTAGCGTGTCTGCCTCAAGTTCAAGAGGTCCCGAGTTCGAATCTCGGTCAGATGCAGCGTGATGATATATATAAGGGCGCTCAACTACGGCGGTCATCAGCGCCCTTTAAAAAACTAGTCATGGCAAAGGCCAGATATAAAACTTTCTAAAAACTACACAAGTGTAAAAAAAAAACTATTAAAAATACACGTACATAAAAAACATCAATCAAAACCTACTAAAAATTTCGTTCACTAAATCCTAAATTCTAAACTAGACAAGAACCTAAAAACCTTCTCCTCGGGTCTCCACGCACGGCCTACACGTGGGTGGGCCTGTTGACCGTCTCCCTCAACCACGAAGAGGAGCCCACACGAGGGAGACAGTTGGCTCGCGACCCCGGGTGCGCCAAAACCGAACCTACCGAAGTAGGCCCCTGGGGGGAATCTCGGTCAGGATGAGTTACCTGGATAAGGTTTTTCCGGGGGTTTCCCTTATCCTGAAAGGCGAATGTCGGGTAACTAAGCTCTATGGGCCCTGGGCTCATTTTAGTATCATTTCAAAATACAAAATGAAATGAAATGTGTAGTGTTTAACGCCCGCTTTTACTACATACGGCACCGCAGGCGGTGACACTGATGATGCATGAGATGAAGACGGAGCATACGTGGAATGAGATGGCAGGGGAAACCGGAGGTCCCGGAGAAAACTCGCCCCAACGCCGTGTTGTCCACCACAAATCTCACTTTGCGGTCGCCTGGGATCGAACCCGGGTCGCCTTGTTGAGAGCCAAGCGGTCTAACCACTGAGCCACGGTGTGGCCACGTATCATTTCAACCATTCCATTCATCGTCCGATATGACTTAATGTTGGAGGAGGTAAATTACACAAAAAATAAATGTTACTATGATTTCTCTCGCTTCCGGTGTATGATACCTTACTGTAATTGCATCTGAGCAAAGTATACATACCCGGACTTGCCATGTATGTGTAATAAAGCTCACGTAAATATCCCTCTTGTTTGTATATTTTCCGGTACGCCTCCTCGCTTTGACATGTGTCAATGTGTGTTAAAACTGAGGGCAGAGGGCTACGTCTTAAGTATTCAAAACAAGTACTTAACCCCAACACGCAGGCGCACACAGACCTCTAACAATGCTCTCTTATAATCAAAGGGCATCAAAACTCGCACTTGTTTTAGATGTAATATAATTCTTTCCTCTATGTACGTACTACAATTAACGGCTTTGCTGGTCTTCGTCCTTAAATAAGTAGTACAGCACAAGTTTCTCTTTGTTAAGGCTAAGACGGTTCTAACTTAGCTTCTAATATATGAGGTCGACCGTAACGAATCGCATTTGCTGTACAAACTTCCCAAAGAGAACACTGCAGCTATAAACATGAGATACAGAATATTGCAGTTTAGTACCTCTGTGGCCAAGCTTGGTCCACAATGCAGCTGTAGGCATCGCTTACAAATAACAGCGGGGCGCGAACTAAGATGTTCTGCATATGCAGAAACTCGTCTCTTTGTGTACTAGAAGTTCGTGCAGCAATCCTATGACTCATATTCCCCGGACCCCCAAACTCCTAAATGGTCTTTGTGTGCAACGCCAACACTATCTGTGGGTATCTAAAGCATCAAATGCTTCAAAAGTTTTCATTTCGTAATTTGCGTACCCTAGGCGGCTCGCTCCAAAAATCCCTCAAAGCTTCCCCTCTAGGAACGAAAATACGTTTTCAAAAACGTATATGGAACAATATATATCCACTAAAAAGCACCAGGGAACACCATTCTTGTACCCGAAACAAAATAGGCTAATTCTTATGCAAAATGACTCCCTGATTCCAAAAATGCCTATGAAAATGCTGTATCACGTAAAGTTTTTGAGATATTCTTATTCTTTTATATAAAATTACACAAATGAGGTATGATACCAACTCATATTGGCTTAATTTAAAATAATAGCCATTGACTCTTCTAAATAGAGCTTAAATGCAGTGTTGCTTCATAACGGCAATTTACTACTTTCAATACCTTTATTTCATGCCATAGGAATGAAGGAGACATACGATTCCATGTCCATAATTTTAGATGCTATTAGTTATCAAAACCATGGCTCGGAAATTTGTAGTGACCTCAAGGTAATTGCATTGCTAACGGGACTGCAGGGAGGTTTCACTAAATATTGCTGGTTTTTGTGCTTATGGGACAGTAGGGCAACTGACAATCATTTTATAGTGAAAGAATGGGGGAAAAGGGAAGACTATACCACTGGAGCAAGCAATGTTAAGTATGTGCCTCCAGTAGACCCAAACAAAGTTCTTCTCCCCACACTTCACATAAAGCTCGGGTTAATGAAGAATTTTGTTAAAGGTTTGGACAAAAGTGGAAGTGCATTTGAGTATTTAAGAAGTATCTTTCCCAAAATAAGTGAACCTAAATTGAAGGAAGGTATATTTATCGGTCCTCAAATAAGACTACTTCTTAAAGACAGTGTTTTTTAATCAAAGCTTAAACGTGTTGAACTGGCAGCATGGAAATCATTGAAATCAGTGGTGGAAGGCTTCCTGGGCAATAACAAAGAAGAAAATTATGAAACTTTAGTCTCAGAACTATTAAGGAGCTACAAAGAAATGGGTTGCCGTATGTCACTTAAATCCACTTTTTGTACTCTCACCTTGATAGTTTCCCTACAAACCTAGGAGCTGTAATAAGTGATGAGCAAGGTGAGCGTTTGCACTAGGATATTTCTGAGATGGAAAGACGTTACCAGTGTATCGCTGGGATTCAGCCATGTTCGGAGACTATTGTTGGTTCCTCAAACGGGAAAGTCAATAAAAAAAATAGTAAAACACTTCTGTTTTGATCATTATGTTGGGTTTATTTATTTTAATAATAATTAATAATAATTATTATTATTTTCAATGTTAGTTGGCAATAAAATACCTATCATTTTCAATTAATCAAATATGAGTTATCACATCACATTTCTGTAAGTTTTCATAAAAAATTATGAATACTTAAGAAATATTACGTGATACAGCATTTTGAGGGGCATTTTTGGAATCAGCAGATCAGTTTACATAAGAATTTTCCTATTTTGTTTCGGGTATATAAAAATATACATTTTTTTGTTCCCCAGTATAGTTAAAATATTATCTGTTGCATTAGCATGAATTTATTTATCTGATATCATAGTAATATATTGTTCACAATTACTGTTTATCCAGAAAAACTAACAAGCAATAGTTTCCTTACACATTATATTAGATGTCAATGTGAATAGAGGAATATCATTCAAATGTGTAGAAAATAAATATCCTGACCTGGAAATTCCATCACTCACAAGGAACAATTGAATAGCAACGGTTCACAGAAGGCACTGAATAAGCCAATAATAAGTGGTACCTCAATTACAGCTACCGTCATAACATGCAATGGGAAATAAATTGTAGTTTTAAAGACCATTCTTTCGTGTAGTGTGTTTTATCCAACTTCCAAAGTTAACTACTCCCAAAATTATCCTACAAATTTTTCTCCGAACGCACCCTGCTTTACGGGCTATTTTATTGATATTAATAAGTAGAGCCAGACTGAAAAATTCAAAACCATAGCCGAGATTTGAACCATGCCTCTTCCGCTCTCCGTGCGGTTGCTCTAAACCAATGAGCTACTTTGGCCAACATGCTGAAATGACATTAAATTCTCCAGCTGACTCGTATGTATCCCAGTAGACCACTAGGGATTCTCATATACTATGAGACACGAACCTTTGGTGGCGACTTACTCACGGATCTCCCGCTCTCCGTTCAGTTGCTCTAACCATTGAGCTACTATGGCCAACATGCTGACATAACGTTAAATTCTCCAACTAACTCGTATGTTTCCCGGTAGACCAGTAGGGGTTCTCATATGCTATGAGACAGGCACCTTTTGTAGCGACGTACTATGCTCTAAGTACTCAAGTCCCAGGCTTCATAGTTAAACCACTATGTTATTTATATAAATTTATGGAAAGAGCAGGTGATCCATGGTTAAAATCCCGGCTATGGTATTGAATTTTTCAGTCTTGCTCTACTCATTAAAAGCGGAGCCTACACACAGCTAGTGTGGAAGAAATAATTATTGTGCATATTTTCCAAAACGAGCAAAACAGAATCTGACAATTGTAAAGATAATTGTTATAACCCTGTAGCTCTCCATATTATTTGTACAAGTTTTAACTTAAGACCTGAGTAAATCCTAGGCTGTGCAATTTCATATATTTGTACAGGGGATTATAATACAAAATTTTCAATGTTAAACATTATTGTACTGAATCTGTAACGGATATTGTACAAATAAATATCTTCTTCTTCTTCTTCTTCTTCTTCTTCTTCTTCTTCTTCTTCTTCTTCTTCTTCTTCTTCTTCTTCTTCTTCTTCTTCTTCTTCTTCTTCTTCTTCTTCTTCTTCTTCTTCTTCTTCTTCTTCTTCTTCTTCTTCTTCTTCTTCTTCTTCTTCTTCTTCTTCTTCTTCTTCTTCTTCTTCTTCTTCTTCTTCTTCTTCTTCTTCTTCTTCTTCTTCTTCTTCTTCTTCTTCTTCTTCTTCTTCTTCTTCTTCTTCTTCTTCTTCTTCTTCTTCTTCTTCTTCTTCTTCTTCTTCTTCTTCTTCTTCTTCTTCTTCTTCTTCTTCTTCTTCTTCTTCTTCTTCTTCTTCTTCTTCTTCACTTCATGGCATAGGCAATCAAGTGCCTGTTCCGCCTTCGAAGTCCTCCAGACATCGTTTCCAGGGTCTGCCCATCGATCTCCTACCTTTAGGATGATACTGTAATATTTGTTTTGTAAGTCTATTATCTGGCATTCTTTCAACATATTCCTTCCATTTTTGTTTGAGATCTTTTATCCGATCATTCATACTAAAAATGTCCAGCTCTTCTCTTATATTTTCATTTCTTATTAAGTCCCTCTTCGTGCATCCTTTCACACTTCTCAAGAATTTCATTTCTAAAGCCTTTATTTTACTCTGTTGCTTTTTAGTTTACGTCCAACTCTCACTTCCGTATGTCAGTATAGGTACAGCCATAACTTTGTTGAACTTTAGTTTTGTTTCTTTACGTATTTTGTTTCTCAATGTTATATTTATTGTTCCACACACTCTTTGAAATTTGTATATTTTGTTGTAGACATCATATTCCTTGTAATAACTAACATCAGTTCCCAATTACTTAAAATGGCTTAACCGTTCAACGCAACGATTATTTATAACTACTTTTGTTCTAATTGGCTCCTTCCCAATGAATTATTTTATGAAAGAACTTTTCATATTATATTGCTTACAAAGTTCACTAACTTTAAAAATAGATTTTTGCAGGACAGGCTCGCTATTTTACAAATAAATGTAAAAATCAAATATTACTGCCGGAGTTTCACAGCAGGAGTTCAAATGTGTTGTTTCTAACTGATCAAGTAATTTCTTTGGTTCTAAATGTAAGCATGTAAATGTGACCTCAGCACAACTTTGTTAAAAGATTTATCATTGAATATATATCTTTTATATGGAATGTGAAACTAAAATGAGGGTGTTGTATCGGATCTTATAAATACATGGGTGTTTAGTTACGTTTGAAATTTGTTTCTGAAAGCTTTGTCCGAAGAAGGAAGCAAGACAGGCACAGATAACATACATACGAACAGATAAACAAGCAAATAATTGGGTAACATAAAACGTCCAACAAATGAAATGTAGAAATTGCATTATATTATGTGAATTACTGCTATAAAAAACCTGTCATTTGCGACAATGTAACAGCGTTCCCCCAACAGATTACATTGTGTTACCATCGTGTATCACCAGAAGCTTAACTACCCGTTCTGGAAGGCAGAGTTGGCAATGTTCCGCCTATAGAAAACTGAATATCCACTACATGCGTTATAATGAGCGACTGGGGCAAAGTCAAAGAGATCAATATACTGGCAATGTGACGAAGCCATCTAGTAACAAAGCAGCGAATGATATACCTACTCCATTCCGCTGAATCTGTCGTATTTACACGCGAAACAAATTTGTTACGGCCTCAATGCACACGCTCAGAGTCGCTCACATGGAAAATAATGGGATGGGGGGAGGGAAGTGAAAACAAAAAGCGGTCAATGCAGCCACGATGTCTTGATCCAAGTTTCGGGTAACAACAGCAGGAAAACGCTAACGAACAGCAGCCTACCAGAAAGAAGCGAAATTGTAAATAAGTTATGCACACCATTCTCAATTTCTCGACACACAAGAGTTTAACTTACTGAATTTACATATGAAAATATTAAAATTTGAGAATCAGAACACATTTTTTACAAGAACCAAATCAAATTAACGTACTGAAGTATTATGGAGTACCTCTAGATCTAACTTATGTTGGTAGCAACACTCATTTACTAAAAGTGTGTCCACCTCTGTATCAGTTTCCCCCAGCCTTAATAAGTATAACTAGAATAGTTACTGCGAGATTTCATACAGAGCAGAAGTACACATTTAAGATGTAGAAGAATTAAAGTATAGCTAAAAGTAGAAATAGGAAAGCCTGCGGAATAGATAATATTAATTTAGAATTAATTAAATATACTCCTAAAGAATTACATGACAGATTATGTATATAACAAGTGTTGGGAAACAAAAGAAATACCGCAAGAATGGAAGATAGCTAAAGTGATATCAAACTTTAAGAAAGGGGAAAGAACAATATCTGAAAATTATAGAGGGATTAGTTTATTGTGTGCTGTCTACAGAATATATGCCAAAATAATAAGTACTCGGTTAAACAAAATAACAGATGAAATACCCCTAGAAGAACAAACTGGTTTTAGAAAAGGAAGAAGCACCATTGACAACGTTTTTACTCTTAAACAAATAATAGAAAAACGACGAGAACAAAATTTAGAGACGCACTTACTATTTATTGACTATTATAAAGCCTTTGTCAAATTATCACGAATGATTCTGTGGAAATTTTTAAATGATAGAGGCATATCTTAACAACTAATTGAAGCTATAAAAATTATGTACATTAACACAAAGATAAAAATAAATAAAAGAGAGCCAGTAAGTTAATGGCGGCGTAAGACAAGGTTGTCCTTCATCAACCGGACTTTTTAATTTGTATGTCGACGAAATAGTAAGGATTTGGTCGAATAAAGTCAATGTGGAACAGGATTTTTGTATTTCGTATAGATGGAAGACGAATTATGCCCCTCGTTGAGGTGACCATTTGGAACAGGGTTGGAATTGATGGTACTTGAAGTCCCAGCTTACCTCGGCGTGGCTTCAGTCGGTTGAGCAAGATATCTTCTTTTACAGGGGTGGTACGGCGGAAGGAAATTTTACGTAAAATGAGTAATCATTTTCCTCTGTATTAAATAATGTAGAAACTTTTATTTCCTTACTTCAATTAACACCAGTTCGAACAAAATGTATGATACAACATTTATAACACTATTCTTACACAAGATTCACTTGATGTGACGCGTTTATCTGGATGCGTGCAAGAATCAAAAGTTTTATACGTTTGTTCACCACCGTGTATAATAATTAAATTGTGTGTCTTCTAGCGATGATATTTAATGTAAAGATTATCTAGTTATACTCGATGATTGTTACGAGAATAGACTTATATTCTCCCGCACACAACGGCGTTTAAGAATAGAATTTTACATCCGTTCATGGCGACTGTTAGGAGAAGAATCACCAGTTCATCTCCTTCTACACATTTGCATTTCGCTCATAGTTCGACCCCCCTAGAGGAATATTGAATATCCTCCATGGCAACGTAAAATCTTTTATATCTGATTGGTCCACGTTTTACGATATACGCGTCACACCAATCACAAATAAGTTTGTTATTCAACACTTTTGTGACGTCATTTTCACTTACATAGCTTCTCTGTGCATGACTCACTCTACTTAACCTCACATAATACAATATTTGAAACTCTTTGGGGACAACATAAAATAACTGTTTCAGATGCCCCTCTTTAGAATATATGGAAAATTAACTTAAATCTTCCAAGAATATTGTTCCATATATTCTAAAGAATGCCCCAATAATTAGACATTATTACAACAATGAACAATTAATACAATTTAAAATAACAATATAAAATCAGAAATTATTCGAACACAATAATAAAAAACAAAACATTTTTCAGTAATTCATAAACATATTTTTTTTTTTTTAAATCATTTGTTCTTGTGAGTGTCAAGGCTTTTGAATGGTTTTAAAAGTGTTTTGTGATATTTTCCTATCATTTTATTATCATCGCCTCTTAATTCGTACGTATGATCCCCAAATTTTCTTACTATTTTATATAGACCTTTATATAACAAATTCATTCTCCAATAGGATTTGATTTTAGAACTGGAGATATTAAATGTCTTTACGAGAACTTTATCATTTATTTCAGGATTCCATTTCGCTCCTTTTCTTTGTATCTTTGATAATCTTTTCTCTGCTTTTTCTTTTATTCTTCGAAATGCTTCAGCACACTTTTCTTCTTCATTCAATTCCATTTCATCTACTTTTAAGGTTGTTGGTGCTTTTATTACTAGAGGTTCAGGTTGTAGTCCAGTCATTAATTCGATTGGTGAAAATTTGGTAGTAGAGTTTGGGGTATTGTTAATGATTTTCTCAATAATATGGCAGTATTTGTACCAGCCTCGGTGGTTAGAATGACACAGAATTCTGAAATACAAGCCTAAATCACGCATCACTCTCTCGCAAGGATTTCCTTGGGGAAAATATGCTGAAGAGTAATACATCTTAATATTATTGTTCTTCATCTCTGAAGTAAACAATTTACTCCGGTGAACCGTTGCGTTGTCTGATAATATTGCCTTTATTGGCCCATACTTTGGTATCCAATCTTTTAAAATTTTATTTCCATTTTCTAGCATATCGTTTATTACTTCAGATGCTTGTTGTCTAATAGTGATAGGCACAGGTCTACTTTTATGAGTATAAGGAGCAATGTCGTTCACCTTAAATGTATGTATGTACTTATTACACAATCCAGGTTTCGTACTAAAAACGTTCCTGTTCTTTAGTATACATAACCTCAATTGTTCTCTTTGCGCGTGATTTAAATTGTATGTTTTCCCTAACTTTTCTTTCAAAGTTCTTTGGAATATCATTTCTTCCTCTTCTTGTTTTCGCTCGGTGTCGGTATTTAATGTGTTTATTTGGCAACAATGATCTCCAAGGTCAAACGTCTCATTTTCTTTATTATTTAAAAGTAAATTCTCTTTACCACTATCATCTTCTTCATTATTAATTATATCTTCTTCGTATAATATTATATTTTCTACAAAAAACCTATCATTATTTATACTATCCTTCTCATCCTCTTTTAATATAATTTCTTCTAACAAATTTATTTTTATTACTTCATTATCTCCTTTGACCTTCATTTCATGTTTTTCGAAATCTATCACACTTTGCCAACCATACAATACATCATTGCCAATAATAATATCACGAGCTAAGTTTGGTATTACCAATACGATAAAATTGAAATTCCAATCATCTATTCGCGCAGGAATTAACGCTTGATATTTAACTTTATCTTTCTTTTTCCCAATAGCTGTGCTACAGTATACATTACACACGTTTAAATATTCAATCCTAAACTTGGATAGTAATTCCTTGAATAAGTTCTCACTTATTACTGATGACCTAGCTCCTGTGTCTATCAATACTTTATATTCGCTATCGCCTATACGAAGGTTAATCTGAGGTGGATTTACTAATTCCCGATCTTTACTTCTGGAGAGAGTGAGCTTATCTTCTGGTAAATTTTGAATTTTGATTTTGCCCTGTGTCATTTCTACCGAACCACTTTCCAAGGCACAAAATGATTTGGTACTCAGTTTTCCGCATTAGTGCGGTCGGTAGTTACACTAGCAGTTGGGTTGGTACTACCGTTATTTATTTCTCCTTCTATTCCCTGAGTCGGTGTCCTTTCTAGGTTATTGTCTGCCCTTTCAAACCTAGGACCCCTAAAATCTCTTAATGAAGAGTCTTCGATGCTAGTTCCTCTTCCTCTACTTTGATAACCCGTTCTTAAGTTATTTCCCCTGTAAAACCTCAGTTGATTCACCTGATTACTCCTCACATTTCCCACAGGTTGGTCATTATTATAATTCCTCCTAGGAGTATTTGGTATTCTCCTTCCTATACCTGGCACTACCGATTCATATGTCTTCCTGGGGTTGTACTCTCTTCGTTCATAGTTGTCTCTTGAACGTGCCCCGCCCCAATTTTGGTTAAAACTATTTTGGTTTTGGTTAGTATGGTTGTGATTTTCCCTGAATGTTGGTCTTACTTCCTGTCTATTTACTTGCTTTTGTTCTATATGAGTCTTGTCAGGATCAACTTGACTATAAGTAGAATCAGAATTAAGGTTATGAGCCTCAAATTCTGATAATAACTCAATCATATCAGTAAAGTCGACGGGCTTAGCCACAATTAGGTGGTTTCTAATGTGTGGTGGATAATGTCGTATTAGCATATTCACGATATCGGTTTCTGACATATCTGGATTCACAAGTTTACTTTTGTTAGCAAGTTTTAGGAAATATTCAGTCATGGACACACCCTTCTTGAACTCGAATTTACCAGTGGCCAGTTCGACTTTAATTCTTCTCTGTCTTTCTGGACCCCAGAACCTATTTATAAACACATTCCTAAACATACTATACGTTTCATGTGATGCTAGTGTTAACCTCAGCCATTCTAAAGCATTTTTCTCATTTTTCTTCAAACACCTTTTAACAATCATCATCCTAAATTCATTTGGAATCTTTTTAATTTTAAAATATTCTTCTAATTCCTTTAGAAATATTTTGGGATTGTCTCCCGATTCTTCTTCGAAAGTAGGTGGACTTATGTCATGCAACAAATAATTTGTACAATTTGTGTTACCTTGACTGTGTAACTGTGTATGTGTGTGCATGTTTTGTATTTGTCTATTACCATTTACTTCACAATCAGGTGACAAAGATTCTGTATCGTCACTCTCCAAATAATTCTCTAAGTTTTGTACAATATTACCTGAATTACCAGGTAAGTCTATACATGTAATATTCTTAGATTTTATTACCCTCTGGTTCTCAGAAATTTTGCTTGCCTGTAATGCAATCACAACTTGATTCAGCTTGCTAATGTTTTCTTTCTCTCTCTCAAAACTTTCCTGTGCCAAATCTATTCTTGTAATCATTTCACTATTCAACTTACTGACTTCATCATATTTAACTTTTAGTTCATCTTGTTGTGTTTGCACCTCAGTAGCCATTAGTTTAACATCATTTCTGATACTATTTACCTCTCTTACAAAATTATTCTGTATTTCAATATTTTCCTCATGGTATTTCCGTGAATTATCTAATAAGACTACATCTATTCCTTGTCTTATTCTATTCTCTAATTCCCCTATTTCTATTTTTTGTTTTTCTACAAATTCTACCTGTTGTTGCTTAAGGATTTCTGACTCCTTAGCCAATTCACTTCTTATATCTTTTACTACATTTTCCTGACTTATTTTCATTTCCTGAAACATCTCTTTTAACTTAGACATTTCTCCATCATGAGATTCTATTTTCTGTTTTAAAGATTTTATGCCTTCTCTACACTCTTCTCTTCCTTTCTCAATTTCATTTCTTAGGTTACCTAAACCTTGATCTATCCTAGCTTCTAACTTCTCTGAATTTTGATCTACCTTTTCTGAATTTTGATCTACCTTTTCTGAATTTTGATCTACCTTTTCTGAATTTTGATCTAACTTTTCTGAATTCTGTTTTATTTCCTGTCTTAAATTATCCATTTTAGCATCAAAATTACTCATCATTTTCTCTAACCTGTCTATTATCATTTCATTAACTTTATTCTGCATAATTTCTGTTCTACTTGTTCCTGCATCATCACTAATCATTCCTTCCACTACTTCCCTGACTTCTTGTATTTCTGCTCTCTTATCACTAACTAGTCTTTCCACTCCTTCCCCAACATTGTTATTCTTATTGTCTGTTAATTTTTTACCTTCCATTTTAGGTAATATTTTTCCCTTTCTTAATAACATAAAAAAATGAAAATTATAATTTTGTCACTTTTTCTATTAATTATCTATTAAGATTTTTCCGTACTCACTTTTCTTCTTTCTTGAATCAAAGTTACCTGTCCATTACACTATTTATTCTCCTGTGGTGTAATCCTCCTTCTGCCTATTCGAGCCCCACGTTGGGCGCCATTTTGGAACAGGATTTTTGTATTTCGTATAGATGGAAGACGAATTATGCCCCTCGTTGAGGTGACCATTTGGAACAGGGTTGGAATTGATGGTTCTTGAAGTCCCAGCTTACCTCGGCGTGGCTTCAGTCGGTTGAGCAAGATATCTTCTTTTACAGGGGTGGTACGGCGGAAGGAAATTTTACGTAAAATGAGTAATCATTTTCCTCTGTATTAAATAATGTAGAAACTTTTATTTCCTTACTTCAATTAACACCAGTTCGAACAAAATGTATGATACAACATTTATAACACTATTCTTACACAAGATTCACTTGATGTGACGCGTTTATCTGGATGCGTGCAAGAATCAAAAGTTTTATACGTTTGTTCACCACCGTGTATAATAATTAAATTGTGTGTCTTCTAGCGATGATATTTAATGTAAAGATTATCTAGTTATACTCGATGATTGTTACGAGAATAGACTTATATTCTCCCGCACACAACGGCGTTTAAGAATAGAATTTTACATCCGTTCATGGCGACTGTTAGGAGAAGAATCACCAGTTCATCTCCTTCTACACATTAGCATTTCGCTCATAGTTCGACCCCCCTAGAGGAATATTGAATATCCTCCATGGCAACGTAAAATCTTTTATATCTGATTGGTCCACGTTTTACGATATACGCGTCACACCAATCACAAATAAGTTTGTTATTCAACACTTTTGTGACGTCATTTTCACTTACATAGCTTCTCTGTGCATGACTCACTCTACTTAACCTCACATAATACAATATTTGAAACTCTTTGGGGACAACATAAAATAACTGTTTCAAATGGAGGCATTAATGTATCAGGAGCTAAATTGAAAACTATGTTGTATGCATATGCTCAAATAATAATGGCCACAAATGAAGATGACCTGCAGAAAATGCTGTATAGTCTAGATAAAATTGCTACAGAATATGGAATGAAAATATCAGCAAATAAATCCAAAACCATGGCATTTAAAGGAATTAATCCAGTAAGATCAAAAATAGTGTTAGATAACATAATAATTGAGCAGAAATCACACTTTAAGTATTTAGGATGTACTGTCTCGTACCAAGGGGAAGCTGATATAATAGAGGAAATAAATAAATGTAACTATATAACAGGCACAATAAAAAGAACATTAAAAATTATGTAAGAAAGGACTCTATAATAAAACTATACAAAACAATGGCAATACCAACTCTGATCTATGGTTCAGAAACATGGACACTAACAAAAAGAAATAGTACGAGAATACAGTCATCAGAAATGAAATTCATAAGATCAATAGTTGGATATATCAAAATTGATAAAAAACGTAGTCAGGATATTAGGACAGAATTAAAAGTAGAAGAAATGAACCATACTACTGAAAGAAATAGAAATCAATGGAAAAAACTTGTTCAGAGGATGAATAATAACAGAATACCAAAAATTGCCTTAAACTATAAACCTATAGGAAGAAGAAACCAGGTAAGACCAAAGAAAAGATGGGCAGACCAATTTGGAGCCGGAACGGGCTAAACAATCCAAAGCCGTGAGGTAGAATAAGAAGAATCTATATATGGAAATATTAAAATTTGAAAATCAGAAGCCTTAATATATATAACTAGAATAGTCACTGCGACATTTCCTACGTTTACTTTTTACATTTTAAGCTCACGCTAGAAGAAGTAGTCTCCCTCAACTATATTTCTTGAACCATGGAGATAACTATTAATCTAAAGTCTGTGGAAATTTACATTTTGCAGCTTGAATATTTTGCCCCTTCTCCGTCCGGACTCGAAAAAAGGATTCACTCAGATCTACTATTTGGCAGCTGAATTTATCCGAGTGTTTATTTTCAAAGAGTGGTTGAAAAGAGATAGGTTACTGTACCACCAGTCGGAGTAAAATCATTGATAATACATTCTTATGTATTATCTGCATCATGAGTAACTTTGGCAGCATTGGTCGCGCCGTGACTCAGTGGTTAGACGGCTTGGCTCTCACCAAGTTGGCCCGGGTTCGATCCCAGGCGACCGCAAAGTGAGATTTGTGATGGACAACATGGCGCTGGGGAGGGTTTTCTCCGGGATCTCCGGTTACCCCCGCCATCTCATTCCACCGGTGCTCCATCTTCATCTCATGTATCAGCAGTGTCATCGCCTGCGGTGCCGTATATAGTAAAAGCGGGCGTTAAACACTACACATTTCATTTTGACAGCATTGCAAAGTGGATAAGGTGTGAAATGTCTATTTTTAAGGCTAACTGCAAAATCTTTAGTATAGGTACTTACAAATCTAATGATTGTATCACACAACAATGGGTACACTTTATTCTTGAGGGTATGTATGACTGAAATTTTCAAATTCTGAACTAATAATGCTAGATTTTTCAAATTTACACCATAGGTGTAGTATATTGTAAGCATGTTGCAACCTAAATGTAAACCATTTTTCTCCAGTAGTTTAGAAATTATGAAAAATTTTGTATGTTTTTTGTTACGTCACTAAAAAAGTCCCTTGCGACAAAATATTTTGAATTTTGGTCTAATATTTTAACCCTATGTTCATAATACATATACTTTTTGAAATTGCTCTGGGTTTTTCTGTGTCTCATTTAGTTTAGGTCACAAAATTCTTTTAATTTACAAATATTCTTTTTTTGCCTAAGAACTGTAAGTTTTGTGTTTGAAAATTAAAAATATATGCCTATATACATTTCACAATAAAACCTAGGGCAATTTCCATTCCTCATGATATTCTGAACCTGTGTAGGAAATTTCATGAATGTAGTACAAAAACTGCAACGCAAGGAGCATTTTACAGGAAGAAAAATGCTGAAAATATGAACATTGAGAAAACAGCGATTAAAGATTTGATTGCATAACTCACATTAAAATCCACCAGGCTGATAGGTTTGACCCTCAGATTTCTTTTTCCTCTCCTCTGTTGCTGCTTTTTCCACCTTTTTCTTCTTTAGATGTTGCTTTTCTTCTGCACAACTTCGCTTCTTGCTTTGCAGGATACGAGTCTGATCTCGCTGCACTGAAGTTTTCCTTGCTGAGTCTACTACACTTTCACCTCTGATATTTTGCTGCAGCTCCAATGACTTAAGACTACCCATGTTAAACTCACTGATGCTTTTAATAACAGCAAGATCCAATTTTTGTTTTGATATGAAAACTTCCTTTGGGCAATTATTCCATATGACATGATGCAAAGATTCATTGGCATTCTGTGTTTTTCCTGTTTTGCACCTCTCTAGTAATGTTGTAGAAGCCAGCCTCTGATATATTGGCAACATTTTAGCAACCATTTTGTCTGAAAGCCTTGTTTTTCTTTTCTTGAATTGAAAATTTAAGAACGGAAAACAGACAAAGAATGTGGATGTAGGCAAAAGAGGGCGTGACTCTGACAGAGTTTAAAGGCCACCGACATTTAAATAAGCATTTAAAAATGGCGTCCGGAGGCAAATTATGCATTTTTCACATTCGGGAATGTCTAAATTATTTTATAGAATTAAAATAAAAAAAGTCGTTACTTTCACGATTTTCATGAAATTTCAGTCATACATACCCTTAACCAAGAAGGCTTCAGTTATGTTCATTTTAATACGTATCTTATCAGAAGTTTATAAACATTGATTTGGAAGACTGTGTCTTAAATATAATTCAACAAATTGTACTTTCTTCAACCGTATTTTAAAAACACTGAGCTCTTTTTTCTTAAGGAAAAATATCTACAGATATCTACCCCCTACAAGGGGAACGCCCATGGAAGAACGTGTGTGGTTCCGGGGAGCTTCCGGGGAGCGTCCAGTACTACGCATTCCCCCTTGGAGGTGCCGAGTTCGATTCTCGGTCAGGTTGAGTTATCTGGATAAGGCTTTCTCCTGCGGTTTTCCCTTATCCTGAAAGACGAATTGTGGGTAACTCTAATATCTATGGACATTTGGCTCATTTGTATATCATTTCACCTATTCCGTTCATCCTCCGATATGACTTAACGTTGGAGGATGTAAATTACACACAAAAAAATCGCGTACAGTTTCTTGATAGATTTCGCTAAGAAAATAGGAGAACACGTAAATTTAAGCATTAGTTATATTGGAAAATAAGGGTGTTTTTGTTGTATTCAAGAAAAAAAAATAAGTAGCTGGGATATGAGTCACATATAGCACCTAAAGGTGAGCTCCATATAATCTAATCAAGCTGTTTGGCATCAAAATTAACCAAATTAAACTAATCTTTTTTAACTTATTGATACACCAAAATGCAATAAATTTTGCATCCCTCATCCCGAAGAGCATAAAAATTATCTGTTAACATACAACCTAAAAACCCCATACCTTCCAACAGAACCCTAATAAAAACCCCTGCTTGTGTTTAAACCCTTAACGGGTGGACACACCTCCAAAACCTTCAGGCTGTATACAGCCTGCCAGCACCAAAGACAAACAGACGGAGGGAGAAAAGTCAGATTAGATTAGATTGATTTGCGTTCAGTAGGTTCACTTGTAGCCAGAAAAAGCTGTGAACACTGAACATGTCCATAGGTATAAAGTTTAATATCATATATATGTACAAAAGTTGACATAAGATACATATTATAGTATACAGGCAATATTAACAACAATATGGAAAACAAAGCAGGGATAATTATATATGATACAAAATGAAACACTTTTTAAACCAGCTTTCACTTGGCTTATACCAGTACGTCTCAACCTTTTAGCAATAGATACCGTTCTTGTTATTTATTAAATACATATACATTAAAAATAAACTTTCAACTGGTATCAAATATTTATAAGTAATGATTTGTCATTGGAATAGTTAGATACTACTTACAGAGCTACAGAAGCATTATCAGGATAATTTGTCATTCAGATAATCTTGTTCAGAATATAAAGATTTTGAGCAAAGGTACTATCTAACAGCTTTTTAAAAGCACCGAAATTATCAAGTTTTTCTTTAAGAACCTTAGGAAGAAGCGCCAAAAGAAGACAGCAGTAAACAGAAGACAGCAGAAAACCAAATTTCAGGTTCAGTGTTTGAATTAGCGACAGTTGACGATCGGTTAGTGCAGTGGGCGTGAATGGCAATGTCCCGCAGGTGCCCTACATTTCGTGCCCACTGCTTAGCGGGCTACAACTCAGATATTATTGTAATCTAAATTTCGCGTAATACACACAGAGTAACACTGCGTTAGAGATTGCAAGCATGACTCTATACTGTGAACTACAAAATATTATGAACAGTGGTAACTGTGATCATTGATATTGCTGTTTGTCCTGGTTAACGCAATCTCTTTACGTACTGCAGAATGTGTGACCTACTATGACTAGATGCTTATATATCGAGGCAAAGGCTGGCTAACTGCACACGTTATCTGCTATTCCACTCGAACAAAACACAGTGGTTCGTGTGCTCCTAACTTCAGAGGTCTCGGAATCCTACACCGAGATATGATAATGGTATATATCTCTTTGAGAAGCCTGGAAGTGCGTAAGTGGATGTGCTTCACAGTTTATGTACTACTAACTTAAGGTTAGAATAGATTTAATCATCTCTATAACACAAGCAATCGAAACGTTGTAACAACAGGTCGTTCGTTTAATAAATTTGAATAACTACGTAACTGGTGTGTTATATATGTCGGACACACTAAGAAACGCTGTCATCTAATATATAAAACCTGTACATACACTATATGTCCTTATCCTAATCCAAGGCTACTTTAATGGAAAATATTTCCAGGTATACGTACTGTAAATTGTTATTAGGTGTGAAGGCAGCCCAGCTGTAGGAAAACAGGCTAATGAACACAACTGCCCCCCCCCCAAAAAAAAATCTACTGAAAAATAAAAGGGACTCTTAAAGTATTACAAAATGTATCATGGAACAAAGCGCGGGAATTAACTAAAGTTTTAATTGCTCATATGGTTAGTATATAAATAATGATTTACAGTGAGATAATTCTTAGAAACTGCCGCACAGGAAATATACTGGAGCCATATTGAAACAAAGAAGTACAAGACAAAGTAACGGTATTTCAACAAACAATATATGTGTAGTAGATGTGAAACAACGCTAAGGGAAGAACAGAATTAGGAATATGTAATATTTGGCTCCAGCAGGGGCTTCCTAGGTTTGAGAGATTTACGCGAGAGTATTTGCTGGAGAACAAATTAATTATTACTGACCAAAAAGTCTTGCAGGTGGCGTGGTGATCAAACGTTATCGAAATTTAAAACAAGAATATCATACTTGTGAAACGAACACCATCCTTACAGCAACGTCACAACCCGTTTCAGGACACAAACATGTCGAGAAGTATTGGATCGATCCTAAGCCCCGCATCCAGATCCACAGATGACGCATTAGGTCAGAGGTCACCTGTAGGGACATGCAATACAACTCACATACTACTGCATACATGTAGGGGGAATTCCTGTAGAACAAAGTATGTTAAGGCTAACCTGCTTTTAAAATAAATATATAAATTGCCTATATCAGCACGCATAGTCTTCTTTTAAAACTTCTAGTTAGTTATCTGAAGAAAATGTACTGGCTAGTCCGGTAGCTTAGTTGGTAGAGCACCTGCCTGCCGTGCTAGGGGTCCTGTGTTCGATTCTCGGCGGTGGGGTTGCGGATTTTTCTCGACCAAGATAATTCCCCAGCTTCCCCAGAGTCTGGAAATATGAATGAGAGTGCAAAGATTTGCGTGATATAATGATTAAAACCCAATGTTCCAAATGAGAATGGCAGGCGATATGAAATTTGGAGTTAAAGACGGGGTATAAATAGAAAAAATGTACTTTCCAGCAAATACTTGAAGAGAGAAACACTTATATTAGTTAAATTATATTTTAGGTTGGTTTTCTTGACTATTACTTTCTTAGCTCAGTTTAAATAAATTGCACAAAACCAATTTTTGAAACACGGTTTAGTGTTCGTATAAAGGGAAATTATTTTGAACACACACACACACACACACACACACACACACACACACACACACACACACACACACACACACACACACACACACACACACACACACACAAATTCGAATATGAGCTGAATCTTTCCTGACTGCGTATATGTTCTAGACATTCTCGGGCTTCGAGCCAGGTAAGAAGATGTGATATGGACGTTTCGGGAGCGTGCATCTTTCCCATCTTCAGGATGGTGAATGACTTTAGCGAGGGGGGCGACCCAGATATATACCGGTCGAAGTTTTCGGGCTTCGAGCCAGGTAAGGTCTCCCCATCCCAAGGTAAGCGTAGGTAAGCGTACTGATCACATATTCTCTAAAAATACATTGGATGTGTTTAAGGACACAAGTCCAGCAAAAATGTTTTTTAAAGGTACACTATATGTACTTTCTAATTATTCAAAATATTAAATTTATTTCTTGAGTGTTAAAGGACAATTCAATTATTCTTACAACTGACACACTATCTGGAGAAGCACGATTAGAGAGCAAAATTTTCCGATCGTAATTTGCAGTAGAGGAACTGAGAGGGCTTCCTTTGGTGTCCAACTGAGAGAAGAATCGAATGTGGTATGAGCCGATTGTGGTTCCAAGGAGAAATAACGGAAACACTGATATATTAAAATCCAAGTCTGCTTTCTAGGACCATAGTATCTGAGGGTTGGGTATGAAGAACGTGGGCTCAGAAGTAGGGACAAAAGCTAGGGGCAAGTAATTAAAACTAGTACGAACCCTACGGCTGTGGTAAAAGAGATTGGACGAGAATTAAGATAAAACAGACAGAGAAAGGAAGAGAGATATTCGCTCACCACCTCCGCGAGTATTTGCACTTCTGCTGCAGGCTTGGAGATTTTGTTCGTCATTTGTTTACATGCCGCAATTCATCTCGATTCGCTTTCGGAGGTTCAGATGCCTCTGATAACTTGCCACAGAACTTTTGTGTAAGATCAGCTTTCATTAATACTTAACTTTACAGTATTTATCTAGAAATGTTTACTCATGCTTTGTATTGAAGATATTATATTTAGGTTACTTGCTTCCTTATTGCCTCCTGTATTTTGCAAATCAGCAGCGCTGTAATACATCTAAGCAGTATCGATCTAATACAGCAATGTAACGGCCCTCATGAAACCAAGATTTCTATTGCAACTTTTACAAAGTGTGTCTTTGTGGAATCACTTGTTCAATAAGTAGTTCTTATGTTTATTATAATAATAGAGTAGTAAATTAATCAAATATTATAAACCAATTTCCAAACTACGAAATTATTGGAAGTCTAGAGCTCCTGTTCTTCAAACCAACTCGACCGCCACCACCCACATGATCATTTGAGAACTAAGACTACTTTGAAGTAATATCTCGATGTTTTCTTTCTATATTTATCAGTTGTGCTACATATTAATTTTCTTCAGGAACAGAATGAAGGCCGTCCGTCCCCATATATACGGCAGTTAAATTATAATCGAACCCACTCTCGGTCTCTATTCGCTGCGCGAGACGGCCGGTAATCGCCGACAAGCTCATGCTGGCATAAGCGGACTACAATACTTACCTTATAACAGTTACTGGAAATGTTGACCACCTCCTCTCAAACAAGCAGCATCTCTTAGGTAAATATTCTCTCTCATTCTCCAAAGCTTAGAAGCAGTTATTCCTATGATTTCTTACACAATGTTTTCCCTAAGTTCCTGTAGTTACTCATGTAGTGTATGAGGATTGGAACGATATATGTATGTTGAAACTGAAGCCCTATTGCTACACGCGTGTGCAAGTTTTAAAGTCAAACGTTTGAATTACTGTAAGTATTTTTCCTATCTGTAGAAAGGGGTTTCATTGACCCACAGTCCAATTTTGTTTTCACTTATAAGGTAGGCTTATTGATGAACTTTGTGATGGCGAATAACTCAATTCTTGCGCAATAGCTGTAATTTCTACCGCAGTAGTGTGAAATTGATTGTGACTGGAGATCATGTTTATGATTCAAGTGCGCTCAACTCATGGTAATCAGTGCCCTTGCAAAAATGTACTTTACTTTACTATATCTTTCCTTTGACTTTACCTTCACTTAAGCTTTGATTTGGCTTTACTCTGTCTTAGCTGTGTCTGCGCTTTGGCTTTCCTTTGGCTTTGCTCTAGCTTTGCTTGGGCTTTGCTCTGGTTTTGCTCTATGCCCACTTTGGCTTTGCTTCGGCTGTGCTCTATGTCCACCTTGGCTTTGCTCTGGCTTTGTTCTGGCTCCGCTTTGGCTTTGCTCTGGCTTTGCTTTGGCTCCGCTTTGGCTTCGCCTTGGCTTTGCTCTGGCTGCACATTGGCTTTGCCTTGGCTCCGCTTTTGCTTTGCTTTGTCTTTACTCTGGCTGCATTTTGGCTTTGCCTTGGCTTTGCTGTGGTTCGGCTTTGACTTTACTTTAGCTTTAGTTTGGCTTTATCATGGCTTTGCTTTGGCTTGCCTTTAGCTTTCCTCTGGCTCCGCTTTGGCGTGGCTTTGGCTTTGCTCTGGCTCCACTTTGGCTTTGCTTCGGCTTTACTTTGGCTTTGCTCTGGCTTCGCTTTGGCTTTTCCTTGGCTTTGCTCTAGCTCCGCTTTGACTTGGCTTTAGCTTTGCGCTGGCTCCGCGTTGGCTTTGCTTTGCCTTTGTTCTGGCTCCACTTTGGCTTTGCTTTGGCTTTGCTTTGGCTTGGCTTTAGCTTTGCTCTGGCTCCACTTTGGCTTGGCCTTGGCTTTGATCTGGCTCCGCTTTGCTTTGGCATGACCTTGGTGTTGCTCTGGCTCCGCTTGGACTTGGCTTTAGCTTTGCTCTGACTCCGCTTGGACTTGGCTTTAGCTTTGCTCTGGCTCCACTTTGGCTTGGCCTTGGCTTTGCTCTGGCTCAGCTTTGACTTGGCTTTAGCTTTGCTCTGGCTCCACTTTGGCTTGGCCTTGGCTTTTCTCTGGCCTTGCTCTAGCTCCACTTTGGCTTAACTTAGGCTTCTCTCTGGCTTTGCTCTGGCTCCGCTTTGGCTTGGCTTTAGATTTGTTCTGCCCTTGCTTTGGCTTTGCTCCGGCTTTATTTGGTTTGCTTTGACTGGAGATGCATGTATGCTTGTGATATCTCCTTCAACTTTTATTTTTAGAACCATTTATTTCATATTAAAATAGCAATCACGTGACAATAATGATTCATTCGAAACATGTACTCGAGGAGATGCATAACCAAGTTGAGGTTCTATTAAAACAAAGTTTTATCACAAGAAGAGAAACTTGACATTTCTAAAACTTTACTAAAGTGCACTTGAAAACACAATAAAAGCACTTCGAGCAAAATAAAGAGATGAGGTAGAATGGCGATAAAAACAAGAATCAGTAAAACAAATGAGAATAAAAATGGAAATCACATAGCCATGTAGTTAACGAGTTCAGTTAAAACGAAAGAAAATGCTGATGGAAAAGATCCTAGTACCATAGCCCTGGTTTTCTGTCTCTCTTGCCATAATTAAAGCGAAAGAGAACAAATTAAACAGGAAACAGCTGGAATTCTCTTACTTTCTGTCCAAATTACTCTGTTTCTTTCTAATGCTGCGAAGCTTTTCCGAGATTCATCTAGGAAGTCAAGAATCAATGCAAGAGACTTTTTGAAAGGGAACGAGTAAGAGATAGATAAAAGTTATACTAGAATCATGACTACTGGACTTTTTTCTCAGCCCTCACTAGGTTTACCCCACGACATGGTCGGAAGGTTTACTGTAGTAATATGATAAAATAAACAAAGTGGTTCTGCTGAGTCTCCTAATCCTTGTTTCACATAAGCTTGCCCCGTATCTCTTAAGGGTCACCTGACCTTATCATATCTCATTGGCTTTTGTTGTGGTGCAGACTGCTGTACGGTGAAAATTAGTTCGTTATATGTTGGAAGAGAATTGTCAAATTTATATTTTCGTAACTGTTTTAATAAAATATATTACGCAACAGAGTTGATTTATCTGAAATGCACGCTAATTCTTAAACGAAGTAAAGAGGAGGTTTCTTTGCTCTCAAGCACATGGCACGATATCACGTGATTTAGCGGTAATGATGACATATTTGTTTATATTACTTTTATCACTAACCTTGTTTTGAACTGGATTAGTCATATATCGCCATTCGACGGTATGTTGTGCTGAGTACGAGAGCTAAATTATTTTATTGATCATTTATTGCGCGTGTACTTATTATATGTATAATGGCAGAGTCTACCGCAAGTTTTGCACTGAAGCATCGCAAGGGAAAACCTTTACAAAGCGGCGAAAAAATAATTGTGGTGCATGTGTTTAATGCACTCATAGAGAAGAAACCGTCTTCGTTAGTGAGAGAAGTCAAACAGCTGTGCTCTGTACTTACAGGTGTGTTAGATGCGTAGGAACATCGCGACATGAAGTTGAGATAACAGGAAAGCTTACCACTCCAGGGGCGATATTGCTGTGTGGCGAAGACGTTATTTAAGGACAATCAGACTGTACCGGGTTATACTACCTTGACGAGACTTGGGTGAAAGAAGGACACACAAGTATGGCGTGACACGACTTTTAAGACTGAAAGACAAGCACTTTTGCAAGGTATGTGTATTGGTTTAAAAATCCCATTGGAAAAAGCAGAAGGCATTTCATTATAAACTTGTTTCAGTTTCATTGCTCATTCATTCAGTTTCAACTTGCTCAGTTTCATTATAAACTTCACTATTTTTGCATGAATACATATTCTTATTTGTATGATTTTATCTATCTTCCTGGCAATTATCATGACATTTACTGCAGGTTTCAATGTGACGGGAAGGCACCGCCTATGGCTTTATGTCGCGAAAGCATTAGCCAATAAGGATGAGGGGGAGGTTAGTTGCACGCGGAGTTATATATGTCAGTGGGGCAAGGTTATATGAAATAGAGTTTAGATAGGGAGGATCTTGTTGTATACTCTTGTGTTAAAACAATTTTCTTCTTTAACGGGATAAAGCTTACATAGTTATTTCATTTCATTGCTTTTGCTGTCTTGAAAGATATGAGGGCACTTCCTCTCCTTACAATGTTAAAAAACACACAAGTGAGCAGTTCTAGAAAAACGAGTAAAACATTTCCAAAATATGTACCTCATAGCTATTTTCTTTTTCGTCAATTTCTTACCCCCTGTGCATGTTTCGAACTCTTTAACAAATGTGCTAAAATGAAAAAATTGGGAGCGTACGCTAAACTGTAAAATAAAAGCTATTCACTCGCAAATATCTTACACTGGATTTAATTTATCACATTAAAATGGTTCATCGCCTATTAGTATTACGTTTTGAGTACTCCGTAAAATTCCAAAGCAAACAGAAGAAAACAGTAGGTTACACAGGGAATCAATGAAAATGTTTCGGGCTTAGGAATAGTGAATTTATATGTATTTCCATCTGCTGTATTCAAAAAACATCATATAAATGATAGATTAGCTCTTGTTTTGAAGATAAAGTGAACTTTCATTTCTTAGAGTAAATATTTTTTTAATTTGGGAACAATTTTTTAGGAGTTGGCACACCTGTCAAATAACAAAACACAATCAGCGACAAATTTCGGAAACTAAGTGATGCAAAAGTTAAAGAAGGCACTTTTGTCGGATCACAAATAAGAGAACCAAATTTTGGAGGTGAAAGTAAAGGAAACTTGGGTAGCCTTTTTTCCCTTCTTTTTTATACTAAAAATATATATCTATGTATATAGATATATATTTTTCTTCTCCTTATTTAACCGTTTTTTATTGTTTCCGTTTATTTTCCTATCCGTTTTCTGTAGTTTCACACAATGCCTTTAAGGGAGTATGTTTATGGACTTTTAGGCAACAAAAGGGATGGCAACTACAAGCAATTGGTGATAATACTCCTGCAAAAATACCGTAACCTTGGATGCAACATGTCTCTTAAGATCCATTTTCTCCACTGCCACCTAGACTTCTTCCCTCCTAGTTGTGGAGCTGTTAGTGATGAACATGGAGAGAGAATCTATCAGGACATTTCTGTTATGGAACAAAGATATCAGGCCGTTGGAATGAAGTAATACTTGCAGATTACTGTTGGTCTTTGTATAGGGATTCTGCGGAACTCCATCGCAAGAGGAAAGCCAAAAGACGCCGAAGTCAATAGGCCACCACATGATTCTCTTCAGACACGAAGTATTTTCCAGCAATTTAGAGCTCTTAGCATGTAATTACCAGTTTAAAAATCAAATGTACTTTCACTGTTGTTAGATGTATGTAATTAAAATGTATCCTTTTCTCTCAATCCGTTAATATGCAATACTTCTTCCTTGTGTATATCATAGCAACTAGAGCTAATACAAATTTTTCACTGTCATATATGTTTTTCTCAACGCAAAATTTGAATTGCCTCATGAAGTGCTCGAAACATTCAAACAGTATTTTGTTGTTGCCCAGTGTTATTGGTTAGATTTAACACATTGCCCTGACAAGCTGAGAGTGAACAAATAACCAATGGCTTAGTACTAAAATGAAATCAAACATTGCAAGAAATGATCCTATGATAAAACTACTTGGCCAAATGCAAAATTTGCTTAGGGTGTTAAAATTACGGAAACATTAGTGATAAAGGCATTAAAATACTTCAGACCAACAAAATAAAGAAATACATTTTCTACGAAGTAAATCGAGAATGTCCAACAGGCTTTAAGTGGCATCTATACGCACAACAAAAGCTCCTGTAAAGATCATTTAAAAGATTGAAGATATTAAAGCTTCCTTGCATGTATATATTCTCGATCCTAAAATTCTTTGTATGCAATCGTGCCTTATTTGCAACAAATAATGTAATTCACAGAGTAAACACTAGACAAAAGTAAAATATCCATTTTCCCAGTGCTAAACTTTCTCTCTTCCAGAAAGGTATGCATTATGGAACTATCAAAATATTTTTCGCACTTCCTAATGCTCTTAAAGGAAAAATTGATAATTTCGGTGCCTTTAAAAATGCTTAAATTGAGTACCTTTGCTCAAAATCTTTTTATTCTGTACAAGATTATCTGAATGACAAATTACTGTTCGAATGAAAAATCATTAAAAATAAATTTGATGCATGTTGTAGTTTATTTTTAATGTATATGTATTTAAGAAATGATAAATGGTATTCATTGCAAAAAGGTTGAGACGTATTGGCATAAGCCAAGTGAAAGCTGACTTAAAAAGTATTTGATTTTGTATCATATATAATTATACCTCCTTTGTTTTCCATAATGTTACTCATATATCCTGTATACTATAATATGTGTCTTATGTTAAATTTTGTACACACACACACACACACACACACACACACACACACACACACACACACACACACACACACACACACACACACACATATATATATACATACTATTGAACTTTATACCTCTGGACATGTTCATGTTCACAGCCTTTTCTGGCTACAAGTGACCTTATTGAACTAAAATCAATCTAATCTAATCAATAATCACAACTAAGCGACTGTTCAAAGAGAGCTAATTGACTGCATTTGAAGTGCATATAAATAAATTCTTTCTCTCAGGTAAGCAATGATAATTTCATTGCGTTAAATTTGCTACAGCATATTTTTGCAGATTCCCAATATTAACATTATCTTAAACTCGAACATAAAACCTTGTTTTCTTGAAATCAAAATAAAAGATTAGTAAATTATGCAACTCAACTTCTTCATTGTTCAAATATTAATCTGAGACAGGATGTAAAATTACATTTCTGTATACACTTTGTCATTATTCATTATCCGAGAGTACGGAATTTGAGTAACAATTTACCAACGACATGGCAATAAACAACAATCTACTTAAGAAGGCTAAAATATTTTTTATAACTTGTTGAGGTAAGGTCATTTTGAGAGACATTTATAACCCTAAAAAGCTTTCTTTCATGGTGTGCTTCGAGCACATACCAAATGCATAGCATTCCATTAAAAAGCTGAGAGTGTAGTTTAAGACACTGAGCCGGTTGCCTTAAAGATGATCCAAGTTCAAGCATCTGAAAGTGATCTTCAGTCAAGCTGAACTTAAAATTTTGGTTGCATAAACATTGATCTAAGTTCATGGCCTCTTGATCTAAGATAGAAACTAACTGGTGAATTTTCTCCAGCTAACTTGGTTGAACTTAGATCAGCAGAACTGCAGAACTTACACAACAGTTTCTGGGAAGAAATTGATTAGTGCAGCTTTAAATAAATAGTAAATAAAGCAGTGTTTGTGGTTACTTGCATAAATAGCCTCTTTATTTCACAAATGTACGTTAAGGATGCATTGTTTCTGTTCATAACCTATACAGTTTTATTATTTTTATAATAAATATTACTCTGATATCTCTGATGATTAGAATTTTCAATTTGAAAGGTTTCCTCGTGTTTTCCAACATAGAGGAAATCCCATCTCAGAACTAAATGACAGAAAATTCAAAATGAGATTTCGACTATCAAAGCATGTAGTTGAAGAACTGGAGTATAGGCTACATGCATAATTAAGAACACAAACCCTGAGGATATACGCATTCAATCCAATATTTATGATCCTTATCACATCACCGTTCTGCAACTGAAATCTTCCAGATGGTGATTAGGAATATATTCAGCATAAATAAAAGACTGCGTTTAGAACAATACAAAAAATAACAAGGGATAAACACTGTTTCAATATAGAGTAAATTCTTATACTGTTTATTTAAAATAACATTATTTCTAGGACAGATAATCATAAAGCAAAAGATTTATTTAGTTTTTGTTATTCCTAGATTGGCTACTCTGTGCAATTGAATTTAACAGAGTCGAGTAATTCTGAAAATTCTCGAATACTTTTAGTACAACACGAAAGATTAGATGGACAAGAATCAGAACCATTTCTGATGAATAGAGGAGTTAAACAAGGAGATAGCCTCAGCCCACTCTTATTTATTATTGTGATGGATGAAATATGGAAAATATGCAAAAGAAGAACAGCAAGAACTATGACAGGATATAGAAATTTAAGACCAGTTTGGGCACAATCGTTGATATATGCTGATGACATCACATTGATAGCAAATAGTAATAATAATTTACAATTAGCGCTAAATGTGGGAAAGAAGAATTAACTAGAAAAGGTTTAGAATTAAACATACCCAAAAGTAAAACCATGTATATAGGAAGGAAAGAAGAAGAAGCTAAAATGAAATATAATGATGAAATCTTAGAACAGGTAGACAGTTATGAATACCTGGGTACAATTATAAATAAGGATGAAAAAATAGAGCAGGAAATATTAAACAGAATAAGAAAGGCCAATTCGGTCTACTATCAGATTAATAATACTATTGTGGGAAAAAGGAAATAACAAAAGATACAAAAATTATAGTATTTAAAACAATAATACTACCAATTCTATTATATGGAGCAGAGAGCTGGACTCTCCTACAGAAACAAGAAACCAAAATAACATCTATGGAAATGAGATATTTAAGACGAGCTGTGGGGAAGACAAGAAGAGGTATGATTAGAAATGTAACAATAAGGGAAGAGTTGGGTACACACTCCGTTAAAGAAATATTGGAAAAAAGACAATTTAAATGGTATGGACATGTCTCCGCATGTCAGAAGAAAGAAAACCCAAACAATATTTAGAAGCAAGACCAGAAGGTAAAAGAATTAGGGGAAGGCCACGCATGTTGTATCAGGAATACATTGAGAAGTTGGGGAAGGATAAAAGGAAAACCATGACAGAAATGAAGAGAATGATAATGGACCGAGGAAAGTGGAGGATATGGGTAGAAGAGGCTTGTACTCCACGCATAACAGCACAAAGGAGTTAGAGAAAGAAGAAGAAGAAGAAGAAGAAGAAAAAGAAGAAGAAGAAGAAGAAGAAGAAGAAGAAGAAGAAGAAGAAGAAGAAGAAGAAGAAGAAGAAGAAGAAGAAGAAGAAGAAGAAGAAGAAAGTTGCAACATGTTTGGAGATGTTGCCATATTTGTTTTTATGATCTCGGATCAGAACTGAACGGCTTTCATCTGATCTAAGATGGGCATTTTAAAACCCACGTGGGTTTGCAAACTTAGTTCAATTTTAATTGTCGATTATAAATGACCTGCAGTTAGCGATTTTTGTGCTTAAGGTAGAAGTCAGAAAAAGTAATAACTTAGTGGCGAATTTGCATTAGAATCGGTTTGTGTTAGAAGCCTTAAAGGACAATAGTCATTATAAGACTATTCTACTAAATGTACCTGAAACGTCATACAAAATTGAGGACTTTACTTTCCAGCACTCACACTGACCATCCGGAGAGAAGTACCAACTATTGAAAGATAATGACTGAGCACGCCCCACTTCCCCTTGTCCTGCAGCAGCTAATAACTTTCTCTTCTCATCCCATTCTCTCCTTCTCGTTTTTCGATGTCAATTTCCGCCCCTCTTACCCCTCTTCCTTGTTTTATTACTCGCAGCAGCGATCTTTGTTGTCGAGTGTGCCAATAAAACAACCCCTCAGCTTTTTCCTCTCCCTTAAGATAATATTCCACTTAACCTTATGATGGAAGAAGGGTCCTGAAAAATATCAGAAAAGCTAAGGACCTGAGGGTGTGATCAGCAATGTAGTGGACAGCGTGCGGTTAGTGAGTGATGACAAAGCGGGTCGGGGTGCCAGGGCCCTCCGGGATAAATTACTTCACTACGGAAGGAACAAAAAACTGTAAAAAAAAAAAAACCCTCCCTTAGTAAATCGACGTGTTAGCAAAGCAAATTCTAAACCTGGCAATAAATCACGCATCTCAAGAAATACTTATACTCCGGTACACCGTTAAGATTGTGGTATATGCAAGGTATTGCTTCATACGAATTGGAAGCTTAGGAATGGTTGATTTAACATTAAATTTTGCAATTTTACAACATGTAACGGAAGTTTAAATGTCTTAAAAGTGTTCACTCCAGTTCTGAATTTTTATTACACTATTTCGTACACGAATTTAATTAAGGTTGCGATATATGTGCTCCAAATTTTATTCTTATTTTCATTTCTCACGTTTGAGTCATTTTCCATAATGTGCTTATATTTTTCCTATTGCGTATACTAAGTGTACAAATGACTAGAAATTTAAGGTTTAACTTTCATACTTAGGTCATTGAACAATTAGTGTGTGACCGCCAGCCCAGGCCGCGCGCTACACACCTTAACACTTCCTACAAAGGCTAAAATTTGGTGAGGAATTTAGAACCTACAAACCCTAAAGCTCAGAGGTCCAGGTTAGGGTACACGACATACAAACAACTGACTCAATGTTGCCCCAATAAACAATTCAAGTGTTTTAATTCATTATTACAATCCTTGATTATAGCAAGCACAACTTAATCATTATAACAACATGTGCTCCCTTTAAATAGCACAACGAAACAACGAGCATCATTATATTGTCACGCAGTTATCGGGAAGCACAACAAACGACAGCTGAGTAAGGGAACAGAGTCCGCGCCACACCCACTCATTTGTCTCCTGTCACTAACTGAAGGGATGATTAGAAGAGGGATTGCGGGCCACTGAGCCGTCTCTTTACCCTCCCCCCTAGGTTCTCGAACGTGCGGGTTGTATCGTCTAATCTGGAAACTTCTAGATTGGCCAGCTGGTCTTATATAAGCGACGCGCCGGGCCGGAGTGAGTGAGTCAGTCAGTCAGTGTTTGTTTGGCGAACAGCTGTGAGGAGCGCCCAGTGAGGGGACAGACTGTGTACGTGCATCGAAACGGTAACGGACGAACTGGTGAATTGTAATTGTGTGCATTAGGTAATCCCCGTAGGGGAAGGGATCCGTCCCTTTCAGGTGCCAAAGTGCGGGCGCTGCGGACCTTTGGACTCGTGGTACCTCTGACGTTACTAGAGGAACCTCGGGCCGAACAGCCGAGCCCCTACTTTGGGAGTTGTTCGGATTGGGATGGCCTCGATGGTCTTCGGACGGGGTTGAGGGAAGCCATTAAGTGTCCCGGGTACTAGCCTGCAAAGCTAGTAGAAGGTGTGCTAGAACACCAGGCGGCCCCACCGAGGTTTTTCGGTAGTCTTCACCTTGAGTGTTGACGCGCGTAAGTGGCGTATCCACTTCCATCCCGTCTTGAGTCCATAGGACCAGTTGGGGGGGGGGGCTTGTTAGTCTCTAGGTCTTGCCCTATGGAAAGCACCTCGGAGGATGCCGAGCGCCCTTTGGGACAGCTCGGATACTCCCTGATTGAAGGAGGCCCGGGTCTTGTTCCTACGGGTTCAAGGCTAATGGGAGTAGAGCCCATGGACTCAACAACTGTGGATTACGTAATTCTGTGTGATTGGCAAGTGTTTAACTGTAAGTCGGTGGAACTAAAGAACATTTTTGAATGGTGTAATTGGACTTTTCATTTCACGAACCCACTAAGTCACAATATTTATAAACTTACTCTGTAAAGAACATTTAATACTGAAAGAACAACAATAAAGTATGAGGCTAACCAAGGTCCCAGAAAACATTTAAATTTCCGATGATGCTAGAAAGCATTTACCTAAACAAATAACAGAGTATTGTAACTGGGTCTTCCGGGTAGGACCACGTCTTGGTTGTTCCTCTGGTCGACGTTTCATCCCAACTATTTGGGGCTTCCTCAGGACTTCTTCGTTGACAGCTCCAAAGCAGCTGTTGACAGACTATGTTGATGCGTAGTATTCTCCTGTAATGGTTTCTTCTGTTAGAAGATAATGGATTAAAATAACTTCATGACTATCCCAAAAAACAGTCGCCATCACTTTCCCAGCCGAAAAGCAGTATTTTTGCTCCATTTTGGAGCAAGTACCCCCTTTGCAGTCCACAGTTTGGGTGCATTTATGTTTCGGGCGTACAAAGTTGTATCCAAGTTTGATCTACAGTAATTAATCGACGCCAAAACTCGGATTTATTACGCCTAAGCTGCTCCAACAGAGCGTCGGTAATGTTCATTCGAACACGTTTTTGGACTAACGTGAGCGAACGTGGCACTCAAGCGCGGAAAGCTTTCTCATGTATAAATGTTCATATGATGTGTGACAAACACGTTCTCTTGACAGGTTCGTAGCCTCTGCTGATTTGGTGAACTTTGGCGATACTTTCGTCGGTAGTTGCAGTTTTTGAACGTCCTGAACGTTCATCATCTCCCAAGGTCTTACGGCCACGTTTTCTTAGGTGTCTAAAGTTTCACTGTGATAAATAATGGTGCAGAGTTCCCATACACAGAATGCAACTCATCTTTAATTTGCCTAGATGTATTGCCTCTCAAAAACAAATATTTAATGACAAGTCGATACTCGATTTGGTCCATTTTCATAAAAAACACTCACATCAACTCACTCAAAGGACTGTTACATAACAATGGAGCATCCAAAATGGCTGAAACTTTGGTGGGTAGCTTTTAACAGATGAACAATGAAATTCGCTAACTTTTGGTTACGAGTGCTGCCATCTTCATGTTGAGGACGGAAGCTTTTCAGACCACCCTCGTATAGTTTAAAACACTCATATTAGTGTATGGTTGGACCAGGAACACAAGGAAACATATGGCAAGAAAATGTTACAGTGATGGAAATGTTTGATATTTTTCAGTTCATCTTATCTTAAACTCTTACTGGTATATTTAAAAGAATGTTATTACATATAAAAACTCTACGTACCTACTGAAATTAGAGTTAGCCAATGCAGCCTAATAATGCATTTTGCTTGACGAAGGTAAGGTTAAGCTGTAAAATCTCATATATACCTGAGGCAGCCAAATTATACCATTCTCCCTCATGAATTTCAGAAACGACCAAAAGGTGTTTCACGATTACCAAGTGTGCTACCTCCATAACTTGTCCTCGGTACGAAACCCCTTTCATTTTCATTTGAATTCTATGTGCTGCTACGATGTGTGCTCGTCGATTTTATCACGCAAGTTTCCTATTCAAGAGACCCAGAAAGGAAGTTATTTTCGTCACGCCAGCTGTAACATTGGCCAGTTGTTCAAGATTACTGCAGAAGTAAAGTGCGTAATAAAGCGGGTGAGAATTTACTGTACCTGTCTTAGGTCTGTTTCGAAGAACGCGTACTTTTAATCTATTCTCGGGTGCTTTTTTATTAGTCCTGACAGCATTAAAAATTGTGCTTTAACTTTGACTTTATACGTAATAATTAGGGGACGATACCACCATTTCTTTATATTCGATACTCGATACTAGATAGAATTATAGTTTATTACGGTTTGAAATAAAATATTGATTAAGGCTTCACGGGTGATCATCCGCGTCAAATTTAGGAAACAGTTCCTGATGAAGGCCATAGTGTGTAAAAATGGCCGAAAGCTTGATCTTCTTAAATTTAACGCGGCTGAATACCCGTGAAGCCTTAATCAATCACGCTCGCCACGAAAGCTTCAAGTCTTAAATTCAAATGTAATAAACTATAAAGCTGACATGTGTTTTGAGAGATATCTTGATCTCTATGCAAATAAGGTAAGCCTTTACGTAATTTCTACACACATTTTACATATCTTCATGAAGCACTGTTACATAGCACTTAGGTTGACGCAGCCCCTGTCACCTAGCAACACTGAGACGAGATATAACTTGATACCAAAAAGACATTAACATAAACAAACAAATAAATATAAATAAATGACGTATACAAGAATAGATCCATGCCATAATGCTAGCATATACTCAGGAGACCGCCACGGTGACACACTGCGAAGGTCAGTAAACTACCTTTGCAATCTCTGTAAACAAACAGCCCTACTCTATTGTCTGTTTTGCCCTCAAGGCAAATTTTGCGCCTCCCAGTCGGAACCCAACCCGTTGTTTAAATCCATGCGTGCTTCTGACACAGGCTTTAAAATTTTGACCGACGAGTACAACTCATGCTTCCGCATACATTTTTGCATGCGGACCGTTAGAGAAAGTGTTTCTGATATCAGCTCCAAAACTGGAAATTCTGAACACTGATCCCAACGTGTAGTGTTTAACGCCCGCTTTTACTACATACGGCACCGCAGGCGATAACACTGATGATACATGGGATGAACATGGAACACCAGTGGAATGAGATGGCGGGGGAAACTGGTGATCCCAGAGAAAACCCGCCACATCGCCGTGTTGCCCATCACAAATCTCAATTAGCGGTCGCCTGGGATCGAACCCGGGCCGCCTTGGAGAGAGCAAAGCGGTCTAACCACTGAGTCACGACGCGGCCTCACTGATCTCAAGTGGCGATAATTACCAGCCAATAGAAAATTGATATTGGTTCATGTGATTTTGCAAACTCCAAGAAATACCTAGAGTGGGGGTAATTCAAAGTGATGGCGGAAAGTAGGGTTTTGCTAGTAAGAATACTTCGGTCCTGAGTTCTACGTGAGACGGACGCGTATTCGGCGCCACCTAAGAAGTATACTTCCGCGTCATGCACCGAGACAAAGTGCAGTATTTAACAGTCGCTCCAATGAGAGTTAGCACAAAGTGTAATATATAGGAAAGACGATAAATATATCCAGTTCGACAACACAGTGCTACTGCCTCTTCGCTTCACATCACAATATTGACAGTGACGCTTAACTCAGCAACCACACCGACGACGACTTTCGGTGGCGAGCGTAGGAGCCTAAGGACAACAATAAACTTCTGTCTAACAGATTCGTGGTGTCATCATTAACCCACAACAAGTCAGGACGCACACACGTCTTATGGAAGCTACAAGTCATCTCAAAATGACTTCGAAGTAAGTCGCAATTAAGGTAGTTGTCTCATGTGTTTATGAGAACTCCTAAGTGGTTTACCGGGAAAATCACGAGTCAGTTGGAGAATTTAATGTCGTGTTGGCACGTTGGCCATAGTATCTCAAGGGTTAGTGCGACTGGACGGAAACCAGGAGATCCGTGGTTCACATCCCGGCCATGGCATTGAATGTTTCATGTTGACTCTGACTGACCTCCTAAGTTTATAAAATGCAGAGTCAGGCTTTACTGTAACAAGAGTATTAAAAGTGTCTACCAGGATACTACAAGAAAGTAAATTTCACTTTCAGTGACTTCTGGGGAATATGCGTTTATTCCGGTTCTTCCTGTTCCATTCTTGAATACTAGTTTGTGATGATATTTGAGAAAATATTGTTTAAATATGAAATTATTTTACAGTGTCTTTAACCATTATAAACAATGCCCATGCATACCTTTGAAGAAAATACCTAATGAATGAAACACTTGCTCATTCTGAATGATTCATTGTATATGTAGCTACCGTAAAGTTAGCTGAATATGTAGTTCCGATTTTAACTGTTACACTCCCAGATACATATAATGTTAGTTGCCTCTAAGCGATGGGGAATTTTAGGAAACATCAATACAATCCTCCGGCAAGTGGTTCAAAAGCATTACTCCGAGCTGAGCTCCCGGGCCAATGGCGCCTAAAGCGGGTGTCGCTAGTTGAACATTGTGCTGTTACTGAGGTACGCAGAGGGTTGTAGCGAAACCTTGCTAACACTCAAGCAAGGGGAGAGGAAGTTTTCCAGAAGCGAAATAGGCTACAACCCCGCACTTCAACTTTAATCCTTGTTGAGAGGAAATGTAATCTACCACCTCAAGGAGGGAGCAATATTCTGAGGTGTTCCTTGTCAGCAAGTTCTTCAGAAGGTTTTAGCATTACTAATCGTCTCTGGATTTCTCACAGTGTAATGTTTTGTGAGTACTTTATGACGTAAATTAAGTTCATTGTGTCCTAAATTTTCACTTTAAAAAATCTAATATCTTTCGTCAGTGACTTTCTTCTCCCACTTTGTATGATATTATGCACTATAACACAATGACATTGCAACATATGCTGCAATAAATTCGCTAAACACATACTAAATTGCCGTTCCCTAGGCGAAATAGTTCTACATTTATTACAAATTTCATAAATGGCTCCACAGCAAGTTACAATAACAGTCGTATAATTAAAATACATATAAATCCACTTCACCAAGTAAGAACCATAATGTGCAGAAAAGTGTGAAGAAAATGTGTCAGAAAACAAAAGTGTGACTTGGGGGGGGGTGTTTAGGCGGTTCTGCCCGTTAGAACCTGATTGAGTGGTTCCTCGTTCACTCCACACCTCATAAGTAGCTGGATGGCGGTTTGTCATAAAGGACTGAGGGTATTTGTAGGTAAAGGTGTTTCACTCAGTATAGCTCAGCATGACTTATCGGGTATTTCAGGGGTGGGTAACGTAAGCCCTGACTATGGTTGGAGTGAACAGAAACACCTTGTCTTGTATAGATGCAGATTTATTGGTCCTTTATGTGTTGCGTGCTCGCCACAGTCTGCGTCATTCGTAGTATGTAGCTGGCTACGTCGTTTCGCGTCTCGTTGTCTTGTATGCCTTTAAGTCCGGAAGCGCTGCATGTCCATCACACGCGTATGACGCGTGCCGTTCTGACCGCGAGAGTTACACGTGTATGACGCGTGCCGGTCTGACGACGAGTCATTCTTCACGAAAACGGCCCACTTCAGCCATTTTAGTATTTTCCCCCACTTACTCTGATTTTGGAACTTTTCGATGGTCATGTGACTAATAACTTCTCTCTGATAGGTTATACGAAATTCGCGTGGGTTGGTTCATCGTACTGATTACTTATGATACGGCACGTACGATAAGCGTCTGTTTATATCTGGGTCTTCATTGTGAAGATCACGTCTGTTTTCATTTCTAAAGATTTTGAGCGGAAGTGGACCCCGTCAAGTCGTCGCCATCCCTAGCCTCGGGCAATATTGGGCAAAAGAATACAGGGTTGGGTTCCCGAGCCTACCAGAAGGTGAATGCCCCGTCTACATAGAATTTTGCTCCTGTCGGTAGTTTTGTCTGATACGGCCAGTTTCAGGGTGCTTAAGGGGGAAAATTGAAATATCTGAATCTTTTGTTAGATTTGTTTCAAATTTATAAAATTTACTTTTGTGGTCGATCTAAAATGGAATAATACCAAGTTTCAGCTTTCTAGTTGCGTTAATTAGTTTCTGAGAAATTAACAGTTTATGTCTAAATTACAGGCAATTTTAAAAATTAATGCTTGAGGTATAAGATTCTGCACCCATTTTAACCTCTTAATGAGGTGAAATATTTGTCTTCGCCATATCAACGAAGGGAAAAAAAATAATAATACCTATTTAACAATTACTTCTCTAAGCGTTTTCAGTAAGAAGTAAGCATTATAATACTTTTCAATACAAATAGCAAAAACACAACAAACGTAAAAAAAGGTACACTTAATATGCCGTTGTCCTTAAAGCATGTTGAAAATTTCATACAGATTAATAGAAAACAGCATCCTGTAGACCATTTTGAGGTTAGTAAAATGTAGACAAAATATTTTTAAAATGAAGAAAAATATCAGAAATATTATTTCCATGAAATTATTTATTTTCTACGCTCATTAAGATGCACCTAGAATGCTAAATTTGATTATGTTAGTCTCACAGAAGGATGTTACCGTAAGCGCCAATTTGTCAAATTTTACCAACTAAAGATTAATTCAGCTGTTTCACTCATTCAAAGCGATTTGAAGGTTGTTATTATGGTCTTCATATTCGCATTCCCCTTGTTTTTATTTCTTAGCTGATAAGCTATTGTCTTGGACACGATCCCCTGTGTTCTTTAGAGGCATTTGATATTTTATAAGCATAGTGCAGAGAAAAATACGTTTAAAGAGCACTCCTTTTATGCTCAAAGAATAACATTACCCCTCTCATATGTCAGCCTTAGAAAGTCATAAAAGTTTTGGATTCAAATGAAGCAAAAGAATCGCTCATTCATTTGTTTATGTAATCCTAATGCTCAAATGATATTACACGACCAGTACACAGTTATTGTTCTACTTAAATCTCGGAATTGAATTTTTGGGCTGAACGCAATCCTTCCCTATATACTGTAATTACTTATTGGAAAATTTAAAATAGATATGACTAATTATGGACCACACGAACAAACGTTTACCAATAAATTGCCATTTTAAGGTCTTTTCGGTTCATTACACTGCTCAAGTATGCACACGTTAGTTCCAGACTGGAAACTGCCTTTCCTGCCTCGAAGAAGAGCGAGAGTGGTTCACGCCACTGCTAAGCGCTTTAACTAGGTTCATCCCGTTGAGATCTGCAACTTTTCTAACGCACGAAGGGTTATCGGCTTACCTGATAGACGGAGCAGATAGTAAACAACAGCAAAAATGTTAAACTATTGTGCTGTTAGTACAATGCGTTTCCGGGAATGAACCACCCAGATATTTGTTCCAGATAATACGTCTAATATAACCTGCTCTTTATTTGTATTCTAACGGCGAAACATTCAACGAGTATTTCAATTTAATACTGTCTGCCTTTCCTCTGTAAGCTTCACACAGAAGTGAGATACAAAGAGATGGCTTCCAAAAAATTCCTAAGACCTGTTCCTCATAGTCTACACATAATAGTGTAATCCGCTATGACAATGAAAAATTTTGTTTATTCTCTTTAATAATTATTATTTACAGCACTTTTATTCTCACGTTTTATTATCTCTCAGTTGCCCGTTCAACTATGCATCCAAAATTCATGAGGTTTGGTGGCTCTACCTATCGCTATGTAGTTGCACCGTTCGGTTGGCACCGTTCCTGTCATTTGTTAGCTGTCAGGTCACTTTGTTGACTTACCTACCAAAGACCTCCATATTGCTCGACATTTAGTGTTTCGCTATCTATATGTTTGAACTGCGTTTCCTCTTCATTGTGAGAGTTCTAAATTTACATTTACTGTTCTTCTATGAAAGTTTTTTTTAAATATATCGTTCCCTTGTGGAAGCATTCAAGTCTGTTTGAGACAGGATATATTGTCTGCACACTGACTATATCAATAATAATTGTTCAAATCCCAAATCCCAACATATACGAAAACCTGGCATATTTTACAGATGTTCTTTCCCGTAGCAAAGGAAAAACCTCCAAGTGAGGACGATTGGAAATTAATTGTACTTTCACACTAGCCGTGTGCAGGAAACACTATGAAAGGGAAGAGTCAGTCTGAAAAATTCAATGCCATTGCCGGGATTTGCACCACGGATCCTCTGGTCTCCGTCCAGCTTCTCTAAACCATTGAGCTACTATGGCTAACGTACCAATATGACATTAAATTCTCCAGCTGACTCGTGTTGTTCCCGAAAAACCACTAGGATTTACCATAAACACATGAGGCAACTACCTTAATGGCGACTTACCTTTCTGCTGTTTCATATTGCGTCCTACACATATCTAGTGCGAAAGAACAATTAATTTCCATTAATTGTACCTAATAGTGGTCCGAACTATAAAGCCTGGGCCATAAAGTACTTACAGCATAGTAAGTCGCCATTAAGGTAGTTGTCTCATGTGTTTATGAGAACCCCTAGTGGTTTACCGGGAAAAACACGAGTTAGTAGAAGAATTTATAGTCATGTTGACACATTGGCCATAGTAGCTCAATGGTTTAGAGCGGCTGGACGGAGACAAGAGGATCCGTGTTTCAAATCCCGGCTAAAACATTGAAATTTTCAGTCTGGCTGTACTCTTTCTTAGGGAAGATTGACATAAAATACAAAAGAAGAGTAATTGAAGAATAGTTTGAAATATTTGTACACAGGAACAGTGCAGCCATCATGCTATAGCGCTATTATGTATTTCAAATAGGAAGAGTTCTCGCCTGTAGCGAATCAGATGTGTTGGCGCATTCGAGTTACCACCTCGTTAACCCCACTCTTTTAATATTTCCCTCCTCTCATTCTCTCCCACATACTTGCGACTCTTCTTGGCGCTAAACGTAAGGGAACGCAAACTGAATTTTCCAGAGTATTATAATATTACAGTTGAAACTCCATTGCAACATGGATATTCGCATAGTAAGCAAATGGTTTAAAATTTTAGTTTTAAATCAATTATAGTTGATGAATTACTTATTTTTCTAATCCAAGGAAAATGCCAGCAGTGGATCATATAGCTGTGTATGTTACTTAAGTTAAGAGATAATTCGTCATTGTCATTGTCTTCATCGTCTGAGTACTGCAAATTTACGATAGGCTCCAAAATCTCGTTACTTGCTATTTCTTTCCGAAAGTCGTCTTCTTGTAGTTCATCTGATGTCTCACGCAGTTTTTCCAGTCTTGTTATGTTCCTTGTTAATTTCTTCGCGAATAAGTCGTTCAACTTCAGTTAGTTTAAAAATATTATTTCCGTTTGCAACATAATTTGAGTTCACATTAACTCTATTGGATTCTTCTGGCATTAGTATGGGCGAAGGTGGATCGTGTCTGACTGATCCAACTGATAAACTTTTTCATGGCTTTTAAACGGAAGAGTAACTGAATAATACTGCTTTGAACACTCTACGAATCATTCATAAAAATATATAATGTGACAATACACGCTCTGCCAGACCAGCAGGTAGTGTATGGTTCCCTCTCATCGAATTTAAGAAACACATTGGCTTATTCAAGGTATTTGTTTCATCACTGTATGTTTAAAGCTTACGTTTCCGTTCTGAGAGCGTATCGGGAAAAATCCCAATACTGAGATGTTTACCTCAGCTTATCTCACATACATTGTGAGTCCAGTGTATGTATGATGTCACAAATGACCATAAATTACACTCTGGTGACTCAAGTAGTAGGTGTGACGTCATTCCCTCCCTTCCTTTATGACTGGATGAGTGGTCTTTGGGCGATAGACGCCCTCTCTTAAACTGATAGCTGATGGAGAAGTAAGATGATTTTTTAGGCTACTCCACTTCTGGACAGGTCTGGACAGGCCGTTATGGCCGCCTTGGTAATTTGCTTGTTGTAGTAAATATTATTAAGTGAATTCCACATTTAATTAGCCTTACCCTACCTTTGTAGAAATGAAACCTTTATAAAAAAAATCCCAACCTCTCGCTAAATCATATAGTTCTGCTCTGAGTGCTTGCTCCCGTGTTCGACCTGACCACGTGTTCCTTAATATTCACAAACTAAGATCAGGTTGTCACAATAGTCTGCTCACATATAATCATGTATTCTGGACAGCAATGTTAAATACATCGGCAGGCGCGAGAAAACACCATATACACACGGAGCTTCCAATCGCTCTATTTATGTTTTATAACTGTCTGTACATCAATTTACCAATATTTCACTCTTCTAATCGACCAGATAAGACCTGATAAAAGACGATCACAGCTCTGGTCACTTGAAGCTCGATAGGCCTTAACGCTCTGTCGAGTAATACACGCATACATGCCAACCAATAACGATATGCATGACAGTGCTTACGCCACAATGCATTGTTATAATATAACAGTACTTTATTTGTAGGAAAACTATTTGAGCTAAATATATGGAGTTTTTACGGTTATGCTAAATACATTACTCCCCCATTCCTCATGGGTCATATTTGGCAAAATATAAAATTTTGTCTTAGCGAGAATAATATTTACGAGGTGGATTGCCCGCCTCGGTAGCGTAGATGTTAGCGTGTCTGCCTCACGTTCAAGATTCCCGAGTTCGAATCTCGTTCAGGGTGAGTTACCTGGACAAGGTTTTTCCAGGGTTTTCCCTTATCCTGAAAGACGAATATCGGGTAACTCTCAGCTCCATTGACTCTGGACTCATTTGAGCATCATTTCACTCAATTCATTCACCGTCCGATAGGATTTCACTTCGAGGACGTAAATTAAGAAAAAGCCGTAGGTCCCCGATTTTTTTTTTTTTAATTTACGTCCTTCAAAGTTAAGTCATATCGGACGATGAATGGAATGTATGAAATGATGCTCAAATGAGTCCAGTATCCGTAGAGCTTAGAGTTACTCGACATTAGTCTTTCAGGATAAGGGAAAACCCCGGAAAAACCTTATCCAGGTAACGCACCCTGAACGAGATTCGAACTCGGGACCTCTTAAACGTGAGGCAGGCATGCTACCATCTACGCTACCGAGGCGGACCCCGATTGGTTGCTCACCTAGTAGCGCTCAAGGATAAACATCATCCAGTTTTAAACACAAAATTGTGTACGATTGGTGAAGACAACCAGGAGAATACAAGTAAATGTGACAAGTAACATAATTAGCATAGAATTTCGGCAATGGGATTATTATCGGAAACAGACGGAAATACAATTTTCAGTGAGGTCTATGCGAAACTCCGAACACTCCGGCCTTTGTTACCCGGGAGTAATGGCAAATTCCGGGGTCTTTCTCTGGGGCAATACCCTGAGTCTAAGAGCCTCCCCCTTAACGACAACAACGTCAAGACGGGTGGAAGTGGATACACCACTTACGCGCGTCAACCCCGCAGGTAAGACTACCAAAAACCTCGGTGGCGTCACCTGATGATCTAGCACACCTTCTACTAGCTCTGCAGGCTAGTGCCTGGGACTTCTTAGGCAACACTCTCCCCCCTCCAGGCGGCCGTAGCCTGGCCGGTGGTACCCAATTTCCCGCGGGTAACGGGAACACACTGCCTCCTCGAATCCAACCCAATCCGAGGGGAGGGGCTTGAATGTTCGGCCTGTGGTTCCTGTAGCAACTTCAGAGGTACCACGAGTGCTAAGAGTCCGCAGCGCTCGCACTAAAGCAACTGAAGGGGACGTATCCCCTTTCCCATACAGGTGGAGCTATTCACACACAAATATAATACACGTCAAACCAATACTACTTGTACGATAAACGCCTTGCTTACGTCACTGTGTCAGCTGTTCATATTTACTAGTTGCTTATTGAAAGTATACGCCTAAGGTTATAATTAGAAAGCGAAATCGATAAACAAAATAAAGCCAGTCTAATAATAGCTACGGAATTGGTTTTTTTCAGTACTACGTAGTCTAAGTAACGTGTGGTAGGTGTATGCAGATAAAGCTGATGGAAGTTTGTAGCATATTCAAGTGCCACCATTTATTCAATGTTTAGATGATTATCGTTGAATGGATAGCTTAGGTAATTATCGAAACACACTACTCAATAACAGTTATCCAATAATTAAAGGAGCCTAAGCTGAGGTAGTTTTTCTTAAATTACAATAACTACATTAAGTTTTACACTTATCGAATAGTTTAGTCTTTACTGTTTATTATATATTTCTTCTATGAGTGATTCTATTATATCAGCTTCATTGCAGTGGTTTTAAAACATTAAGACCAAGGACTTGGACCTTTTCAGTCTTTGTACTGTGTTGCTATTTGCTAGCAGACATTTCGTGAAGCGTGGGGAATAAAAATAAACATAAGTAAGTCGAAAGTATTGGTCTTCAAGAAGGGAGTTAAACTAAACTAAAAAAACGACAGAGAGAGATGAAAATTGGGTACTAAATGGCAAAAGGGTAGAAGTGCTCAATGAATTTGACTAGTTTGGAGTAAGGTTGAATAACAATGGAGAGTGGGGAGCACACAGGAGAAAAATTGAAGCAAAAGGAAGGGCGGCAATGAATGAAATAAGAATGTGCAAATATAAGGTAGAAATGACAAATAATTAGAAATAATGTATGAAGCACTAGTTGAATCCAAAATGTTGTATGCAGTGGAGATCTGGGGGGGGCACAGAGGTAAACAAAACCGTGTACCAAAACTACAGAAGGTTTTGTAAAGAGGTACTAGGTTCACTAGGGAAGTAGCTTTAGTAGAATTAGGAAACACAAGAATAAGTGCAATAATAATGAAAAGAATAATAAAATATTCATATAGGTGTTTGGCCAACGAAGAACGGGAAATTATGAAATTATGCATGAGACAGCAAAAAACATTAGAGAACTCAAATAGTTGGTAGGCAGAGATAGGAGGAATTATGGAAAATATAGGAATGGAAGATATATGGAGATTAGAGGAAAGGAATACATTGGATGTGAGTAAATTAGTAAAATGCAGAATAGAAAATATATAATACAGGAAATATGGGGAAGTCTTGAAAATATGAAATCATTACAATTTTATAAGCAAATAAAAAGAAATTAGGGACGAGAAGCATATGTAGATTACTGCAATAGGCAAGAGAGAGAAGGGTTAGCTTGGATGAGAACAGGAATAATATTTCTCCGAATGAATAAAAAATAGCCAAAGTAGTCTCTGTTTTCAAGAAAGGAGATAGAACTGGATGCATTAATTACAGATGTATACGTCTTTTAAACGCTATCTATAAAGTGTATGCACGAATAATATGTAATAGATTAAAATAATATCAGAAACAGAAATCATGGAAGAGCAGAGTGGATTTAGGAAAGGAAGTTCATATGTTGACAACGTATTTATCTTTAAGCAAATGATAGAAAAGAAAATAGAATTTAATTTGGAGACTCACTTTGCCTTCGTGGATTTCGAGAAGGCTTTCGACCGAGTAGAACAGAATAAATTATGGTAGATATTAGACAAAATGTTACCCAGAGCATTTGAGTAAAATCATACAAAGTTTATACGTAGATAACATAATGGTTATTGAAGTAAATTGGAAGTTAACAGAAGAAATTAGAATAAATCAAGGACTTAAGCAAGGATGCAGTCTATCACCCATTTTATTTAATATATATCTAGACGATATTTTAAACAAATGGAAATTTAAAGTAAATAGTGGTATTTACATATGACAAAGAACGTTAAATATATTAATGTTTGCTGATGATATAGTTTTAATTTTTGACAATGAGGATAAGCTCCAAAAATCAATGTATGAATTGAATAAAATCAGTAAAATACAGAATATGAAAATTTCAAATAAAAACCAAGGCAATGGCATTATACGGCAAATACCCGGTAAGGACAAAACTTCTAATTGAGAATAATATTATTGAACAAGTGTCACATTTTAAGTATCTTGGATGCGACCTAAGTTACGAAATGGATCAAGATATAAATCAGAAAATAAGTAAGTTTCAAGCAGTAACTGGAACAATTAAGAGAACACTAAAAGGTAAAACAAGAAGAGAAACTCAATTAAAATTTTATTCTGTCATGACACTCCCTGTCTTGCTATATGGAAGCGAGACATGGACATTAAGAAACAAGGATTTTAGTAAAATACAAGCAGCAGAAATGTTAAGGGATGTACAAGGGAAGATCAACTTAGAAATGAAGACATAAGAAATGAATTAAACATCAATTCTGTTTTATTAAAATTACTGGAATATAGAGAAATTTGACTCCAACATTTAGGAAGAATGACTCCAGAGGGAATCCCTAAACAAATAATGGTATGTAAACCGAAAGGACGAAGATCAATAGGACGACCTAGGAAACGATGGATCGATGTGACACCGGAACAGCCTATAGCCTAATCCATGGAAGTAGAAGAAGTAGAAGAAGAAGAAGAAGAAGAAGAAGAAGAAGAAGAAGAAGAAGAAGAAGAAGAAGAAGAAGAAGAAGAAGAGGAAGGGATAAGAGGTAGGGAAAATGGAATTTGTGAATTGTGTGGGGGAAGAGAAAGCATAGAACACTATGTAACAGAATGCGAGCAGGTTGCAATGTGGAGAATAATGGTGTCGGAAGAAAAATGGGAGAAAGTAAAGAGGATAGTAGCTATATAAATGTTAACGGGCAGGAAGGAAAAGAAGGTAAGAAGTATTGGTGAGTTCTTGCAGAAAGTAAAAGAAAAATGGACCAGAAATGTAAAGAACATAAGAAAGGAAGATGAGGAGGAAGAAAGGGACTAATTAAGTAATCAAGGAGGTATGGAGGTTAAGAGTTACCTGGCAGAGCAGAAGACCAAGGTGTCATGCAAGCCAAGGTAGCAATAAGGTAAAGGCAAATACATTTAGCCAAAACTTGTAAATTGTAAAATTTTGGAATATGCACAATAATAGATATCATATCATATGCAGTAAGTACCTCTCAGTGTTCATGTGCACTTAACGTCTTTTGTGCTTAACCAGAGCAGCTTTAATTTCTTCATTGACAAATTCCATATTCAAGTCCCTGTGGATATTGTCATTGCTTACATACCAAGGTGTTTTTACTGTAGTCCTTAGTACTTTACTCTGAAATCTCTGAACTATTTTGATATTCTTTTTCTTTGTGCAAACCTATAGCGGAATGCCACATAGGTTTCAGCACTTGTTTATAAATCAAGAACTTGTTGTGTCGACTTAGTTCTGAGTAATGTCCCGGTAGCTAATAGAGTTTTCTAAATTTTAGATATAGTTCACTACTTTTTCCTTTTTACATGCGATTTCCAGTTATGCCTTCATCTGGTACCTGATATAAATGTTTTACCTCTTTTTCGTAGGGAACAGTTTGTTCATTTAGTTCAATGGTTACTTCTCCCGTTTTCCTGTTTATGAAGTTTATATGGACTAACTTTGTTTCATTTAAATTTATTCGCCGTTTTTGTCCAAAACTTATTTCAAAATTTATTGACATTGCATATTGCCTTTTGAAGTTTTTCTGTAGCCTCTTCAACCTGCTACCCCCTGAGGTAAGTAATACAAAATAATTGCAAATACATTGTTAACTAAAATCTTCAACAATTCTGTCACAATAATCATATTCTTTCCCACCTAATGGTAATCCCGTTTTGTGTACTTTAAATCCAATAACACAGAAGCGGAAGACACCTTAAAGAAGAAACAAACGTATAATATTACAAATTCCTTAAACTACTTAAACAGTAGAGCCTGGAGGTTCCATCCCTAAGGAGAATCCCGAGGGACCGATAGCTATCGATTTCCAATGGGAGTCGATAACAAGGAGCTTGAGGGAAACTCGATAACTATGTAGAGCTTCTTCGGCTGGAAATGAGAACATCCAGTGTGTAATTAATTTTCTTGTTTTTGCTACAGCAAAATTTAATCTTCTTTGAAAGGTAACATTTCCTTTAATATCAAGTTGAAACAAAACTGTTAATGCATTTGCTTTAAAGCAAAGAGGTTGAAACACCACAAATATGACATATTTCGCCTTTGCGTTCTCATATTTGTGACATCCATTATTCACAGCTGTCGTTAGCTGTATCAATTGTTTTAGATTTTACTAATCACTTCTGTGTTAGCTTGAAACATACATTTTTTGACGTCACAAATTATAAGGCATTTAACACATAACAAATATTATTTCTTGCTTTTTGAGTATGCATTATACTAGGTATTTTAAAGCAATCTAAGATTACATCTGGTACAGCTACCATTATTACAAAAAGAAAACTATTCATTACTATCAAGTCTCTACTTACATTTTATTTGTGTTTCTGTAGCAGAAAATTCCAGCAAATGTCTATAATATGCAAGTTATATAATATTAGTATGCAATACGCAGAGTATATTGTGTAATATGTGGTTACCTTTATTCTCCATACAGCTATCAGAAAATAAGCTTAACTTTGTAGTAACAGAAGAATCTTTTAAGGTGGCACCTAAAAATTCAAAATTTCATTTCAGCCCATTGCAAGATAGTCGATTCTTTTAATTCAACGCTGTCCTCATTTTGTTTAGTTATGTAAATAAATTCAAACAACCTCATATTTACAAATCAACTTAACTTGATTTTCTCATTTCCTCTCTTATAATCGAATACTAATTTTTTAGCCCTCAGTTAGAAGAGCTGCAGAGTAATCCGAAGATCTGGAAATCAAATTCCAACTTAGAATTAAATTCTTCAACCTCAAAATTTCTTTTCTGCTCGGTATGGTAAGGGGGAGCACATATATTAAACAAATGAGAGAAATGATCAAGTACTGCAAACAATGGTAGAGTAAATACATTGCGTTATTTTTAATAGAATGCAGTTTTGTGAATGAACCTTTGTTTCATACTAAGTAATTGATTTGATTATTATACTCCAAATGGATTTCAGAAAGAAATCTTTAGAGTATCGATTTACCGCACGATTATAACTTCTTGATAATGTCCTCGTCACACTATAATGTCCACATTGTTGATATTTAGACCCTCCTGCTACCATATTGTCACAAGTGACTGTTTTAATGATTACAAATAATAGTTTATGTGACTTCAGTAGTACGCCTGACGTCACTCCCTCCACTCCATTACTTGTTGGATAAACGTCTGTTTAAGCCGGTTCCACACTCCCTCTTGGACTAACTTTTGGCCGGGATAGATGGATTTTTCCGCAACCTCTTGAGGAAGGTAACCGGCCGCTGTGGCCACTTTGTAATCTACTTATTTGTAGTAAATATTCTTATTAAGTGAATTGAACCTTTAATTAGTATTACCATACCTCTTGTAGCAATGTAACGTCATAGAAAACCCAACCTCTCATAACTTGTAAAGGTTACCTTAGACCTACCCTTCCCCGTGTACGATATGACCATGTGTTCCTTATCTGTCCTGTACAATTCATGGTTATCTCATCACAATGTCCAACATTCTCTAGTCAATCTCAGAGAGATAAGGAAGTCCTGAAGTGGCGCAACCTCTCCCTATTTGGACATTCTGGTTAATTTCCAAAAATACTGCCCAGAGATGAAACCTATCGAATATAAGTTACGCCCCAAATTATAATCCTCTTCTTGGTTAGAGCTTCAGCCCAAATTGTTGATACCATGATTTTTGGGTCTTCTTGCCTTCCTACACAGCAGCTACAAATAATTAACAATAATAGTTAATAGACATTTTTCCGGCGGCGTGGGGTACTGGGCTGAAGCAACATGCCTTAGTTCCCTGCCACGAAATGCGGCTCGGTTCCATCCCACCCCTGGGGGTGCGGATTTTAAATCCTGCTTATAGGACCGGTGCTCCCTCAGGATCGCGGGGAAATTGAGGAGCTTGTGATAGGTAAGCGAACCTGGTCATGAAAGCGAGCTTTCCGGCTGGGGGTGCAGAGATGCTGACCACATCTCCTCCCAGTGACTGTTGGATCATCGCCCATCTCTACCTTGCTAAGTGGGCGTGAGGGCGACAGTCGGGTTTGCAGGTCCTGGTACGATATGGACTCTAGTGCCAGGCGTTTAGCTCTTTAATATAAGTTTACTCCCAGGTGTCACATCACTTAATAGTTGCAATTTGGGGATCAATTGAAACCCACTTAATTTTATAGTTACACCTACATCACAACTAAGGTTTCAAAGCATTCAAGTGAAACTAGCTCCAATCACGTATTTTTTCACACGTGAGGAATATATTCATGTCTCTGATGGTCCAATGTAACGATTCCTACTGAATGAAACCGATTAGCAACAAGTTTACTGCAGGTATCTTCCATTAACTGTACGATAGTTTTAAAAGTTATTTAGCCATACCAATGCCCATTCATTACCGTGAGGTAAAGGTCTCACAGTTCTTCAATGTAGAAATGGTAGAGGTACCTGAGAACAGACTGATTTGGCATCAAAGGATGAGGAAGGCACCAACACAATATCCCCTTTAACTTAAGTTTGTCAGAAATTTAAAACACAAGGTCAATTTCATACTTAACGTTGCATGAAAGAAGAGCATCAAATTATATAGTTACAGCGGTCAGCTGATTGATTTGTTTCAAAGTAACGGCACAGTAAAATAAAGATCCTTCTCCGAAGCATTAAATGTATAACCGGCTGTATAAACATGATTTATGCCATTTGCTTGAGTCCTATATTATTTCCAAAAGGACATTTACTAAATTTCGAGGATGGGTAGTAGTTGTTAGATTCTGTGGCGATAAGGACATAAACCTGAGCCCACATAATCCCTCAGTAACAAGGTAAGATATTTATAAACGAGGGAGAACTTAGTAGAAACTTCTGCGAAGAACTCTCCATAGCTGGTGTATAAAGAGACATGTGCTATTTCCCATGGAGACATAAAAGCCAAAGTGCTGCGACGTTAACTCTCAACGTCGTGGAGCTTTCGCTTGATGTTCTGTCTCGTGTGCTTCCCCTATGGACGGGATGTGACGATACGCCTTTCAGCGAATTCTTAAACTGCACAGTTCCAATTCTATGTCAATTTTCTTTCGTTTACCTGAGAGGAGAATAAATGTCGAGGTCTCTTAACGAAAGAAATTCTGATGTGGTGCAGACTAAGTTTATATTTAATTCTTTACTAAATGACAAACAACCCATACTACTGAAAATAAGAGGTACTGATTATATTTCACCTTCTTTTTAAATGAATATTACCCAGTAGTCTCGTATTACATTCAACCGGAAAATATGATATAAAAGGGATAACGCGCCTGTGTGTACAGAAAGGCTAAAGAAAAATTAAACGTTTGATAAATATAAAAAAAATTTGAGTTCAGCTTCTTCAAAATATGAACTAGGATTTTGAAACAAATCCTCCAGAACGGTTATTTTATGTTTAAATTTAAAAAAATAAATTAAAATTGTCATGGAAAACATACGACATTAAAAGTGACAATTGAAAAATAAATGTGACGAAATGAGGGTGCAAAAAATGGTAATTCGTATAATTATACATAAGCAAAGTTAATTCTAATGAAAAATTATTTAGTATCAAATAATATTTAATTTTGTTTAAAACAAAATATTGTAAAAGGAATTAAGATAAAATAATTCGACAAATTTTAAATCACCATAGCAACGTGAAGGAACAAGAAGGGAACCAACTAACGACGCTTCCTTCTGCACGAGTACAGACATATGTTGTCTCCGGAGCCATCCTGAATCATGCAGAAATTAATTATTATGCACATAACATGCATGGCTTGCTTTTACTACATACGGCACCGCAGGCAATGACACTGATGGTACATGAGATGAAGATGGACCACCGGTGGAATGAGATGGCGGGGGAAACCGGAGATCCCGGAGAAAACCCGCCCCTGCGCCATGTTGTCCACGACAAATCTCACTTTGCGGTCGCCTGTGTTCGAAACCGGGCCGCCTTGGTGAGAGCCAAGCGGTCTACCCACTAAGCCACGGCGCTTGCGTGTGTGCGCAAGTAAAAGCTAAATAACTAATGCATCAAACATTACCTGTAAAATGGACAACTCTACTAATACCTATTGATAAAGTATTTGAGAAAATTACTACCATAATTCTAGTATAAAACTTAGTAAACGTTTTAGTCAATTCATGGAAATTAATCATTTCTTCACACTAACCGTATATAGGCCAAGGTCTTTGATAGAGTCAACATGAAAAATTCAATGCCATGGCCGGGGTTTGAACCACGGATCCCCTGGTTTCCGTCCAGGCGCTCTAAACCATTGAGCTACGATGGTCAGCTTGCCGTCACGAAATTAAATTCCACATTTGACTCGTGTGTTTCCCAAGTATGTATCGACGGACAGAAGAGATAATTTTATAAAGTGTTCATGGTAGATACAGAATGTTTTCTTGTAATTAAATCTTCAGTTTTTCCAAGAGTTGAATTTTGATTAATTATTTTATCATCCGAAAGAAATCATATAATTTCTCTTTCCCAACAGAGACTACGCCCGGAGGTAAGATCTTATGCAGATCTTATGCGAGAGCAGCCGAGGAACATCTGCAACCCAGCTTCAAGATCATCAGAGAGATGAGCATCAAATCATCATATCGCAAGCCACCCAAACCATTGCACCTCCGACCTCCATCTTTCATTTCGATGCAACTTTCTTTACTAAAAAGCAGTGGTAATAGTTTTAGTTACATAACATGATTTATATGGATTTTATGGTAACAACTTATGAAGTTGTTTGTTTCAAGAAAAGTTAGTGTATTTCTAATAACGTGTATAGCATACGGGTTGGAAAAAAACTCACTACGAAAAAATATAACGTAACTTTAAAAATAACAGCTTATTTTATATTAATTTTATGGAATGGGCAGTTTAGGGAGTGTCCATCGTTTCGAATATGAATGTATAAATAGGTTGTTTAAGTATAATTTTATTTATGATATGCTTGGATTATATTAAAGGATGAATTAGAGTAGCCCAAGAGTAAGAACAGGTTTGGTTAAGGGTATATATGACAAGAGGCTTCTTTTAATCCTTTATTAAGCCACATGTTCCATTACATTTGAAATATTACAGGTTCTGGTTTACTTTGCTTCCAGATTTATTGTTATTGTTAACTGAAGTATTGAAATTGCTGTGTTTTCAGATTGTGTTCACACAGTCACTGTAATATTAGAATTAATTTACTTATTTACTTATTTAGTTATTTAGCAGTTCCTAGATTGATTGTGTTGATATCAGGGGTGGCTGGTGACTCTGAAAATTGGTGGTTCACAAAGTTATCCATGCAACTTAATTTTTTAAAGTAACAACATTCCTTTAAGCCTGTCACTACAGACTGCTCTACACACTAATTCACAGCATATAACATTCAAATTTCATAAACACTCTAGAATATTTCTCGTATACATCGTTGTTAAAGTTCCTGTTAAAACATCTTGTTTTTGTTTTGACTATCTGTGTGTTCAGTTTTGGCGTGGGTCTTCCAAGTCGCTTAAGTTCAATTTTTTCTTCTAAGGTCATGTTTAAAAAAGGATGTGCTAAAAGACACTTTATGGAATTCATTGTTTCTTCTTATAACACAAATTACCTGTATTTATATAAATATTTCTGATGCACTACTCAAAACACGGCAGAGCTAACAAAACACGGCACAAACCACGTGGCTATGTACTCGTAGGTTACATTTAACATAGGCGCAAGAGATGTCGCTGCTGTGATGAAAGAACGAGCAGGTTAGGCATCCACTATTCTCTGGCAGCTGGGTTAACCAACCACATGCAGCCATACGCCCCGCATCGCCCCCCTACTTGCCTCGGCAAAACCTAGGTTCGTCCAGCCCTATACCTCCCCATTGTATACCAGTGGTTTGCATCTGGGAGTGAACTACTTGGCACCTGCAAACAATACAGCGCGCTCAGGGCCCCTGCACTAGACAAGGTCGAAATGAACTCCAAATGGAACATGCCATTACATTAAAGGGAGACCCAGCATTTTGGTTGTAGCGCAAACATGTTACCCCCTTCAGAAGCCGCCCCTGGTTGATATATTCACTAAAGTCCCGTAGATATTGTCCCACAAGTGCTGGTTTATGTTCTGGCCACTTCCGTCCTTTCTTTTTTTTCATTTGTTCCATTTATACCAAGCCTTTAACTGCAATGGTGATATTGGCAGCCGTTCTCCTTTGGAACATACCGAAAGTGTTAACTCGTATTCGTTGAATTTATTCATTATATCACGCACAGATTCACACTCTCATTCATACTTGCAGACTCTGGAGAAGATGGGGAATTATCCTGATCGGAGAAAGGTACCCACCACCACGGCCGGGAATTGAATCCGGGACCCCTAGCTTGGCAGGCATGTGCTCTACCGACTGAGCTACGGGGCCAGCCTCCATGCTTTCTTGTTTATTTGCATCCTTAGTTTTTCCCTTTGGTCTTTCCATTTGATGCAGTCATACAGGATGTGATCTGTGGTTTCGTCTCCTCTGTTACAGGTGCATGTAGCATCATCAATTATGTTGAATCTCTTGTAATAGCCTTCCACGTCCTGTTAAACTGGTAGTGAAGTTTGCCGATATGTTTCTAATCCATTTGCTACTGTGGGAAAATATGTTTTGCCTCTTGTCCTTTTAATTTGTTTTGCCATTCTGTTTCCTATTTTTAGAGCGTTTCTTCTCTTATATGACAGGAGGCTTAGACTGACATCAGGAGGTTAGGTTAAGTTGAGGGGGTTAGAATAAGTGATAACAGATGAGGGGGGCATACTGAAACTCCTGTAAATGTATCATGAACTATGGTATAGGAGGATTGATTAAAAGCCTCAATACAGAAAAATATATATCGAAAATTCCTTTAAGTATACAAAAAATGGGCAATAAATTCTGCTAGTGATACAACAAAACTGTCATATCGTATTGACTGATGTTATATACAATTATTTATTCAAGTATTTATTTTTATCTACTTATCTTTTCGTGTAAAGAGCACGAATTCAGGTAGGCTAGCCTATCTGACCCATGGTGTTTTGTGGGGTTCTCCCGGGTTCCCAGGCGAATGTTGGATCGGTTAATTAAATCTCCCGAAATTCTTGTGCCTCAATATCATCTCCATTAATATTTCAAAAAATTTTGTCATCTAGTGGTCTCTTTCAAGGTAGAAGTGTTGGCGTTGCATGGCGAGCTGATAAGCTCCGATAAATTCTTCCTCCTACAGTGGTATGGTCTACGGTCTGCGGGTCGGCCTGGTGGGCCTTTTCAGGACCACGGTGGGTGGGGAACTTTGTCACGAGGTCTACCCGAAAGTCCAAAGTCTCTGGCCTCTATCAGCCCGAGAGCGATGGAAAACTCCGAGGTTCTCTCCCTGGGGCAAAACCTTGAATCTAAAGAGCCCGCATAGACAACAAAGTCAAACGGTGGAAGTGGATGCGGCACTTACGCGCGTCAACCACACAAGGAAGACTACCACCTGGTGATCTAGCACACCTTCTACAAGCTCTGCAGGCTAGTACCCGGGACATCTTAGGCAACACTCCGGCCCCTCCGGGCGGCTGAAGCCTGGCTGGAGGTACCCGATCTCCCAAGGGCTTTGGGAACACACTGCCCCCTCGAGTCCAACCAAATCAGGGAGGGCCTCGAATGTTCAGTCCAAGGTTCCTCTAGTAACGTCAGAGGTAACGCCTGTCTTGTGAACGCGAGTGCAGCTTGCCCCTCAAAGGAAACTACCCTCCCATCCATTAATGACCGTCATAAATCTATTTCCACACTTCAGAAACGGAACACTGTGGTTGAGGACCAATAGCAACCCTGATTTTCTCTAAGTGACAGTCGCATGTCTACTCCACGTGGAGTCTCAGTTGCCAAAGTTCCAACTTCCAGTTGATCTGTTTCATTACGTGCAGAAATTCGTTGTGTGTCACGGTATGGAGACCGTGGGAGGGAAATGCAATGGTAAATGCAAATAAAGTAGTAGGTTACTTTTAGTCAAGTGAAAATAATCAAAGTGATGACAGTAGTGTGAATAACTGGGCCGAGTTACATTACTGGAAAAGGCTCAAAAACAAAGTTATAACGGGAACTGTTTCTAAGCAAATACAAGCGCTTGTTTTGAACACATAAGTATGTGCTGACAAATAATCTTGGTAAAGGGTCGTGCAATGAACCTGAGGATAAATCTGGGTATTCACAGAAATACAGTAAGAAATATTGTGACGAAAGGAATAACAAAGACGCCGATCAAGTGTGAAAACAAAAGGAAACGTCCCTCTAAAGTTGATAATTTCAAATGTGATTTAATTGGTTGAGAAGTTAATAGATTCTGTGCAAAAGGTAGAGCGCCCACCTTAGACGAACTGGTTGCATATTTGCAGGAAGTTTGTGACTTTCCTTATGGGCACTGCACTTTGCGCGGTCTCCTAAAGGAGCTGGGTTTCGAATACTGCACTTTGAATAAGATAAGGGTTATTATGCAATCCAGTGGAACTGTAGCTTGGCGATATATATATTTGTCAAAACTGAGGAAGTTTCGCAGTAATGGACATAAGATAATTTATTTAGACGAAACCTCTTACGATACCCATGACGTATCGAGAAAGTTGGCAACCCTGCAGAAAGGTCTGGGAGAAGGAGGGCCGTTGTTGTAAAACGATTATAAGGGTTTGTCAAAGGCAGCGGCCGACGTGCACATGAGTTAACTAAACAGACTTTTACCCATGACGTATCGAGAAGGTTGGCAACCTTGCAGAAAGGTCTGGGAGAAGGTAGGCCGGTGTTGTAAAACGATTATAAGGGTTTGTCAAAGTCAGCGGCCGACGTGCACATGAGTTAACTAAACAGACTTTTTTACCCATGACGTATCGAGAAAGGTGGCAAACTTGCAGAAAGGTCTGGGAGAAGGAGGGCCGGTGTTGCAAAACGATTATAAGGGTTTGTCCAAGGCAGCGGCCGACGTACACATCCAAGTCCAAGTCGTATACTGACAGGCTGTTAACAGCCAGAAGGTTTTTGCTGCATACCCTCCCAGGTTTTGGGTCTTACCGCAGGTTGTTAATTACATGGTTTCAGGATGATGTGGTAATTATTTTTTTTTTGGGGGGGGGGATTTATTGAGGTAGCATTTTGCTCCTCTTTAATTTTGTACAGGATGCCAAACAGCTGTTTTGTTTACACCCTGGTGTTTTGTTTTATTTAATTGGGTTAAATTTTGTAGCCAAACAGCTCATTTGGAGATTTTGAATTCAGCTTATGCTGCTCAATGGATTAACTCCTTTGTTACCTCGGGTGCCCGCAAGCCATACGGGGTACCCGGTAAAGCCTGAAGCGGCGTCTCGTAGCGTCGTAATCTCTTAGAGACCAAACCAGGGCGCTTCTATGAGCTGGAATTTTAACGTAAAATTTTGTCGCCCGGCGCCTTATTTCGTTCTCCACGTATGGGAGAAGAGAAGCTTCATGAAGCAACCTCACGGGGAAAGAACGGCCCACAGAATAGATAGATCGGAGTCCTCTATTCTGTGCACGCTGAAGGTATGCTATCCAGCTATGTGCAGCCATGCCCTAGATCTCACAGGCGTACAACATGAGAGGGATTATCAGCGCTCGAAAGAGGTGTAGCTTTAAGCGGACTGGCATCGAGCGCGAACCCAGCATTGGGTACAGAGAGGCAATAGCCCCCTGTACCCGTGCTGATAGTTCCCTGATGTGTCCGCGGAAAGTTAGGCCTCTATCAAGTTGAACGCCCAGGTACAAGATGTAATTGGTCCACTCTATCCTTCGGCCTCTAAAGTGGAATTTGGGGCAGTCAGCGGGCGTGTTTGTAAAAAGAATGGCGTGGCTTTTGTCCGGATTTACGGACATTTGCCAACGCCTACACTGCTCTTGTGTGAGACGGAGGTGTCTCTGGATTGGGTTGAAGGCTCTGAGTATATGTGTGTTTTTGCAGAACAACAACACGTCGTCTGCGTATTGTGCCATTTCGACCTGTGGTTGAGTTGGAAAATCTGCCATGAACACACTAAAGAGTGTGGGGGATAGTACAGAGCCTTCGGGGCTCCGCCTCTCACGTGTGCACCCACCTTCAAATTATTTTTTCAATAACAATCCATATAAATGTAATTTATTGTAATCCATTAACTAAACAGACTTTTATCACGAGTGCTATGGGTCCGCAGCACCCGCACCACACTAGCTGAAGGGGACGGATTCCCTCCCCTGCGGAGCACGTTGGGTTGTAGTCGGTTGTACTGAGAATTTCCAACTGGTCAATTCTAGGGATCTGACCCGTTGTCTGTTGTAACTCCTTGGAACGGTCACCCTCTGTCTTCTTTCCTCTCATCCTTCCTCTCGGGGCACAGATACAATAGACCAAGTTTCAATCTCCGTGCCGAATCCCCTCAGTAGCACTGTCCACTCCAGTCCTAAGGGGTTTTATTGAACATCTTCGTGTGATATCGTGGGAAGTTGCTCAACATAAGTGCTAAGTTTGGTATTTACCCGACATTACTTTGAGTTATGCCGTTCATACCAGACAGACACATGTAGGAACACTTTTCCAAAAATGCTTTTGGTTTCGGATGAAAGAGATTTCAAAATATCGTATTTCGGGTGAAATGTAACAGCACTTCCATACCTAGTGTACCTAATATGCAGGTACTTCATACACGCAGAAAGGAAAACAGTGAATTTCTTTAAGGGTAAGTAGGCTAAGCGCTTGTAGCTATTCCACGATGGCGACATCCATATATTAAAAATAGTATCAGAGATATGGTAATGGTCGATTTCAACTCTTGCAGCATCCAAGAGCCATTTGCTCCTCCGGAGCGCACCTCTCGGAGCGAGATGAAGGGGCAATTTCCTATGACGCTTTTCCCCCCATTACACCAGTTACTACTTTATGGTATTTTACTCGAGCACCATCTCCTACAACATATCCCCTTCTGGGGATGCTACTGATGAGTAATGGTTTGCTCCGAAGCGTATGGTTGGAACGAAGATTCAGGATTACCAGCGTCTCGTACAAAAGAGAAATGGAAGCTATCATATATGCAAGAATGGACGAGACATGTGGTACAACATGACCCTGTAAGAAATTCTTATCTAACTCTAGTCGATTTACTGCTGAACCTAAATATTTAAAATGCTGCGCTTTTGAGATAGAAGGTGAATAAATATTTGAGAATAGTAAACTTTCTTCGTTCTGCTACTCTCTGTGCTATTCATTTTCTTTTTTCTCATTCACTTCTTCTCCTCCTCTCTTTCTTCAGTTATTAGTACACAAGAAATTAGTTATTCATAATTTTTCTTTCGGTTTCTAAGATTTCTTCCGGTTTTAAACAATTTTAAAAATCTTTTGTAACCCTTCTAAATTTCTGTGCCTTTTACCTATTCTGTCCATATATTTTCCAATCTTTTATTCATAGTACATATTAGGCAATTGATGCTCGAATCAGTGCCAGTCATTTTATGAACCTTTGTTGCCTTTATCAGAATGCTATTGGACAGTTTCCATTGACCTAGTAATTTATCGTTGTCTTTTGAGCCTCAAAGATACAAAGAGGTAAATTATAGGTGTTGCACTGTATCTGTAATATTTAACCTTTTGAATTTTACCTGTCTTGTTTCTGCTTTTCTAGTTCTTTTTTATTATAGGAAGAAAATTTATATAGACTCTTTAGCAGAATACACTTTGAATAGTGTTCAGGAAAGTGTTAGAAAGAAATAGAAAATTCTTCAGGGGATAACACATAAGGTTTTAAGACATTTTCCTCATAATTATCCCTCAACCCCTCGTTAGTCGCACATATATCTGCAAGATACATGGGGTGAGTTTGTTTCATTATTACGGCAATAAAAAGAGATAAGGGCCTGCCGAGCAAGGACATCTTCCACCATACCTTTGTTATACTTTCCTGTAAGTTACAACTATTTCTCACTAACGCTAAGTTTGTAAACGAGGCAAACGTAGCACGTGTGTGCTGCTTTATGTGTCAGATACATCGCGCCAACTCACGTTACGATCGTTGCCGCAATCGGATCCAACCACATAATTGCTAGAGAATGCTGATGTCAGTGATTACGTTGTTGCAAGCTAAAAAAGAGTGCCTTTCTTTATTACTGTGAATCGTAGGTGTGAAAATGAGTCAAGTATATGATTTGAAAAATGCTGAGAATTTGGAAGAGGTACATCGCCTTATTTTCGACGATGATTCGCTGCCGTTTGAGGATAGTTTTGTAGAAACTGACTCCAAATATGATCTGCTAATAGCGATACAGATGATGATGTTGATGAACAGGAACGTAATAAAGTGCTAGAAAATTATGAATATTAATATTTTGGTGAGCACAAAAGACACAGGATGACAACTATATAGATACTGATGATGGTATTAATGATGATGATAATGATAATTTTAATAATACAGCTTACTTATCTTTTATTTTAGGAAGGTACGGAACAAGATGAAAAAAGTCCTTAGAAGGCAATACAGGCTCGACCCCATAACGTACTTACTAAACCGCCTGGAGTTGACAAAACTATGAATTCTGAATTGACTGCTGGAAACTTCTCCCCCGTGATGATATTCTGTATCTATTTGTGCAACACGCCAACAGACGCATAGATGATTTCAAAATAAAATATGAATGTGAGGGCGATTTCAGGGACATAGCCATAATAGAAATGAAAGTCTTGATTGCGTTATTATACCTTTTTTTTTAATTTACGTCCGCCCCAACGTTAAGTTATATCGGACGGTGAATGAATTGGGTGAAATGATGCTCAAATGAGTCCAGGGTCAATAGAGCTTAGAGTTACCCAACACTCGTCATGAAGGATAAGGGAAAACCCCGGAAAAAACTAAAAACTTGTTGGTGTGTTCTGCGGACGCCAAAATATTCATGACTTCTGGACAACAGATGAACCTGGTATTTTGAGGATGATTATGTCCGAGAAACGCTTCCGGTTCATAATAAGCTGCATTCGTTTTAAAACAATTGAACACAGATACTAAAACACAATTAACGTCATATGTATCCCAGCAGATACATCGCGACTAACAGCGTAACGAAAGTTGACGCGTCCAACGGAAGGTTAAATAAAAAGGTGTAGTTATTTTGCTCATCTCAAATGAGTAGTCGAAACAATGTTGGCGTTCTTATCATATATGCATGGCTAATGAAATTATACCTTTAGTTTTCGTTCAATAGAGTATGAAAGTCATCTCCATATATTTCATTTTCAACCGTTTTTCACACTTTTCGTTCTTAAGAATGCTATCTGACAGGAGTGATATAATGTTCGTCGTTCTCCCTTAGAATCGCATGAGAATGTCTTCACTGCTTGCAAAGAACACTCCATAGTACGCACCCGTATATGTAGGTACAAAAACGGGACAAAGGGTCAGTACAAACGTATGGGTCTGACAAGTAAACCAATGAGGTGAGAACGGAGTCAAGCAACGAAATTCAAGGTGCGTGAATAGTGGAAACAGTCTCATCGGTGGATAATATAAATGAATGGTGCAAATATTCAAATAAACTGTAATTAGTCTACAATTTACTGGTACGGTCTCTCGTCACTTCACACTGAGGTATCCATACCTATCACGCTTTATCTAAATAATAGCAGCAGACCAGACGAGAAATCAGCCAAGGAAGAAGCCCAGTACCAATAAATCAACCTATCAATAAAAAAGCAACAAATATGATTTGCAAATTCCTTAAGGTTGCCGCAAAGTTATGAGCGGACGAAAGGATAGCTGCAATGGGGAGGAAGAGGAATCAGTGCAAGAGGCTCTTACTAAGCTAGGCTAGGGAGACAAGTAAACTGAATAACATAGTATAGGCTTAAGGATATATATGACTGAAGTTTCATGAACATTTTAAAAATCACCCAATTCTCTTTTTAGTCTATAAAATAGTGTAGGCCTTCCTGAATTCAAAGAATGCTCAGATAGCAACCCCGAGCCATTTTTAAGTGATCTAATCCAGTTTCAATGTTACCTGAATGCTAGTGTTAGATATGAACTGTAATTATTTATCCTTGTATTCTCGCTTTTGAAAAATTAAGCATTTTTTATCATTTAAAATGTTGCTTGTGTCTCAGTTTTAGTGCTAGATGAATGAAAGTTGCCACACACGTTCATAAAGACACAGTAAATGGAAATTACCCTGGGTTTTTATGTGAGATGTATTTTAAGCACACTTTCGTTACTTCAAAGCACAAAAATTTTAAATTGTAGAGAAAAAAAAACACATTCATAGATTTAAAAATTTCTGGAGCCTTAAGTTATTAGGACACAGAGACACCTAGGGCAAATTCAAGTAATGGATATATTGGTAACCTATTGTTGAAACATTAGGCAAAAATTTAAGTTATTTTGTCGTAATGGACTTTTTAGGTGACGTAACCAAAAATAAATAAATTTGACCATATTATCCAAACTATCAAGGTGAAATTGACAGAATTTGGGCTGTATCACATTTGCACTAACTTACATCTGTAGTATAAATATTGTCACCCAATTAGGGAAGGGACGGACAGGCGACAGTTGGGAGGGACCCTAGGCACTGGACCACGCCCACTCATCGGTCTCTGTCACTAACTGAGGGAAATGTCAGTTGTCCCTCGAAGTTTCTCTCCCCTTCTCCTCTCCTATGGAACGTTCGGGTAATTTGCGGAAAACCAGAGACTTCTAGAATAACAGGATATTCCTATAAAAGGGACTTCAATAAGGAGTGAGTGAGTTAGTGTTTGACGTGCTAGTGAAGTAGCGCCGTGTACGTGCATCGGAACGATAACGGACGAACTGGTGAATCGTAATTGTGTGCATTACGTAATTTTGTGTAATTGGCAAGTGTTTAACTGTAAGTCGGTGGAAATAAAGAACATTTCTGAGTGGTGAAATTGGACTTTTCATTTCACGAACCCACAAAGTCACACTGGCGTCAGAAGTGGGATATAACACAAAGTCACACTGGTGTCAGGAAGCGGGAAGATAACATCACCGAACATTACAGCCATGGAATCCGCATTGGAAATGCTTTTGGCGAAGATGAACGAGTTAACAGAGAAGACGGAAGCGGCAAATGACAGCCTGGCCGCGAAGCTGGAGACTACAAATAACAACCTCACCGCCGAGTTGAAACAAATGAAGACGGCCAACGACAACATCACCGCCGAGTTAAAACAAATGAAGACGGCCAACGACAACATCACCGGGAAGATGGAAGAAATGAAGGCCGAATTAACAGCGAAGACGGAAACGGCTAACAACAACTTGGCCACGACAATGACCTCAAAGATGGCCGAACTGACCACGGAAATGAAGGTGGCGAACGAGGCTCTCGCCGCCAAATTTCAAGAACAGTTGGCCGGCGTGAGGGATGGCGTGACGGAGCTGGGCAAGCGGATGGGCCAAGTGGACGAGCGCGTCGAGGACCTGGCGAGCCGCGTTAACGACCTGGAAGGGAAAGCCGACTGCAGCGCGAAGTCCCTGAAAGCCATGGTGGAGGACGTCATCGGCAGGAAGCTGAAGGATTTGAAGGCCGACGCGCCGGGACGCGACACAACATCTGCGCGCGTCAAACCTCCCAAGTATGACGGCGCGTCAACGTTTGAGGTCTTCCGCCGCCAGTTCGACACAGTGGCCAGGCACAACGGATGGTCACTGGAGGAGGAGGCCACACAGTTAATAGCCAGCCTCCAGGGAAGAGCCGCGGAAGTCCTAAACGCGGTGCAGACGACGGCGGCGCCCAAGGACATCTGGGAAGCCCTGGAGAATCGATTCGGGAACCACCGCTTAGCCGCAGCATACCGCAGCCAGCTAAAGGCAAGGTCACAGCAGCCGGGGGAGACGCTGCAGGAGTTCGCCATTGCGATCGAGCAGCTGGCTAGCAAGGCCTTGGTTGACCTGCCACTGGAGTTCGTATCCCGGGAAGCCGCCTACAACTTTGTCGACGGGGTACGGGACACGGAGATTCGTCAGCGCCTAATGCTCGGGGAATATAAAACCATCCACGAGGCGCTGACAGCGGCATTAAGGATGGAGGCGGCCAAAATAACATCCATCCCGACGTCGAGAACGAGGAGTTTCCGCTACGCCGGAGACAGAAGACCAGCTGAGGGACGCCGGCGAACACCTAGTGTCCTGTGTTGGGGGTGTGGACAGCCCGGACACCTGCAGAGAGACTGCCCACACCAGGAAGAGCAGCCGGAAAACGAGTAAGGGCCGTCGTGGAGAGGGGCACGTCGGCGCCATCACCACCATCCCCTCGAGTGACACTGCGCGCCGTCAGCCGGCGTATGGATGACAGCCTCATCGCGGACGGTTGGATAAGAGGAAAGCCGTGCCGCGTGCTGGTGGACACTGGGGCGGCCGTGACCATCATCAGACCTGACGTGGCGAAGGGTTTGCCGACAAGGAAGCCAAGCCGGCCATACCAGCTTGTCACGGCATCGGGCGACACCTTGCCTGTGGAGAAGGAGGCCCTGCTGGAGCTGAACTTGGGACGGAGTGCCGTGCGTCTGTGGGTGTTCGTCGCGAAGGTGGCTGAGGAGGTGATCCTGGGACTGGATGCCCTCAGGAGCCATGAGGCGACGGTCGACGTCGGCAAGAAGGTCCTGCGGCTTAACGGAGAAGAGGTTATACTCCGTCAACCCGAAGAGCGCCTTGGAATGTGCAGGGTCGTCTTGGACGAAGACGTGGTTGTTCCCGCGAGGAGCGAGGTGGTGGTGACGGCGCGACTTGAGGGCCAGAGAACCAGGAACATGATGCTGGACCAGAAGACGCCTGTACACGGACTGTGTGTAGCCAGGGCATTGCTGCCGTGCCGAGAGGAGGTGCCAGTGAGACTGCTAAATCCAACGGACACCGATCACGACGTCCAGGCCGGGACGGAGTTGGGAACGTGCGAGCCCGTAGTGAGCGTAACAGCAATCGACAAGACACAGGATCCGGCGCCGAAGCAACACCTGGGGCCCCGGCTAGAAGGCTTACTGGAGAGGGCGGCCGACCACCTGACCGCAGAACAGCTGGAGCAGGTTCGACAACTACTGGGGCGATACGAGCGCGTCTTCAGCCAAGGCGATAGTGACTACGGCCGCACGGACAAAGTGCTTCACCGCATCGACACCGGAGACGCCCGGCCTATTCGGCAACCACATAGACGCGTTCCGCTGGCGAAGCAAGGGGCGGTACGAGACATGCTGGAGGACATGAGATCCAGGGGAGTGATTGAAGAGTCCGACAGCCCTTGGTGTTCCCCTGTAGTCTTGGTGACGAAGAAGAACGGCGAGCTGCGCTTCTGCGTAGACTACAGAAAGCTGAACGCTGTCACCCGGAAGGACTGCTTTCCCTTACCCCGGATTGACGACACCCTGGACACGCTAGCTGGTGCACAGTGGTTCTCGACCCTGGACCTGAAGTCGGGCTACTGGCAGGTAGCTCTAGACCCGAGAGACAAGGAGAAGACCGCATTCTCGACGGGCCAAGGTCTTTGGCAGTTCACGGTTATGCCCTTTGGCCTCTGCAACGCACCAGCTACCTTCCAACGCCTCATGGAGTCAGTTATGAGAGGGCTGACTTACGATGCCTGCCTGCTATACCTGGACGACATCATCATCGTCGGGAAGACTTTTGAAGATCACCTCGAGAATCTGAGTAAGGTGCTACAGAGACTGCAGGCGACCAACTTGAAGCTGAACGCGAAGAAGTGCCAGCTCTTCCGCAAGGAAGTTAACTACTTAGGCCACATAGTCTCAGCAACCGGAGTGGCCACAGACCCGGAGAAGACACAGGCTGTGAGAGATTGGCCTCGCCCAAAGGATAGGAAAGAGTTGCGCAGTTTCCTGGGGCTGTGCAGTTATTACCGCCGCTTCATAAAGGGGTTCTCCAACATCGCAAAACCACTCACCCGCCTGACAGAGGAACACCGGCCTTATGTGTGGGCAGAGGACGCCGAAAACGCTTTCCAGCACCTAAAGGAGACCCTGTGCAGTGCTCCAATTTTGGGTTTCCCACAACCGGGTGGCGCCTTCATTGTGGACACCGACGCTAGCGACCATTGCATTGGAGGTGTCCTATCGCAGATCCAGGTCGGCCATGAGCGGGTGATAGCCTACTACAGCAAGACGCTATCCAAGGCAGAGAAGAACTACTGCGTCACCCGACGAGAATTATTGGCGGTAGTAAAGACCTTGGAGCACTTCCACAAGTACCTGTACGGTCAGCCATTCCACCTGAGGACTGACCATTCCGCCCTAACCTGGCTATTGAGCTTTAAGAACCTGGAAGGCCAGACAGCACGTTGGGTCCAGAGGCTGCAGGAGTACGACTTCACCTCGGAACATCGTAGAGGGAAGAGCCACGGTAACGCAGACGCCATGTCCCGAAGACCCTGTCCAGAAGAGTGCGGCCAGTGCACAAGAGTGGAAGAGAAGGAGCGTGCCGCAGCAGTCCGAGTAGTTGTGGCAGTGCCTGCGGACGGTTGGGATAGTGCAGGCCTGAGGAGGGAGCAGCTGGCGGACGCAGACTTGGGGCCACTCTTGAGGGAAGTGGAGGCAGGGACAAGACCAACCTGGGAGGATATCGCACCAAGGAGCGCCACCTACAAGTCGTACTGGGCCCAATGGGACTCGTTGAAGATCAGAGAGGGCGTGCTGTTCCGGGTATGGGAATCACCCGATGGGAAGACGCAGAGAGAGCAGTTGGTACTTCCCCGGAGTAAGGTCCCGGAAGTCCTGGAGGAAGTACACGCCGGTACTTCGGGAGGACACCTGGGAGCGAACCGAACGATTGACAAACTACGGCAGCGCTACTACTGGCTGAGGCTCCGAGCAGATGCTGAGAGATGGTGCCGTCAGTGCCACGTGTGCGCGGCGAGTCGCGGCCCCCAGACTAGGAGCCGGGGTCGCATGCAGCAGTACAACGTCGGAGCGCCATTCGAACGGCTCGCCGTTGACATTGCTGGACCGTTCCCAGTTTCCGACCGAGGCAACAAGTACCTAATGGTGGTCGTGGACTACTTCACCAAGTGGCCGGAGGTGTATGCCATCCCAAACCAAGAGGCAAAGACAATCACAGACTGCCTCGTGGAGCAAGTGTTCTGTCGATTTGGGGTGCCGTTAGAGCTACACAGTGACCAGGGTACCAACTTTGAGTCCAACCTAATGAAGGAGGCATTACAAAGGCTTGGGGTGAACAAGACTCGCACTACGCCTCTACATCCCCAATCGGACGGCATGGTCGAAAGGTACATCAAGACCTTAGAGGAACACCTGAGGAAAGTCGTGGCCAGCCATCAGCGAGACTGGGACGTCAAGGTGCCACTGTTCTTGCTGGCCTATCGCTCGTCTACACACGACACAACTGGGATGACGCCAGCCAGCTTAATGTTCGGCCGAGAGTTACGCCTCCCTTGTGACCTGGCTTTTGGAAGCCCTCCGGAAGCGAAACAGCCAGCGACCGAGTATGTGGAGAACTTGGTGGACCATCTCCACAACATGCACGAGATGGCTCGCCAGAACATCCAGAAGGCGAGCGACCGCATGAAGACCAGGTATGACAGGCAAGCCAACAGCCAAGGGTTCCAGCAAGGTGACCTGGTCTGGTTGTACCGTCCTACCCGGACCAAGGGACGCTGCCCGAAGCTCCAGCAGCCATGGCAAGGACCGTACCGGGTTGTGAAGAGGATCAACGACGTGGTCTACCGCATCCAGAAGGTTCCCCGAGGAAAGATGTTGGTGGTACACCTGGATCGTCTTGCACGCTACGATGGTGCTGTTCGGGACGACCAGCTTTGAGGAGGGAGCAGTGTCACCCAATTAGGGAAGGGACGGACAGGCGACAGTTGGGAGGGACCCTAGGCACTGGGCCACGCCCACTCATCGGTCTCTGTCACTAACTGAGGGAAATGTCAGTTGTCCCTCGAAGTTTCTCTCCCCTTCTCCTCTCCTATGGAACGTTCGGGTAATTTGCGGAAAACCAGAGACTTCTAGAATAACAGGATATTCCTATAAAAGGGACTTCAATTAGGAGTGAGTGAGTTAGTGTTTGACGTGCTAGTGAAGTAGCGCCGTGTACGTGCATCGGAACGATAACGGACGAACTGGTGAATCGTAATTGTGTGCATTACGTAATTTTGTGTAATTGGCAAGTGTTTAACTGTAAGTCGGTGGAAATAAAGAACATTTCTGAGTGGTGAAATTGGACTTTTCATTTCACGAACCCACACAGTCACAATATTAAAAACTGGCGTTATAAGTTCAGGATTTCAAATTTTCAGTTACAACGTATCCTTAAGGAATAGCTAATTTTTACATTGGTATATTTGTTTCTAAACTTCTCGATATTTATAAATTCTGTATTTAATCTTTAAAATAAATTCAGTTCAATCAATTTGCATAAATATAACATCAAAACGGATTAATAAAATGTTCTTTCTTTAAAATAGCAATGATAAACTTTGTAAGACTAACTGTTTGTACATGTTGTGGTTAGCATGAGGAATAGCTTTGAGCTGAGTACCTCGGTTAGGTGCTGCCCATATTTCCAAGGTCACTGGTTCTAATTACCCCCAAATCAATGGTATTAAAATTTGCTTCAAAGCCACAGTCATATGAAATTACATTTACTTGCATGCAAAGAAACTCATGCAGGACGGAATTCCGGCACACTATGACGTAAATAAAACCCAGACTGAAAGTGTTGTTACCAAAGAAAATACTTAAATATGTTTTGAATACCCTGGAGCCCAACCATTGCTGTTCGTTAAGTTAACCGCCACCGTTTAAGTTTAGGAAACTGTGATGACAGAATGCAAATTTTTTCCTACCTAAATTGAGGAGTAGGAAAGTTACTCCCAAAAGGTACAGTACGAGAAAAGAACATCATACACGGTAGTAAAATGAGAGGTTTATGGAAGTTTGGCGTATTTTGTGCTGCCCAAGTTACTCCTAATAACGCTCGTTCTAACGCTTGTTCACACTTGTTTCCTACGCATTGCACTGTACGTAGCACTTTAACAAAGATTTATTGTTTGTGTTGGATTTTCCAGTTGATAAATCTAAACGATGTTTATACATGTGATTGATTGTAAATGTTTTGCTGTTTTTCCTTTTCATTGCCTTCAGCATCAAGTTGATAAAGGTAATCGGTTACCATTCTGATTTGATCAACCTGCGAACACAGTTTGCACAACGATACGTCAGCAAACGTTTAAATAATGAATGCCCGTCCCTGCTCCTGTATCTTACAACATAGATACTCTAAAACGAATAGCTTTATTAACTTAAGTTTATTTTTATTTTATTTGAGACTGTATGGATATTTGACATGTTAAAATTTACCAAAGGCGGAATGTGAATGTTTTGAACTATCACAACCTGAATATATATGTTACCCTGGAAGTCCTTCAAATGTTACTTGAATAATCGACCATGCAAGAATTATCAAAAATAAATGTGGAAATATCTTACATTCATTATTAGTTACCATGGTAATTATTTCACTACAAAATATACTGAAGAGATTTTAAATGTACATATGTTCCTGTGGGTTCGTAAATTTAAGATTCCAGTTTGTAGAATTTCAAAATGCTCTTTATTTCACTAGAAACACGATTTGTACAGCCCTTACAGGTTCTAAAAGCGAGTAGTCTCTGGTTGCTTCACCACACATAAACAAACCTACAAAATCACTCGCATGACAATTGAAGGTTCACTTCACAAGTAACAACTCAATTAATTAATGAAAAATTAATTGTCATAACTGTAATAATTTTGCGCACTAAAATTCAAACTTATTACATTCCGTTAGTTTAATGTGAAACAAACACGTCGTAGTAGTTTCATTGTTGGTACTCCTGGTTTCCGCCTGTGAGAACCAGGCAAGTTCAGACATGTTTAGTATCGTCTACCGTTGCAATGGAGGTAACATGCAGTTAAAGTTGATGTTAGAGGAAGATCCGGAGTTTCTTCCAAACGTAATCACTGCTGATGAAACTTGGCTACATCATTTTGATCCTGAGAACAAACAGCAAAGCTCAGTGTGGAAATCTCCTTCATCAACAACCCCCAAAAGAGCAAACGTGGTTGCTTCTGCTCGGAAAGTTATGGTCATCTCATTCTTTGATATTCATGGAATGGTTTATCATCATGTTGTACCTGCACACACAACAGCAACTGGACAACACTACAGGGATATCTACAATACTACAGGCGTAAAAGACCACATTTTCCTGAAGCAGGCTGCATGCTGCACCACGATACTGTGCGGCCGCATATTGCCAATGTTTGCTGAATGTCTTGCAAAAATCAACGTGAAGTGCATTCCTCACCCTTCCTATAGTCCGAATTTAGCCCCATGTGACTTTTTTCTATTCTCTAACTTGAAGAAAGGTCTTCGTGGGAGGCAATATCCATCATCAGAAATAATGGTGAAGGCTGCGGAAGCGATTTTGAAGGATCTCTCAAAAACTTGTTTCCATCATGTCTTTGAGGACTGGCAGAAACTCTGGGACAAATGCTTCGCATTCAAGGGAGACTATTTTGAGGACCATCAAAATTAGGAGGATGAGTAAAGGTATATTATCAAAAAAACAGCCCTTGTAGTTAAAGCCGCCGAAAATAAATTGAGTAGGAGAAAAGTGAACTTGTCATCACACTGATATTACCTGGTCCAGCCATGTATACTATCAAAAGCTGTTCGCTTAGACTAAGGAAACATTTAGGCACACAGCAAGAAAATCTTGATTGGAAAGTTATCCCGGACCACAGTGTGTTCAATATGAAAGAGTAAGAATGTGTCTCCTTCACTTGATCATGGATTGAGGTGTTGACGAAAACACAGTGTTAATGGTTGCCTTGCACAAGTTACAAAGGTCTCCAATGAGATCCTCCAAATTCTGAAACAACCGTAAATCGGAAAGAAGTTTATCACTCAACCCAGATATCTTTAATAAAGATTGGTAATGTAAATACGGCTTTAGAAATTATCGTCCTTGCAGTATGAGAACACTAGCGGTTCTTAAACAGTGGTGGTTTGGACCTGGTGAAATAAGTTCGACAGTTAAGATAACGGCACGGTAACTCAATATTTCCTTGAGATCAATATCAAAGCTTATTCTGAAGAATGGGTTTAGAGCTTATCGGTGGAATACCAGAGATTTTCTAACATAAGAGATGAAGCAACAGAGAACACTGATATCACAGCATCTGTTGGAGCAGTACGCCACGGTGATGATGGGAACATATTCCTGACCGACGGAGTATTTACCACTGAAGAGAGGTTTAGCTGCCAAATAGGTTATATGCAACGAGATCTCGGCAAGCTAGCTTGCGAAAATTCTGTATGGTTCACAGACGCTGTTATACCTCCTTAGTCATATTTGGTGGGGATTGAGCCACGCATACCCCCCTACTGCATTTCATTTTTTGAAACATATAAAAATAACAAATAAACTAAACTAAACCTTGTAGAATGACTTTGGACCCTATAGTGAACCACTTAAGTGGCATCATGTTTCGAGAATGAGGCTTGGAAGTTCCAGCAGGATTCAGTTCCAGCTCATAAGGTAACAAAAGTGGTTGTAGCCCAATATAACATATTTTAAATCTATTTAAACATATTATTGAGTGGCGATCTATAGTTCGACCACATGGACTTCAAACTCCGGCTATTGTCAGAGGGAATGATCTGGAAAAGACATCCTTCTGTTGAAAGTTTGAAGTGACCCTTTTGGTGGCAAAGGCAGATTTTACTGCTAATATTATCCGTACCACAATAATCTTCAATAATTGATTGCCGAAAGAAATTTGATGTGTGCTAGTAGAGGAATTTTTGAAACCTGCTGGATACAAATTGTGCATAATGTCTATAGCATGTTAAAAAGAATTGAAAAAAAGATCTTATATTGTTGCATACTGTGAGTATTGTCACCCGAACGTCGGAATTCCCGATAAAACCGGCCGGCAGTAGGGCCAGACGGGAAGCAATCAGCCACGCCTCCCCATTTATCTCGTGTCACTAACTGAGGGGATGATTAGAAGAGCGGAACGAGCCCTGTACGGTCTCTTTCCTCTCCCACCAGACGTCTGGAAATATCGGGATAATTGGGCAAGCCGCGAACCTTCCAGAAACGACGATCTTCCCTATATATGGACTGCAGTGGACGAGTCAGTTCAGTTCTTGGCGAGCAGCCGTGAGGAGCGCCGAGAGAGCGAACGGACCGGAAGACTGTGTACGTGCATTGTAGGAGTTGTAAGTAATTGCGAGTGCAGAGTGGACCAGTGATAGACGCACTAGTGAAATGTAATTGTGTGCGCTACGTAATTCTATGTAATCGGCAAGTATTCCAACTGTAATTCGGTGGAAATAAAGAACATTTTGAGTTTGTGCAATTGGACTTTTAATTTCACGAACCGACAAAGTCACAGTATTTAAGACTGGAGTAAGTTTATGTCACGATCATGGGTTCTTTCATTTTTTTTTTTTTTTTTGTTGTAATTTTACCTCCTCCAACGTTAAGTCATATAGGACGATGAATGGAATGGGAGAAATGATGCTCAAATGAGTCCAGGCTTCATAGAGCTTAGAGTTGCCCGACATTCGTCTTTCAAGATTTGAACCCCGGAAAAAACCTTATCCAGGTAACTCACCATGGCCGAGATTCGAACTCGGGACCTCTTGAACGTGAAGCAGACACGCTACCACCACGCTACCGAGGTGGGCTGGAGTTTTCTGTTAGATACGTAAGCCCCTCATAATTTTGCTACCATACAACGTGACTATGAAACAGAATAGTTTGTTTTTATTTGGAATATCTTACAACTGAATCGATTTTGTTGTGCTTTACCCATAAAAAAATATCATGAAAACACTTGTTTTTTAGCTTTTAAAAATATGTAGCTTAGCAACTATATTCTATCTAGTATCTATAGCAATAATCTACATTCACCAGGAGAATGTAGATTAAGAGCCCAATAGAAGCTTTAAATAGAAAAAAAAAATATATCTCGATACGACACAAAAGGAAAAAAATGAAAAGAAAAAGAAGCAAATCTTACACCATTTCATTACGAGTGGTACCCACCTCGGTAGCGTAGATGGTAGCGTGTCTGCATCACGTTCAAGAGGTCCCGAGTTCGAATATCGGCCAGTGTGAATTACCAGGATAAGGTTTTTTTTCACGAGGTCTTCCCTTATCTTTAAATACGAATGTTGGGCAATCTAAGCTCCATGGGCCCTGGACATATTTGAACATCATAATCACCCATTTCATTCACCGTCCGACGAGTGGTGTAAATTCAGATGTGTGCAGTGGCAAATGTAAATTCCAAATATTTAGTTTTTCTGACGATGTTTTAACTCTTTGGTTTACATTCCTTTATACTTTCATCACCCTCACAAATTAATCAATACATCACAAAACAGGCAACATTAAAGTTGCAGAAACACGAGTAAATGGGAAGAAAACTTTTGAATTTTGTATATTGTCCATCCAAACGGATATACTGTATTGTTAATTGTCGTCGTGTAATGAGCTTGAATTGGTCAGTTCCGGCTTCTGATCATGGAATGTCATCGGGCTCGATATTACCACTTGGTACGAAGGTGGAATCTGGACTATGACATGGGTTGTGCTCTACCAGTCAGTGAGGAGTAAATTTGAAGGCCTCAGTGATCAAATTATGCATGGATTATTTATCCACTCGAAATCGTATCACGGATAAAAGGGGATGTAAAAAAATCTGTATCACAGTAACTTAATCTAGCACGTAGACGCTTCGAGTTTCACAATAGTTTATGTTTACCAGGGTCACAGCTGAAATTGATGGGCGTAGGTTTAAGGAAGGTAAAGCCAGTGTTCTCGTGTTATAGATTTGTGGTCATAAAAGAATTTCAAGTCAAAGAAACAGACACCTAATTAAAAATTAGGTGGTGTTTCTCACACAGTATAAAATGGAACACTAACGACTCTTAACAGTAATAGTACTCAAAAATAAATTCATTATTTATTGGCATAGATATTTGCGCACTTCTTCAGAATTCATGACATGCTAAAGGATATACCATGGTTTAAAATCGTGTGCATGCAAAGAAGGACGGCTATGCCGTTTCTTTAATGATGTATAGATGTATTTTTTTATCTTGAAAAGTGCAGAGCGATGCGCAGTGGTATCTGGACGAGTCCACCTCAGAACGGTTGCAACTGGAGGGGAGGGCAGGTCAGTTGCATACCAGCTGCAAGCAACTGAACACGTGCAGTGCTACTCGGTAACACTACAGCTTGTTTCAAAATGTGCTTGTCTCCTGGTTGCAAGAGAGCATTTATAAATGAGGCCTCCTAGCAACACATTAGTAAATAAAGTGCTACATTTAAAAACACGAGAAGTAATAACCAATATCCATAGATTTATAAAAAAGGAACAATGGTCTGGGTCAGCTATAAAAATCTAGGGAAGGGTATCTGAGGCAACAGTTGTGTCTGAAAGCAGTTTAGGAGAGTTATTAAGGAAATAAAAGCCATTGGTGCCAGTGCAACAACGTCCTTATCTATGCCCAGTAAACAAAGATTAAAAACATGCACAAAATCTAATTTACGATGTTTTAATTCAGAAGTAGTTAGGTGAACAGAAAAACAAAGACCATCTTTGAAGAAAGTGCTTATGAAGCTTAAAAATTCTACTGACCTCCAAGGCAGTGTCTGAACATTAAGAAGAGTTCTTTTGAACCTAGGATTATTTGGGGAAAAAACACTAAGCGTGACAGACAAATTTTAATCGAACATCGCACCATACGTGCAGAAAGGCTTAAGTATTTACGAAATATTCGGGGATGTCGAAGTGAAGTTTACATAGTTTATATGGATGAAACTTATATAAATACAGCATATACTGGACCATATGCCTGGAGTGAAATACGTTACAGGGACTCTGCAGCGATATTGAAAGACCGACAGTTGTTTATCATGCCTGCTGGTGGAGAACAGGGTTTTCTTCCAAATGTCTATGTACTATTTAAGATCCAAGAAAGGCGTGGAGATTACTACCATAGTAAGAATTACAACTTAGTTTATAAGAGCTGCAAAACTGACTTCGAGAATGAAATTTGTTTTTAGACACCTTATGCACCGCTCTCCCCTCTCGTAATCTTACGCGTGTGACGCATTGTGGCGATAGGTGCACTATCCCCACTACAGTTGCTACTCATCCCTACCGCGCAGGATTCCTGTCAACATATAATAATACATCTGTAACTTTGTGGGTTCAGTATTAAAAGTCCAATTTGCAGAATTTCAAAATGTTCCTTATTTTCGTAGAGATACACTCTGTTCAATCCTTGCGTAACAGTATTACGTCACATACACAATCTACCAAGATCGATGATCACATGATTACATCTGTTTACAACACTCCTGTTACAACATCTGTACAGCTGTTTACGACTCACTCTGTTTGCGACTCCTCTGGCCTGTCACAATTTCTTTCCCGTAGGGGAGGGGATCCGTCCCCTTCAGCTGCCGTAGTGCCGGCGCTGCGTATCCTTAGCACTCGTGGTACCTCTTACGTTACTAGAGGAACATCGGGCCGAACATCTGAGCCCCTCCTTCGGGAGTTGTTCGGATAGGGATGATCTCGAGGGTGCAGTGGTTCTCGATACCCGTGGGAATCGGGTACGTCTCCGGACGGGGTTGAGGGAAGCCATTAATTCTCCCGGGTACTAGCCTACAAAGCTAGTAGAAGGTGTGCTAAATCACCAGGCGGCCCCATCGAGGTTTTCGGTAGTCTTCACCTTTGGTGTTGGCGCGCGTAAGTGGAGTATCCACTTCCATCCCGTCTTGAGTCCACAGGACCAGATGGGGGGGGGGGCTTGTTAGGTATCCAGGTCTTCCCTATGAAAAGACCCACGGAGGACGCCGAGCGCCCTTTGGGACAGCTCGGATAACTCCCTGGTAGCAAGAGGCCCGGGTTTTGTTCCTACGGGTTCAGGACTAATGGGGTGGAACCTCTGGGCTAAACTGTCACAATCTCTTATACATACCTCCATTGATAATTTCCAGACTGTTCTAACACTAAACAGAAACCGAAAAAGCTCTACCAATCAAGAATTCACTAGTCTTGGAATATGCACAATAAATAATTCATAATTGTAATTAATATTTTTACTTTCATTCAGTTAATTGCAGTAATGCAAGCTCTCGTGTACACTGACTGTATTTTAAAATCTTTTCAATTCCCATTGAAAACCGCTCAAGATGTCGGTACATTTCACTAATACCTATTACAGTATAAAACATAATCTTACGTTTTACAAATTTAGATTTTCTTCTACTCACCAGCAGTATGTAAGTTAAGAACCTATTACACCCCAACCAAAACTATATACATATTTTTGTGAAATTATTTTAGGAAATTCAAGGACTAGACACATCCATTTTCAATAAAATCTCTGCGCCTGAAACATCACATTAGATGCAACACTATTTCTTTAATTATTCGGTTTTTCATACTAGCCGAGCGTATGTCCAAAGTGTGAAACGTAGAGTCAGTCAAAAATGCAATGCCATAGCTGGTATTGACGTAATGGTGGTCCGAACTCTAAAATCCGAGTCTTAATGCACTTAAAGCACAGTAAAATGGCATTAAGGTAAACTCTATCTCAGGCTAGTTTAATCCTGCTGACTCAACTCACCACGTGTTAAACGCTACATGCACACACATAAGTTTTGCAACCCTAGCAATATATAGCAGAGGTAAATTCTAGTCAATAAATAGAGTTAGGTTACACATTAACTTATTAGATCTATGAGTTGGTGCATTTCTAAAAAAATAATCATGATCTTTACTGCGTATAGCACTTTTCGTAGTATGCTCGTATTTCTCCATGCACTGTTTGCATTTACGCGAATTTTCCGGAGTTATTTGGTTATTTGAGTTACGGATTCTTGCTGTTCCATTCTAACACTACGTACACTGCTTAAGAAAACACCTAGGGGATCACCAGCTTCATTCTCCAAGGTCTTTTTTTTTTTTTTTTTTTTTTTTTTTTTTTTATAGACGATTCCGAATTTCTTTCTTTAAGCACCACGAAACGATGCGCGATCAGTCGCCCCTTGTCACTTTTAAAGGTTTGCTTCGATTGCGTTTCATTTCGGCTGATGCACCGGTCAGCTATACAGCAAATACAGCGTTAAATATCAGAAGTAACTCCACATTATATACAATTACATCTTATGAAATTGTAGAGCCACACTGAAAAATTCAATGTCATAGCCGAGATTTGAATCACGGATCTTCTGATTTCCGTCCAGCCGCTCTAACCATTTGAACTACTATGGCCAACTTGCCAACATAACATTAAATTCTCCAACTGACTCGTGTTTCTCCCAGTAAATCACTAGGAGTTCTCATAAACACATGAGACAACTACCTTAATGACGACTTACTACGCTCTAAGTACTTTAAGGCCCGAGCTTTATAGTTCGGACCACTATTAGGTACAATTAATGGAAATTAATTGTTCTTTCACACTAGCCGTGTGTAGGACGCACTATGAAAGCGTAGAGTCAGACTGAAAAATTCAATGCCATAGCCGGGGTTTGAACCACGGAACTTCTGGTTTCCGTCCAGCCGCTCTAACCATTTGAGCTACTATTGCCAACGTGCCAACATAACATTAAATTCTCCAACTGACTCGTGTTTCTCCCGGTAAATCACTAGAAGTTCTCATAAACACATGAGACAACTACCTTAATGGCGACTTGCTATGCTGTAAGTACTTAAGGCCCGGGCTTTATAGTTCGGACCACTATTAGGTACAATTAATGGAAATTAATTGTTCTGTCACACTAGCCGTGTATAGGACGCACTATGAAAGTGTAGAGCCAGACTGAAATGTTCAATGCAATAGCCGGGGTTTGAACCACGGATTTTCTGGTTTCCGTCCAGCCGCTCTAAGCATTTGAGCCACTATGGCCAACGAGTCAGTTGGAGAATTTAATGTCATGTTGCCACGTTGGTCATGGTAGCTGATTGGTTAGATCAACCGGGGGAAGACCTGGTTCAAATCCCGGGTATAGCACTGCATTTTTCAGTCTGACTCTACCTTTGCGAACATTTCATTATCTTTCCTTTTCTGAAAAATGGTTTTGTCGAAGCTAATTAAGATGTCGCACCGTATTTGTAAATTTAGTTCCCAAATAAAGATAATGTATTTCTTACTTTTCCAGGAATTATGTCCTCTTCATTGTGAAGTGGCTACTGGTAAACTATAAGAGATAGAAGGAAATCTTCCTGTACACAAAATGTACCATTTTTTTTCAAAACAGAAAGTTATTTTCAAATAAAATTTTAGTGACATTCACCATTTAAAAATAAAAACACACACAGAAAAGTAAGTATAGGACACTTTCGTGGATTTGTGCATAGAATAAGTCGTTGTTGGAAGAAGACTTTTAACCCCCCCCCCCCCCAACCAATGAACTCGTTCATCCCTATCCGGTTTTCGTAACATATCGTACAAACTCATACTAATTTTGTGCTCTCATGGAATCAATCAATTATGCAGAAATTCTGTGTTGTGTTATGTGCGTGTTCTGTATGAATATTCAGGCCTTGTTGGATTGCTGGACCTACACACCCCACACGCACACACATGTACGGTACCAAACCATGACGTTTTCATGTACGAATATGAAACCCATAAATTTGTTCTCCCGCTTTAATGCATCGCATGGGCAACACCCAGAAATTACGTCCACCATTTCTGAATGTACGCGTTATATTTGCATCAATAAATCGACACGAGGCGCGCGGGCGCTTCTGTGTGATGGCACCCAGTGGCGGCTGGTGCAGGTGAACATGTATAATTCCCGACAATCAAAGGCATTTCATATGCAAACCTGTGAAATTTGTCAGGCCCATGCATCCAGCCTCATAATGGAATTCCGCATGAACGGGAATGCTTGCTGGCCACACTGAAAAAAAGAATAAAAAATCAATTGAAGGAAAGGGGTGGTTTTTGGATGCGTTCGCAGTTTATTCAACGAACCCAAACTATCTTCATAATATATTTCAAACCCAGGCAGGAAGACATCATTAAACTAACAGAAAAAATCAATATTGTTCTTTTACTCAGGAATACAAGGGGCATCCAGAAAGTAAGTTCTGTTTCAACTTATCTCCGCTGCATCGCTGCGATCGCAGTTCCGCATATGCGCGGATCAAGAAGAAATATGCGCCATTGTGAGATCGCTGTCAGCCAGGTCCACTTTGTTGTGCTTGTTTACAATGTCGGTGTTGACTGAAAATCCCGCCGCTTGTGAAATCAGATCTGTGATTCGTTTTCTGAATGCTGGGGAAGTGTAACCAATTGAAATTTATTGGCAAATTTGCGATGTTTACCGACAAAATGCGATGAGTGATTCATTGATGAGAAGATGGGTCCGACAGTTCAATGAAGGACGTAGTGAAATGCACGGTGAAGAACGAAGTGGGCGTCCATCTTTGGTTATAGAAGAACTTGTTCACGCGATTGATGATAAGATCCAAAATACCAAGTTTTCAATTAGTGTTCTCGCTATAGAATTTCCCCAAATCTCACGATCACTAGTTCATGAAATGGTTACCGAAAAACTGAAATTTCGTAAATTTTGCTCACGTTGGATGCCAAAGATTCTTACTGAGCAACTCAAAACAAAACGGATGGGTAGTGCACTTCAGTTTTTGACCTTACAGGGATTTGGCTGGGACGTGTTTGACCACCTGCCCGTACAGCCCTGACTTCGCTCCTAGCGATAGTCATCTGTTTTTGCATCTCAAATCTTTCCTTGGCGGTCAGTACTTCAACAATGACGAAGAGCTGAAAGAAAATGTTTCCAACTGGTTGAAGACACAGGCGGCAAACTTCTATGAAGAAGGTACACAAAAACTTGTGCCTTGCTATGACAAATGCCTGCAAAATTTCGGCAATTATGTGGTAAGTTAGTTTAAGTGTTGTAGAATTTTATGCAATAAATAAATTTTCTATATCTGTATACAATTTAATTTTATTACCAAAGAGAACTTAATTTTTGGACGTACCACGTAGAGAGGAATCCTTACCGTTTGCCCAGGAGAAGAAGGCAAGCTGCAGGAAGGTGTAACGTAATCACTTTTGGAGCTGTTTATACATTATATTTATATTCATACAGTCAACATGGAATTTATTATATATATATATATATATATATATATATATATATATATATATATATATATTCCATATATATAATAAATTCTTATATATATAAGATTAAGCAGTGTATTGAAAATAAGTCATACTTTTAAAACTTCAAGAAATTCTTATCATTAATTTGCAAAACTAATATTTTATATTAAACTATCCTTTGATATATGTCTCCTCGGTGTATGTGCTCGTCTTCCGTGTAGTACAAGGATGGAAGTTTAGTTTAAACTATACAAGTGTTGTCACATAACACCCATATACATGTATCGCTGTATTTACTCTAACATACATTAGATGTGGCAGCATGGGTGACTCATATGCACTCTCAAGCACTCACTTCCTACCGATCAGCTACCGGAGCAAATAAACAGTTCAAGCTCCTCTGCCCTTCATTCCCCTCTAACCTTCTTGTCGTGGTCATACAGCACGTCATTTTACTGATTGCTGTTAGGCACAAACAGGGCTAAGTTTCAGGAAAGAGCTGTAAAGACAGGGCTCGTCTCATTAATACCTCTAAATTAACTTAGGTCTCTATTTTCCTTGTGCAAATACACTGCAATACAACTGATAAAGTTAATTTATGGATTTGAAAACGTTTCTTATAGAGTCAACTAGAACTCCTTCTTTAAAGTTACTTATAACCATGCAATGATTAATATTCCATAGTGTACTTCATATTGAAGTGATGGTAATAACAAAACCTTCAAAGTGAGAGAGACCTAACCTAGCGGTTACATTCATAGCTTCACATGTTCTCCCAGCCGTTTGCTTCCACGGATGCTTATTTTTAACAATGTATTATTTAAAGTGACTTGTTTGAATAAAAATGAACATCGAGTACTAAAAACAGTTGATTACTAAATCTCTGCTTTACGACCATCATAAACGTTACTAGAATGAATGGTTGTTTCCTGACCTAATCATAACAAATTTGGCTTATTCATAAATAATGATTGGTCACTACTCACAGCACATTCTAACACGTCAATTGAGATATATAGTGAGATTATGAACTTCAAAATTGGTGCACTTTGTACAAATTTGACATAAGAGTTCATGTGCTATGACACCTGCATTTTTGAATATCTCAAATAATAAACACTCAATCAGCTAATCTCTTTTTATTATCTATGACGGCGGCGGTGTCATACGATGTAAACTGAATGTGGAAATATGCTACTCTTATTCCTGAAAACCGCACAATGCAGAGAAATTACGATGAAATCAGAGCTTCCTCATTGGTTAATTTATACAACAGCAGGATGCTATAAGGATCTTTCCACGCTAAGGTGCAACAAATATTGTCAATATATTGTTTCCAAGGGAGGTACACAGGTCATTTACCAAATTCAACTCAGGAATGAGGAATGGTACTTTGAAATTCAATTAATAATATTTAATTCACAAGATATAGGTGTTTCGCAACTGTATAGATTTAAATCCAATGCTAAAATAATATTATTTTGGGTATTTTAGAACGGTTGACCTATCGAAACTTTAAGCGGTTCTACCATTATTAAACCGTGACCGAGCGTGCTGCCTGAGGCAGTTTCATTTGTGGCGCGCATGCTGAAGGTCCGGGTTCGATTTTCGTGGCCGACATACCTGACACATGGGGTTTTTCTGGGAGTTTTCCCAGATCACCAGGCGAATGCTGGTTAGTGTCAGCGGGAGCCTCGGCGCTGCATAACAGGACGATAGGCTCAGAGTACCTCCGGCTGGACGGTCTCCGGGCCTGCTGCTGGGCATTTCAGAACCATGGTGGGGGATACCGTTTGCAGTGGACTGCTGGCATAGTTTCCACCGTCAACTGTAGGGACCCTGCCCTCTGCCCGGTCGTGGCTCCTTGGCTCGGCCACGCTATGTCTCCTCTCACCTCATCCATCCTCCTGGGGATGCTCCACTTGGAAGTTAGATACAATAAATCAAGACTGGTCGCAGTGTCTAATCCCCTCCCTAGCAAATCCAATCTTTATTAATCTGCTTTGCCCTACTTTACTTCATTGTCTCTGTAAATATCCCTTCTTTAATAAAGGAGACCAGCTTTATCATTGAAGCATTGCATAAACCCTTAGTGTTTATTTCGTTATCTGTAAGTGATTTGCATTCAATATCTAATGACTTGCCATTTTATGTGTCTTTTTGCTTCTTATATAAATTTGATGACTTAGACATCTTGTATAGGCATCGTTTGGAACAGGATATATTCATGGGAAGCACTTCAAGGTCCCTGTATTTATTTAAATCAGTGTTTACTATTTTTGAGTGTAATTGAATATAACTGAATCTCACTGCTTATGCTTTCCAAAAGCGCATCCACTGACAACCTGAAAAACCAATTGCTGATATAGCTAAAATCATTCCATAATTTCCAAAGGCTTCCTTTTTACCACTTTCATGTGAAATAACAAGTGAAATTATACCAGTTATACAATGACTTCCTTTCCGATTAGAGGAGTAGGTGATTCGTTTTAGCCATTCGTCAGTCCTTTCGTTGCCATTACTTCCCGAATGATGGAGCATATATAAGTGACGTTATGATCAGCATTATTCAGGAATACTGACGCTCCCAGCAAATTTAAAATTTCTTTAGGCACTTCAGGAGCCTTAAAGTCTGCTAGACCTCCTGAAGTGATAGGGCCGCGCCGTGGCTCAGTGGTTAGACCGCTTGACTCTCACCAAGGTGGCCCGGATTCGATCCCAGGTGACCGCAAAGTGAGATTTGTGGTGGACAACGCGGCGCTGGGGCGGGTTTTCGCCGGGATTTCCGGTTTCCCCCGCCATCTCATTCCACCGGTGCTCCATCTTCATCTCATGTATCATCAGTGTCATCGCCTGCGGTGCCGCATGTAGTAAAAGCGTGCGTTAAACCCTACACATTTCATTTCCTCAAGTGGTAGTAGTTAGGCCCTACAGTAATTCTTAAGAAATGGGATTTTCAGCCTCTTTTATAGTAGATATGTAAACATTTGCATAAATATCGAAGAACAATAGAACATGTTTGACAGGGATTTAATATGAAACAGTTCATTGTTAGAAATATGTCCGTGAACTTGATAAGATATAGCTTTCCTCTTTATGCCATATAAAATTGTTCTGAGACACTGAAAGCCATTAAATTGCTATCGTTTTCCTTTGTTTTATAATGCAGGAGCCGTGACCTCCATATCTGAACTAGAAGCGGATAATGCACACTTCTGTACAAAGACAGAGCACAGCTATTATTTGGGTCCCCTATATTGATAAATACCCAGCAGGCAAAATGTCAGCCTTCCTGTGGTTGGCAATTGCGTCGCAAGGTTTCGCCAGCAGGGCTGCGACGCCGTCCCGGCGCCTCTCTGCGTAGTGGGGTGAGAGGGACACTTCCCTTCCAGGCCATTTCCCCACCCCTCAGCCATTTTACAGCCTGGAGAAAGATAACGGTGTTACCCATCTGCTGTTCCCTCAGCTTTCATCCTCGGAATTTCACAGACAAAATACAACTGGTAACGCACATGCTAGGAATATCTAAAAACCTACAATAAATGATCCAGGGTAAGTTAAGTGTCTTTAGTGCAACGTCATAAAGAATCCTAAACTTGCGGTTAAAATTTTCCTTAACAGGTGTATCATCAGAAGTTCCATTCAAAGCGTGTGGGGTGGGGGTGAAAGCTAATTTGTATCCAAACCATAACTCAGGTCACTATACTGCAAATTGTTATTAAACCGCTCACTGGATGATAATTCAGTGATGTTCACATTTACACAATTTGTTGAAATGTGTAGCAAATAGTCTGGTTTCCACAGAGCAAGTCACTATGGTTAGGAATTCCTGTTTCATGCAGCACAATAAATAATAAGCACATACTTACTTCTCTTCCGAAGAAACAACGAATATCTTGTGCTTAAATCTACAAAAAGTTATTTTTAATAAATTGTATGCAACAACGTGACCACATTTTGTGTGTAGCTGTTTGGCTCGTTACGTATTGTTACGCTCGTTATTGTATTGTTTGTGTTTGGCTCGGTTACGTATTGGGCACTGCTTTTTTACTCATAGTTTTCTTTTTAAAAAGGAGCCTGCTCCACTGTGCCCGTTTTGCAATGAAGCGTTATCTGTACGACACGTGCTGCTAGAGTGTTTACACCTAGCAGACCTTAGAACATCTCTGCAGCTGCCGGCCAGCTTTACAGAAATGCTAGCGGACGATAACGCAGTACTGGAGAAGGTATTTAGATTCTTTTCTAGATTACACTTTAGGATTTAGTGAAGGAAATTTTTAGTAGGTTTTGATTGATATTTTGTTTTCTTCTTCTTTCATATATACATATATACATATATATTTATATATATTTATGTGCAATTTTAATAGTTTTATTTAAACTTATATAGTTTTTTGGAAATTTTTATATCTGGCTTTTGCCATGACTTGTTTTTGTAAAGGCGCTGATGACCGTCGTAGTTCAGCGCCCTTAAACACATCATCATCATCAGTAAGATTTCCTCTATTACGAAATAGTACCACATTAACAACAATTATAGAAAAGTCTTTCAGAAGTAAGAACTATTTGTCGTTCAAAAATTTTGTGATATTTTGGTATAAGACTATGAACTGCCGCCAAAATTAGATACAGTTTATGATCTATTCTTAAGGCACAAATATGTGTATGTCTTCTATTTTCTGGGAATACGGCGCTACGTTCGTTTTCTTAACTTCATGCAGTTTAGTATGTGATTAAAGGAATTATTTGATTTCTCCTGAACGTGTTGTGTGCAGTTCTCATAACATGTTCCTTATAACAGAAAAGTGTCAATAAATACGTGAAGCCAGAGAAAAAATAATAATTACATTAATTTTAATTCACCTGTAAATTGTTTCAGTCTGTTCCTATAATATTTTTATTCTATTGAAGTTGTTGGCTTCGGAGTTCATTTCAAATGATATACTTGTGGGCATTGTTGAGCATTTCCTGGCAACATTATTATTCTTTTTACAGAATTACGGCCTTATTATTTCATTGCTAATTTATACAATTTGGATATAATGCTACAGTCCTTGGGGTTTTATTGAAAATTTCGTAAAGAGTTTAGTTTTGGCTACTTTACAATTCGAACGGAAATTTTAATGCGAGTGGAAAATGTTATTGTGAATATTTATTGCCATTTCAAAATATATGCACTTGCGTAGTGCCACCTTAAAGATGTTTTATATTTTTATAAATATTTTAAAGCCAATTTTGAGAAAATAAAAGGTAGTTAAGCATTTTAATTTAAGTAATAGCTTAGGAGGTTCTCTTACAATATCCATACAGCAAACTGGACATCGAAATTCAACATCAAATGTGGTATTCAGTCGAGTTTTCTTCCTTAAGTTATAATTTCGATCTCATCATCACCGCATGCTGTTCCTGGCATTGGGTTAAAGCCCCTTACAAAGCGAAGCCATCTGTATTGGGTTAGTCTCGAAGATGCAGTAGTTTCCGAAACCTATAAGAAGTTGGTACGTACAAGCAGTGGTTTTCAAGTGCATTCTGAGATAGCGTTATCTCCTTATGTAACTAGGAGAGCTGCTACACGGTGTGCTACTCTACTGTGCATCCTGCATTGACGCGTTTAAGTGGTATCCCCCTCCGTCCATTTGTTAAACAAAAATGGGAAATAAAAATAAATGCACAATCTTCTTCTAAAGGCCATATCTTCACAATGCGTCAAACTGCATCAACGAGCGCCAAACTGCGGGTCAGAATGCTCCATTTGTTAACACCAGCCACTACCTAAGAGGTTTACGTTTTCTGGATATGAATAGCTTCTTAGCAGGAAAGTACAAGAGAATATAAACCAACCAAAAATTTTCTGTGTTTAACCTTTATTGCGAAACAGAAAGAGGTAGAGTGGTATAGGAGTCAGCAACCACAGGAGTTATTTATACGAAAAAAGACAGAAAATAAAAATTCTGAAAAACAGTAACAATAATCGTAAGATATTAGTGAAAAATTGTCTGTGCAAAAGTTGATATCATAAACATACATAATTAGTCCAATATAGTAGTAACAGTTTATTACTGCATCATAATTACATATTCAAGTGAATTAGGCAGCATAATTTTAGGCGGGCTGTTCAATAAAGAATGATCATAAATATTTCGCACTGAAATTCAATCTTACTATATTCTGTTAGTTTAATGTGAAACAAATAAGCGTAGTAATTTCATTGTTGGTACCCCTGATTCCCGCCTGTGAGAACCAGGCAAGTTCAGACATGTTGAGTATCGCCTACCGCTGCAATGGAGGTAACATGCAGTTAAAGTTGATGTTAGAGGAAAATCCTGGTTTCTTTCAAACAAAATCACTGCTGATAAAACTTGGCTACATCATTTTGATCCTGAGAGCGAGCAGCAAATCTCGGTGCGGAAATCTCCTTCATCAGCAACCTCCATAAAAGCAAAAGTAATTACTTCTGCTGGGAAATTTATAGTCATCTCATTCTTTGAAATTCTTGGAATGGTTTATCAGCATGTTGTACCTGCACACATATCAGTAACTGTACAATACTACAGGGATATCCTGAAAACATGGGAAGTCCATATCAGGTGCATAGGACCACATTTCCTTTAAGCAGGCTGGATGCTGCACCATGATTTTGCACGGCGGCATATTGACAAAGTTGTTGCTGAATATCTTGCAAAAATCAACGTGAAGTGCATCCATCACCCGCCCTATAGTGCGGATTTAGACCCATGTGACTGTTTGCTATTCCCTAACTTGAAGAAACGCCTTGGTGGGCAACCTTATCCGTCATCAGAAGCAGTAGGGAAGGCTGCGGAGACGATTATGAAGGATCTCTCAAAAATGTTTTCCAGCATGTCTTTGAAGACCAGCAGAAGCGCTGGGACAAGTGTACCTTTTTGGGGGGGTTGGTGATGATGGAGATTTCCACACTGACTTTGTTGTTTGCTCTCAGGATTAAAATGATGTAGCCAAGTTTCATCAGCAATAATTACGTTTGAAGAAACTCCGGATCTTCCTCTAACATCAACTTTAACTGCATGTTACCTCCATTGCAGCGGTAGGCGATACTGAACATGTCTAAACTTACCTGGTTCTCACAGTCGGAAACCACGAGTACCAACATTGAAACTATTACGGCTTGTTTGTTTCACATTAAGCTAACAGATTATAATACAATTGAATTTTAGTGCGGAAAGTTATAATCGTAAAAAATTATGATCACTCTTTATTTAACAGACCTCGTAATATAGGGCTTTACGACTCTCCCTAAACCTTTTCTTCCTCTTCCAAGCTGTTCCAGCTTGAACGTTATCTTTGCCCAAAGTCAACATTAATCAAAATGGAAATATACATAACTGATCTTAGAATAATTTATTAGAGCTTATTTTATCCATTGAATAAGCGGCCAATAGCATTAACCACATATTAGGAATGAAATAATAGAAAGCCTAATAAGTCACAGTTATAACATAGACGAAACGCTTCAGAGCAATGTCAACCAACTGAATTCTGTATGAAGTCAGGGACCAAGCCTCTTCTTGCTCGCGGCTCTCAGCTAGGAATCCAATTAGAAGTCCAGGACAGGTAAGGCAAGAGGAAGTTCCTGTTGAGAAAGACTAGCGGAGAAAATGAAATGTGTACTGTGGTTTGTACCTACGTGTTTGGAAGACACAAAGTCGGTCCTTCTCTTCCCTCCTCATACAATTCCCATAATAATGTTACGTCATATGATTGTGATGCACGTCACACTTAATTAAGTTGGTGGCTCTCCTTACCATTTCAAAATGCAATTATAGTTTCGAATCTCCAAGGGTCAAACTCTTCTGAGCTCTTTTCTTTATATATCCTTTCTCATTCGTTAGTTCCTTCACCCAATAGTATTCCGTTAAGATCCTTACATTTGGGAGACAAACATACAAGTATTTTAAATGTTAATAGATACACAGAACATCGAATAAAACTGCTCTTTGGAAATTAATTGTTCCTTCACACTGACCGTGTGTAGGCTAAATTATGGAAAGATAGAGCCAGACTGAAAAATCCAATGCCACGGTTCCTCTGGTTTCCGTCCAGCCGCTCTAACCATTGAGCTATTATGGCAAATGTGCCGATATGAAATTAAATTCTCCAACATTGAATTTTCCAGTCAGGATCTATCTTTCCATAATTTAGCCCACACACGGCTGGTGTGAAACAACAATTAATTTCCATTAATTGACCTAATAGTGGTTAACTATTAAGCCCGGGAGTTAAAGTACTTACACGTTGTAAGTCGCCATTAAGGTAGTTGTCTCATGTGTTTTTGAGAACTCCTAGTGGTTTGCCAGGAAAATACGGGTCAGTTGGAGAATTTAATATCATATCGACACGTTGGTCATAGTGGCTCAATGGTTAGAGCGGCTGGACGGAAACGAGAAGAACCGTGGTTCAAATCCCGGCTATGGCATTGGATTTCTCAGTCTGGCTCTATCTTTACATACCTTCTCATTACTTTTATCAGTTAAAATCATTGAGTAAAAGTACAAAGGATAGCTATTATAGGGCGGTGTCATAAGAAATTAGAAAATATTACTTAATCTTTCAAAACTAAGTTAACTTTACCAAAGGAAAAGAAAAGGAAACACGTGTGATAACCAGAAATCGGATCCCGTACACCTTAGCAATCAATGTCCATGCACATATACTATACAAGGTCGAGCGCGACACCAACAAATGTCCGATGTCAACAAGTATACCGAAGCGCTGTGTGTGTGTGCAGTTCGGTACGGATATAAAGTGTAAGCTACGTTACAATATGTCATCCTCCTTATTGCTTTCGATGCAAGAATTACAGTGAAAAACCATGTACATTCGTAAATAGTTGAATGTGAAATTTCGGCGCCTCTCACTGAAACAATATGAAAATATTGGTAGAAAGTTCGTTCAATGTCACATGGCATTAATGGTGCACATGTGTAGTAGAAATCATTTTCATATATTTGCAGAGCCTTAGTTTAATTCTTATATTACGCAGCACTGAAAATCCAGTGTTTTGTGTTGAATTCTGGACAGCTTATTTTTTTATCGTTTGGTAGGAGGTGCATTTCTATATTGTTAATATTTGCTGAAGCCTACTCGATTGCTTTTAGACTGTCCGAAAGTGCACTATTTATGATGCCTAATGGTTATTGGTTATGTCCAAAACTTTTTATTTACTAAACGGAGATGGTCCAATAATTGTTGTCAAAATAATGCTGTTAAAACAATGTGTCCCACACCTTGCATTTCCTGAAAGGCAGATCTACCTGCGTGGCGAGCAGTAGTTGTAATGATACTAAAGCTCCGTGTTGCGAACCGGACTATCCCTGCATGTTGTCCTCGGGACTGACGTCAGCTAGACTCGTAAACTTCATATCCCTTTAAAGGTGTACGGGCTCCGATGTCTGGTAATAACTAATAGAATTGAACTCCGTTGCCCTACAGCACAACGGACCAAGGTCTGTTCCCGGAGGGTTGCGTGCCACACCGGGCGTTATACAGTTCTAAAGGGAATTATGGTGGTTAGCATGCCAAGTCCCTCCTGGCCAGTGACTGGGCAGTTCCAGCAAGGAACCATTACTTGTCTGATAAACACGGTGTCCTCTGTCGTATAATTATGTACACATCAATATCACAGCATAGAAAAGGATTCAAGCAATTTTTCATTGTCTTCCACGTTTTAAACAAGCAACTATTATTTTATTAAGCTTTTTTGAGTATATGACATATTTTCCTAAAGATTACTTACTCAATTTTGAGTGAGTAATCTTTAGTAAAATATGCTATCTACTCATTTGTTGGGGTTTAGAATAACCATTATGTTATTATTGATAACGGATGGCGAATGGAAGTAGACATAAAAGAAATAAACAGCAGGGAAACCTAACATTTCTAAGCTACTTGATAACCATTCCAAGAAAAGAGAACAATTTCCCTTTAGATAGCTCGTCCAAACCGAATACACACCTTTGTCTTGAACATTGCAAACATAGTTTAACTTCATGTGTTTAATTCTTTTAACCAGTTTGTAGGTTGCGCTATTGCATATCCATACTTTTTCTGACATCACAATTACGTAACTTTTGGTATTTTTTGCTCCAAAACTCCGGCAGGTTGATTGTTGTTCTAGAAATAGCGTCTATTGCACTACTTGGAACGTTTGCTTCATTTGGTTCGCTTGCATTGACATTTGAGTACAGTACGCGCAAGATAAGTTGAGCGCTGGATTTATGGTGTGGTGCGGCAGATTGGAGGAAGCGAGAGCTAACACTCTCTTGTTTCTGCAGTGTGGTCAATCTTGAAAAACACAGTTCTGCAAAATAGCGTGTAAGAAGAGCGAAGATATTACAAGTAACGTTGCATCCTCTGAAAACATGCGTTAGTTTTGCCCACGCCAGCTCAATTGCATTCAGATCTCAGTTATACGGAGTTGACGAATAATAATGTGTCCCCTTTCGAGAGCCATAACATCCACAAATGTTCATACATATATAAATCATCTTCAAATAAATGCTGATGTACATTACTACCACACTCGTAACAAGGGTAAACTGGCAATATGAACGCACCAAACGAGCCTTTATGAAGGAAACTTTAACTACAAAGTGATAATGTTATATAATAAACTTCCAAATTCATTTAAACAAACTGCATCATTAAAACACTTTAGGAATAAGGTTAAGAAATTTTTGCATGTACACTGTACTTATAGGGTTAATGAGTTTATAGAATTATAACCATGTAAATGAGCATTGGTAGCATTGTACAATCACAAACCTGTAATATTTATAGTATGACATTTCTTGTAGTAAATTATTCTATGCAAATACCACATGAAACCATACAAGAGCTGCTTACCGTGTATATTGTATGTAACCAATTTGACTTTATGTATATACTGTATTTATACATTTTGACGTGTCTCATAACATATATATGTTTCCAAGGACGAACTAAAATTCTAATTCTAACATACGATTGTTGTAAACTGGCTAGCTAATTAACCTCGAAATTGATCAATACGAAATATGGCGGACATGATAAAGCTTGGCGTATTAGCCACTAGACGTCAGTGTATAGCGCATTTCAAATTTCACAGTTGTCATGTATGTTTACGGAGTTAAACGAAACTTACCGAATGACTTGGAACCAGATCGTTGTTCTTATCGCGCGCATATTGTATATGTTTAAGGTTATTTGTCGTCGGGGTCACTACTTATGGTTATATTGGGTTACTTTTGATGTGTTTAAATAAAGATTTGTGTAACTATCAAATCTGTTTTATCTGATATGTTCTTATACAGAACAACACATAAGCGGTAACAATACAAGAGAAATAGCATCGAGAAAAATAAAAGCTCAGGTTAGCCAACATAACTCCAAACTTCGGAGCCTTACAAGCACAAATATATTGTATTAACATTGTGAAGATCCTTGAGATATTTGGAACAGGTGTAACTATTATTAAAAGAGGGGATGTGATTAAGTTGTTTCAAGTTGATTTGTTGTGCTTAATGTATTTGCAAAGAATAAAATTTGTGACACCTGATAATTTTCTAACAAGCTAAGAGGTCCTGTGTTTGAATTGAATTTTGCACCTACTGTTCCATGAATAGTGATCTAGAATGTATTTTCCTGCCAAGTTAGGAGACATTGAAAACGTAATAGCCTCAGTTTTCCCAACTTTATCTGCGCTACCTATAACGAACACATTGCTACAATGGATTGCACACAATTGTAAAACAAGTTGAACTTACACATTCAACCAAGTCATAATAACAATTGCTACGCAAACAAACAGGTTTTAAGACATTCAGTTCTCAAGTTGGTGGAAACAACGGGTTTCGAACCCACCCACTCTTTGCATGTACCGAGAGCGAGTTCATGTCTTGAATCTAGCTTTTTTACATTTTATTCATGCATTATAAGAGTACTTGAAGAGAGATGGCATTCTTCTTCCGGGATGAACAGAATCTTGAGTGAAAAACGTAAAGCTAGGAGAAACTCCTGCCTGCGCGCGCAAGCACACACACAAGCATGCGCACGTACGCACATGTAATTCAGTGTGGCTTATGTTTTATTCTTTTTCTTCCTGTTCCAACGTTTTTATAGGCTATAAAATGTATGAAGTCTAAAGAACTGCTGCAAAGAAAGGTCCTGTGTGTATGTGCAAGAGCGAATTCAGCTTTAAAACTCTAATATGGAAATATGATAATATTTCGTGAATCCATCTAAGGAGTAACTGAAGGAGAAGGCTAAGTAAAAGAAATGAAGGTTAAAACTTTACTGCTAGACATTCATTTTGTGAGTTTATAAAAGCCATTACAACTTTGACAAACTTGATTTAATTAAGGGGACGTTAAATGGCAAGAAGTCACAAAATCAAACTTAGTTCTATGATCACTCTTATTAATTAAATTTTCATATCTAACATAGTGTATATTTTCAATATTCACAATATTTAAGTATATTTCTAAAAACTCTACTCCATTTTACATTTTATACTTCCAATTTTACATTATTGCAAGAAAATGTCTAATCTTTCCACTCCAATTACGTGCTCTATTACATCTCATACAGAATATTCTTCTGTCTGCTTCATGTTAATTTAGACAGTCCTTTGAACAAATGCTACACTTACATATTGTGACGTTAATATTTTGATACATTTTTTAAAAGGACGAAATTGGTAAAAAAATGTATACTTGGAAGATGGAATGATACCGGTACACGCGACATCCGGTCGCGTAGGTTGCAAGTCATACTGGGCTGTTACGCGGAGGTCGAAGGCCCTGCTGACCGAGCTGACGAAGCATTGAGTCAGTCGCTGCTTCGGCAGAGTTTCCACATTTAAACCTCCGGGTTTTGGCCCAGGCGGCAGAAGTCTCGCACGTGCTACCAAAATCTGCGTCACCCGATTCTCTGACGGCCACGTCTATAATCTCCGAGAGTGAGCATCATAAAGCCAGGAACAGGAACCTTAGGCCAGGTAAAGCCACAGTTGTCCTCTTAGAAATAATTTCTTTTGGTTGTAGGTAGTTTCTCCAGATGTAACATTCACGGATGCACCAATGGCAGGTAAATTACACATTCCCGCTGATCTTCACCAGAAGGGGCAGGCTCAGGAAGGAGATGATCCTACCGAGGTCTGGGTTACGAGCCAGGTTTGGCTTAATTTAAAATTTATCAGGTATTTCTAGTTAAATACTGTTTATTCTAGAATATACAACAGAACGATAACTCCTACAGAAACTACCCAAAACCAAAAGAAATTATTTATAAGAGTATTACTGTGGCATTTACGTGGCCTAAGGTTCCTGTACATGGCCTTATGATGTTCACTCTTGTGATTATAGACATGGCCGTCGGAGAATCAGGTGACATAAATTTTGGTAGCACGTGCGGGACTTTTCCCGCCTGGGCCAAAACCCAGAGGTTTAAATGTGGAAACTCTGCCGAGGCAGCGACTGACACTGTTTCGTCAGCTTGGTCAGCAGGGCCTTCGACCTCCGCCTAACAGCCCAGCATAACTTGCAACCTACGCGATTGGTTGCACTCGTGGTACCTCCGACGTTACGAGAGGAACCTCGGGCCGAACATTCGAGCCCTTCCATGAATGGGAGTTGATCGGATTGGGTTGGACTCGAAGGGGCAGTGGTTCCTGATACCCGTGGGATATCGCGTAGGTCTCCAGACGTGGTTGAGCGAGCCATATATTCCCACGTACTAGCCCACATAGCTAGTAGAACCTGTGCTAGATCACCAGGTGACACAACCGAGGTCAAATCGATAGCCTTCCCCTTTGGGTTTGGCCCGCGTAAGTGGCGTATCCACTTCCATCCCGTCTTGAGTCCACAGGACCAAACGGGGGGAGGGCTTGTTAGTCTCTAGGTCTTACCCCATGGAATGAACCACGAGCTGCCGGGCGCACTTTTGGGACAGCTCGGTAACTCCCTGGTCGTTTAGGGGGTTCAATCTTCACTCTATGTGGATCACCCTGGTAGATACATTCGAGTTTATATATACGCGACCGGATGTCGCATGTACAGATGTCTTTCCATCTTCCAAGTATACAATTTTTACCAATTTCGTCTTTTACAAAAATGTATTATAATATTGTCAATTTATTTTAGTAAGGTACGCCGCCGTCAGAGAATCAGGAGACGCAAATTTTGGTAGCACGTGCGAGACCTCTGCCGCCTGGGACAAAACCCGGGGGATAAATGTGGAAACTCTGCCGAAGCAGCAACTGACTCAATGCTTCGTCAGCTCGGTCAGTAGGACCTTCGAAAGCCGCCTATCAGCTCAGCATGACTTGTAACCTACGCGACCGGATGTCGTGAGTACCGATTTCATTCTATCTTCCAAGTATACAATGTTTACCAATTTGGTCTTTTTCAAAAATGTGTCAAAATACTAACATCGCAATATTTTAGTAAGGTACAACGAAAATTTCAAAATCTTTGTTGTCACATGATTTTCTGCCTTCATAGAACTGTCGTACCCAGGAACATACACATCCGTGGTACCATCACCACATGCCTCACTCAACTGGCGATGAAGTTCAATAGGTGTCACACCACGAAAATGGAGAAAACGAAAGATTACACGCTGTTCTTGCTATGTAAACGTCGACATTTTAAGTATGAAAACAGTCTTGCCTGGTCCCGTAGCTCAGTCACCTGCCTGCCATATTAAGGGTTCCGGGTTGGTTTCCCGGCGGTGGGGTTTGGGACTTTTCTCCAACCAAGATCTTCCGTATAGTCTGGAATTATGAATGAAAGTACGAATGTGTGCGTGATCTAATGATTAAAACCCAACGAATACGGGTTAACACCTTCGATAAGTTCCAGAGGAGAACGGCCGCCGATATGACCATTGGAGTTAAAGGCGGCGGGGTATAAATGGAACAAATAAAAACCAAACAGTCCTAACTCTTGTACATACACTTAGGAACATTACCATTGGACCTTCTGATCTTCTTGTCAGCTTCAACGTGGTTTCTCTATTTACAAGAGTACCACTTCAGGAAGCCCTTCAACTTCTGAAGGAGCATTTTTCGGCTGATATCATAGAGCTCTTCCAACATACCCTGACGTCCACTTTCTTCTTATTTGGTGGTACTTTCTATGAAAAAGTAGACGGAGTAGCAATGGGCTCCCCTTTGTCTCCAGCTATAGCTAATTTCTGTATGGAACACCTAGAACGTGAAAAAACTTGTCACAGCTCCACTCAAACCATCTCATTTCTCTAGATACGTGGACGACACTTTGTAATTTAGCCACATGGATCAGACACTTCGCCTAGCTTCCTTGCGCATCTCAACATCCTTCGAACTCAAATACAGTTTACCATGGCAGTGGAGAAGGATGGAACTCTTCCATTCCTGGTCATTCTTGTTTCAAAAAGTAGCAACGGTACACTGGGGAATAGTGTATATCGCAAGCCTACACACACCGATCTCTCTCTGAACGGTCATAGTCTCATAGTCTCATATGTCTCAACGACTGGGAGTTCTCAATACACTGTCCCACAGAGCTTTGTCTATCTCTGATCGCAGCAGCTAAGACTCACTTTCCGTCAAAACGGCTACTCCGAATTTGATGTTGAAGCCTCGATCACCAAAGCTAGGAAAAGGAAACCTGTAATACAGCAAGCGTCAGATGAGCCTACCGCTACAGTCTGCATCCCATTTACCGGCAATCTATCCCGCAGAATCAACAGAATTCTCGTCAAATACAACATCAGGACCATCCACAAAACACCTCCAAAGATTAAACATCTGTTGAGACCAGTGAAAAAGAAACTGGATTTCCAAGTTCCGGGAGTGTACCGCATTTCCTGTGAATGTTGGACACCGTATATAGGACAAACCGGAAGGACCATCGCTACTAGAATAATCGAACATGAACGGAACACCCGCTTTCACCACATACGGCACCGCAGGCGGTGACATTGATGATACATGATATGAAGATGGAGCACCGGTGGAATGAGATGGCGGGGGAAACCGGAGGTTCCGGAGAAAACCCGCCCCAGGGTCGTGTTTTCCACCACAAATCTCACTTTGCGGTCGCCTGGGATCGAACCCGGGCCACCTTGGTGAAAGCCAAGTGGTTTAACCATTGAGCCACGGCACGGCCGAAGTCAGGGGATTGTTTTGATAATAGCCATAGAGCCAATTTTCGGGAGACGACTATCTTGGCGAAATGCAACAGTTATTGGGAGCGGAGAACTAAGGAGGCTTTGGCGATTTCCTCTGAAAGGAGCGCGCTTAATCGTGATGCTGGATTTCAGTTCATTTCCTCTTGGAAACCGGCCACAAAAATGAAAGTCCGTCGATTTAAGAAGCAAAGATAAATACAGCTTGATAATCAAATTAAGTAGTTACGTTTCTTTGACACAATTTTCTATACTCACGCCATTTCCTGACCTGGCATTTAATTTACCGAAAGCAGTCTTTTGTTCAGTAATGCGAATTTTGATAGTGTTTTTTATTTGTTTATATTATTGTTATATCCAGTGTTTCATTAGTGGTTATCACATTTTATAAATATCCCGATGATGAGAGCGATGCACACTTCCGAAACGTCGATATCTAATCGTCTTTTCACCTGGCTTGTTGCCCGAGAAGAAAGTGGGCATATTTGTCGCCAGGAATTTTAAAGGTCTTAATTTATAGTCCTAACTCTTGTCTCTGCCACGAGAGTTCTGAGCACTGTACAGTGCTAGCATCTCTGTCACGCATTCACAAAGAGTCCACGTGTATTAAAAAAAAGCACAAGTTCCTATCTGGTCGCTGTTCTGAAAAAAGAGATAGGTGTAACTTGAACCCATCTCGTAATACGAGATTTATCTGCAGATTTAGAACTCGGGGGATAGAGTGCTTAAATTTCTTAAGCTTTTACAATATCATAGATTGTAAGATCTGTTATTTCTTCAGAAAGAAATGTTTAAAAGGTTATAAGGCTAAGAATAAGGACATAAAACTCGAAAATTAGGATAGAAAGTAGTAGGGAATGTTCTACAAACTTCATTCTCTTTATTTCATAACTTGTTATGTAAACAACTCTTGATATACATAGTCTATGCCCTGCAAATTATCATAATTTATGCTTCAAAAGATCTCTGTTTTACAAACTCTGGGAGCAAAGCATTTATTGCCACGGAGCACCTCCACTCCACGCTTTTTCCATTTGCTCTTTACAGCTACATATTTTTCAGCAAGCAAACCAAAGCATAAAATTCTCTCTGGATAAAAGGCTTCGCGTTGACCCATGATGTTTATATAAACACCACCACGCCTTCTCTGCGGTTGGTTTTAGCGTTTTAGATTTCGGGACATGTAACGCAAAGTGCGTTTCTAATTAGTTAACTTTTGCTGCAATAACGTACTAAATAAACAGTTTATGAATTTTATAGCAGAATGGGTCGTAATTACAAAGCAATAATGCCTGCATTGTAACAGCTATCAAACAAAATTTATTGTAATAATAGTAATTAACGTAAAATAATAGAATGCATAGTCTGATAATATTATTAATTTCATTGTAATGGTAATAATTAGTGAAGCCTCTAATGAAAATGCTACATGTAATATAATTGTTTTATGCAAGTATATACAGATGCATGAGCGACTCAAACGATATCATATAGCAGAAATGTGCTGTCAGAAATTCTATGTAATATTTCACAGTGCAGCGATATCAGGTTTGGCTCAAAGCTTGCACATTTCCATTTTACTCTCCTTATTCATAGCAAGTAAGGTACATCTAATACCAAACTATAACACTAAAACAGAATCTCTATAGGACAAAACTACTATTCTTTCTCTCAAAGGGCAGTGATGGCTGCGAAAGATAAAATTGTATCTCATTTTAAAATTTCGTACCCTTGGGGAGCATTAAAGAACTTTAAAGCAGAAAACATAGCATTTTTCCAAATTTGTACTAGATATCACATAATAAAAGATTGCCTGAGGAATTTCCTTTTTACTTGAACATTTGTGGTATACGCCTAGAGAAAGGCATGGTATCTTTTAATGAAGAGTAGTCACTAATAATTGCTACTTGCCTGAACGTTAAACAAGCAATACTCTTAAGGGGTGACGTATGCAAAAATTCAGGGTCTTGCATAAATAGCCGTAACATCCAAAGTTTTCAAGTTAGAGAAGTGAAACTTAGTATACTCATTTAAGATAATACAGTTAATATTCACAATTTGTTTCATAATTTTCCATTGCTTATAACTAATGCTACGTATTTTTATCTATATGCAGAGATATTTACAAACTTAAGCCCATTTTTTTTCAAAATTCACATATTCTATCTTCCAGAAATTTGATATTTTGGTTTAAAACACACTAAAATGAATGTGTTGGACTTAGATTTCTTATTGAAGCTATATAGATTTTAAAAAAATGTTAATCATATGCATCCTTTAAAAATTAAAATAATTTCATATATTTTGTATCATCACATTCCATGTATATCTTAATCTTAAATTCTAGAACCAAAAAATGTTCATTGTGGCATAAGAAAGCTGTGTGCTGAATTGCATCTCTGTAGATGAAGTAGTTTGAGAGAAAAATGGGTTGAAGTTGTAGAAAATGCAAGTTACGGGAAAAGGCAATTAAAAATACAATAAGTGTTATTCAGTTTGCCTTTTAATTTTAAGTCAGAACTTTCCATATCCATAGTCTGTATCCTCATTCTGGTCTTTTCAGCCTCTCTTTTTAAATTCCTCTTCTGTCTTGCTCCTTTCTGCATTAATTCCATAGCTCTCTCTGCACCAGCGATGCAAATGTTGTCGATACTCTGCAAAATTGTTTCCATAAACACACCAGGTTGATACCCTAACTGATGTATAACTTTCTTTCTGCCAACATTTCCATTATTAAACACCTTTGCGGCATCAAATGTACCAATTTTCACCACTATGGAAGACGCAAATGATATTTTGGGACACCTTTTCCATATCAGACTGTTGAGGCTTTCATTTGGGTTTTGTGTCTCTCCATAGATACATTTTTTTAGCAAATCTGGGTGTGCTAAGAATTGGTAGGTGGGCTTTATAGATTCCAAGACAGTTGGTGGAAGACTATGTGTTGCTACTATGCTACTATGCAACGCTCGGGAATTTAATTTTTTAAAGGAACATGCAGACCACGTACAGTCATAATATTTTGGTGTTTGATAGCTAATACTATATACTATTTTACAAAACAATAAAAGAGTTAGATATTTTGAAAATATTCTCGTCTGTCCCCCCTTAGCGACACCAATATACATTGATAAATAAAATTAATAGAAACTATGGGTAAAGGTCAATTCATACCTATAACGGCTTTTTGAAAAAAATTATCTTCAACAATTTTAGGTTAGATTATAGCACTTTATAAAATGACACCATAAATATAAAAATAAAACTTTGCAGAACGTATGAAACATAAAGGTAATTTGACTCAATAAGCATTAAAAGTTCAAGCATTGCTAGGCAGCTTATAATAAATTGACCATTTGCTGTCAGTAAGACCTATTTACCCTCCTAAAGCTGTTAAACCTCTGAATATCATCTCATTTATCAATTCCTCTTTTGGAGCCGGAAATTCACGTTGCATTTTTATTGTTTTTTATTTTTTATTTTTTACAATTTACGTCCGGGTTCATGGAGCTTAGAGTTACCCCACATTGGTCTATCAGTATAGGAGAAAATCCCGGGTAAAGCAATATCCAGATGACTCACCCTGACCGATATTCGAACTCGGGACTTCTTGAACCTGAGGCAGACACTCTACCATCTACGGTACCATATAAACCTGAACCTTTTCAAAAGGTCATAACTTTTGAACTAATGATAGGACACACGTGCAACTTGGGGAGAGTATACTACATAAATGGTATATTACATTATACTATTTACATCTCAGAGAAAAATGTTGTGAGAATTTCATCAGGAATATTGGGATATTTCTTATGTTGGTAGATGGAATCTGGAAGGTCAAAAGTTCTAAATGATGCCACCGTTGTTAAGGTGCTTCATGCAAATAATGAAATAAGTACAATCTGGAGTCATAGCTTTTAACATATCGAGGAAACTTCATTGAATCAAAATTTATACTTAAAAGATAGGCAGATATAATTGACATTATTGATGCTAGTAGATATTTAATTTAATAATGATTAGTTGGACAATATATTTTGAACAGACAAACCACTTTTAATTCTTAATGATGTAGTTAACCACATAATTGCAGAAATTGGCAGTGGTGAACATCAAACTAACTAAAAGTTACTTTATGGCGAGTTTCTGAATTCATAATTCAACATACGCTCTTATTTCTTCGAAGAAGGAACAATAGATGCGACAGGCTTAAAAGTACAGTCTCATTTATGTAAAATATTGTGTTCATGATAGTGTCGCTCCGTCCCATGTCAACACCCTGCTAAATAATTAACTACCCAATCTTTGGTGCACGTGTCGTCAGTAGACACTTTCCAACCAAATTGCGGCCAACATCTCCTGATCTTAATCCGACCTACTTTTGTTTGTGACGTTTCCTTATACACCCAACAACCAGAAAACAAATGAAAGATATTCTCTGAGTTCTGAGACGTCATCTGGAAAATGCTGTGCATGGCCTGGAACAAGAGAACGAAGATCTTCACAATGTTTTATAAAAGTCATTGTCTGTCCAGTATATGCAACCCCTTTGTGTTCTTCCTTTCTCAAATATTGTAATATTCATAACTTTTAAGGTTTGAAGTGACTTTTGAAACATCCTAGCTATTTTATCAGCTGCTGTTAGAAATGGTGATGAATTACTGGAAAGCGATATGACGTACCACCACGGAATTTAATACAGGACAGCAAATCCTGTACGCATATTTTAGGAATGCCGCCATAATATAGTCCAGATATCTTCTCGGCTTTAATTTATATTTCTTCCCCCTTTAAGTATTTCGCTGCTAACTACTTAAAGTATCCTAATGCTTATGGTGTTCTCTAGTTGTATATTTTATAAAATGTATGAATTATGTATGCATTATCCAAACGTACAAGCCCTGAACATTTTCTCTGATATTGAAAAATGCAAGTATTTCAGCATTATAATTAAGTCAAGCTCAAATATTTGGTAATTTAGACAAATTACAATAAGATAATTCGATTTGCAGTTATATGAAAAAAATAAATTTCCTAATTGTTAGAGAAATATTGTGAACAAAATTTTAGAAATGTTAAACTTACTTTGTATTTAATTTATTCACTAATACGAATTGTTATTTTACTATTTTTAGTTTTACAAAACTATGACTTATTTCAGCGTAATGTAAACATACAGAGTAAAGATACGTTGTTATAAAATACATTCACAAAAGGAGAAAAAGAAGATCTGAAAGTGTGAAATCTCAAGTTTTAGGAGAATTTGATCTCTATAATTAGAGGGCTGTTCAATAAAGTATGATCACTTTTTTATTTTTATTTTTTATTTTTTTTTAAAACGTACCTTCACTCATCCTCATAATTTTGATGGTCTGTATCAAAATAGTCTCCCCTGAATGCGATGCACTTGTCCCAGCGTTTCTGCCAGTCTTCAAAGACATGCTGGAAAACATTTCTTGAGGGATCCTTCAAAATCGCCTCCGCAGCCTTCACCACTGCATCTGATGATGGATAATGCCTCCAACTATGAGGTTTCTTCAAGTTAGGGAACAGAAAACAGTCACATGGGGCTAAATCCGGACTAGAGGGAGGGTAAGGGATGCACTTCACGTTGATTTTTGCAAGATATTCAGCAGCATCATTGGCAATATGCGGCCGCGCATTATCATGTGGAGCTTCCAGCCTACTTCTCGGAAGGTAATACGTCGATCCTCTCTCACAATGGCAGCAGCAGTGTTGATATTTTCTTCCCTAAGAACAGTAACTGGAGCACCGGGTGCACCTTCCTTTGAAATTGACTGTCTCCCCTCTTTAAACATTTTAAACCACTTTCGAATTGTGCTGTAGGGAAGAAAAGACTGTCCATAGACCTCCCGTAACATTGAATAGGCCTAAACTGAAAATTTGTTGAGACGAAAGCAGAATTTCAAAGCCGCATATTGTTCCTCGAGTGTTACCTCTATTGCAGCGGTAGGCGATACTGAACATGTCTGAACCTGCCTGGTTCTCACAGGCGGGAACCAGGAGTACCAACAATGAAACTACTACGGCGTCTTTGTTTCACATTAAGCAAACAGAATACAATAAGATTGAATTTTAGTGCGAAAAGTTATGACCCTAAATATTTATGATCATTCTTTATTGAACAGCACTCGTACATGATTGTTAGTAAAACATTAGAACAACCAATAATACATTACACACGAGTACGTTCTGAACGTCTAAAACTCTTATAAACGCAGGCTAGCAAACGCATACACACATCACAGATCACTATGGCTATAAGATATCGAGACCTTTAAGAACATATTGCCTTGAAAATAGTTGAGAACAAAGGCTGCTAATAAGGTTTCAAATTACTTTCAACAACTTTAAGGGTACAGACCGAAGGATTTTAGCAAAGTCACAGATATTTCTTCATGAATACAATATCTGCAGTGTATAAATTATAGCCCCGACAGTAGCTAGGTGGGTGCGCTGAAGGAAGGCACAAATCCAATTTCCGGAAGACGAGAGAAGCGGCCATTGTCCCGGGAAAAGCACCAAATGGCAGGAACTGTCCATCTAATTCCCACATCAGAGCTTTTTCTGCAAGCCATGTAAACGAACTTAGCAAGATTGAGCAGAAAGAGAGGGCAAGAGAATAATACAAAAGGGCAGATGAAAGAGAAATTCTAAATATAACACAACAAAAAAGTAATGATTAAGTACAAAAATAGCTGAAGCAAGCAACGTTAAATACGAACATAGGGAATGCATACGCATTAGCTAATATAATAACGCTATATTAATTAAAATGTAATAAAAAGGAACATGGAAGTAAGATATTGGATGTAAAATTTAATTTACTCATGTGCTTTGAAATAATTAAAGTTTTACAGGATAGGTCATAAATAGGGTTACCTAACCATGAATTTCATTGGAATAAACATTTCATTCACGAAGTAAATTTGCCACACAAGCAAGTTAAACCATTTAAACTATTGCACTCAGTATAAAGTGAACGTATTTCACTGGCATAACCTAAGTATCTACAGAAAATATCACAAACAGTTTGCTTATAAGAAACAGTTGCTGTATGTTTTGGGTACGACAAAAGACGGAACTGAACTTGAAAAACAAATAAAGTTCTATCAACAATGAACACGACGTCCATGTCCAAATGCAGATTCTACTTTATAGCTTTGAGTATTTATAACAGTATTAACGTGTTAAACGTAATCAGAAGCTACAAGTCAGTACACATAATTGTAATAACATCTAAATGTAAAAAACCTTTCGTGATGCGCTTATCCAGTATACACGTTGTAAAAAGTATTGTTTTATTAGCCTCTATTATATCTCTTCATCTCCTTTCTAGGCGCAGTTCCAAATTCTACGGTTTCGTTATGGGTGATTTGAACAGTACATTCTAGTTTACAGTTTTATTCGGATAAGGATGACTAAGTAAGAGAGCTGTTCTATAAATAATGACCACTTTTTTTGACAACGTACATTTACTTATCCTCATACTTTTTATGGTCTTTCTTAAAGTAGTCTCCCTTGAATGCGATGCACTTTTCAACGCGTTTCTGTCAGTCTTCAAAGACATGATGGACACCATTTTTGAGAGTTCCTTCAAAATCGCCTCCACAGCCTTCACCACTGCTTCTGATGATCGACAATGCCTCCCACGAAGGCATTTCTTCAGGAATATAAAAACGTTACATGGGGGCTAAATCCGGAATATAGGGACGGTGTGGGATGCACTTCACGTTGATTTTTGCAAGATATTCAGCAACAATATTGTCAATATGCGGCCGCGCATTATCGTGATGCAGCATCCAGCCTGCTTCATGGAAATGTGGTCTTTTGCGCCTGATGTGCACTTGCAATGTTTTCAGGACATCCCTATAGTATTGTCCAGCTACTGATGTGTGTGCAGTTACAACATGCTGATAAAGCATTCCATGAATATCAAAGAATGAGATGACCATAACTTTCCCTGAAGAAGCAACCACTTTTGCCTTTCTGGTGATGAAGGAGATTTCCACACTGAGCTTTGCTGTTTGCTCTGACTATCGAAATGATGTAGCCAAGCTTCATCAGCAGTGATTACGTTTGAAAGAAGCTCCGGATCATCCTCTAACATCAAATTTAACTGCATGTTACCTCTATTGCAGTGGTAGGCGATACTGAACATGTCTGAACTTACTTGGTTCTCACAGGAGGGAACCAGGATTACCAAAAATGAAACTACTACGGCGTATTTGTTTCACATTAAGCTAACAGAATATAATAAGTTTGAATTTTCGTGATAAAAATTATGACCGTAAAAATATTAAGAACATTCTTTATTAAACAGCCTTCGTAACATTTTGTGAATAATTAATTATAGAATCAGTTACGAGACTGGTCTGGATATCTCTTGAGATCTGTGCAGTTCAATTGGAAGTAGTGCTGTATAGGGGGCTTTCGTTTTTCTAAATACTATCGCTCAATTTACAGTAACAGTATTGAAAATAAATAAAATGCCAAAGGAAACGAATCAATGGAACAAAACCTTTCATTTTAGTGTGCACAAAAAGTTTCGTTAGTGCTCTGTTGTTCATGTGTTTTACCAGATATTTCGCTAAACGACAGAGAAAAGAGGGGAATAGAAAAATACTAACTATAATGAAATGAGGCCAGGAAACTAAACAATGGAAAAGAGAGAAAGCGTTTAAAATAAAGAATGCAGATAGATACTGATACTACAAGAGCAATGGAGCGTCTGTGGTTCACCGATGGTATTTATTGATTTTAACTTGAAAAAAACAAGAGGTTTTCTGATCAGCGCTACCTGTGTGTGTTGGGCTGGTAGTAGCTCTGCCTCAACTCAGCCTCAGTGGTTCATAATGCATCATTTGCACTCTGGGGTGGTTACCGGGAGAGCAATATCCTGTCCCAGTGTTCTCACTCATCAAACATTGATCCAGCTCACTCGAAATAACAAGCAAGGCGAAAATGTTTAGTCAGTTCCTACGTTTTGACCTACTCCGTCTGTACACAGGGAATACGGAGAATTTACTTTCGTGAAGTTTGGGTACGTAACAGTTGAAGCTGTCTGTCTAGGACAGGACAAATAATAATGATAATTAAGAAAAATAACAGTAAATAATGAATAATAATAACCCACACGGACAGTTAAGTCATAATTAAAGATCATTGAAGCCGAAAATGTAAATTCACAAAATATTCAAATTATATAATTTGGAAATCAGCGCATGTTAAGAAGGTAAAATCAGGGGTGGCTTAGTTGGTACTACAAGTGACAGAATGGGTTAAAAGTGTGTCAGCTGGTAAGAAGGGTCAACAGGCCAGTACGTCGACGAAAGTTGGGGGACTGCTTAATTCTAAGTGATTCTCTCAGTGCACTTCAAAGCCTATCGCAGCTGTACATTTACCACCCTATTGTGCAGCGTATACAGGATGCCCTCCACGTTTTACACGCTTCTGGCGTTAACGTGGTGTGTGCATGGGTCCCTGGTCACGTAGGCTTGGGGAATGAAATGGCGGATTTGGCAGCCAAGACGGCTACCATGAAGCCCAGGTTTCGAGGACCATCTGTGACATCGGAAGATTTTAGGGCAGTATTGCGGAGAGCTGTGCAAACCTGCTGGCAGGAAGAGTGGTTCGCTCTCCGCAATAATAAACTTAGATCTGTCAAAGAACTTCCGATTCCCTGGGTTACCTCCTGTGGGTTATCTCGTCGCGAGGATTTGAGTTTGGTTCGGTTACGTATTGGGCACTGCTTTTTTACTCATAGTTTTCTTTTTAAAAAGGAGCCTGCTCTGCTGTGTCCGTTTTGCAATGAAGCGTTATCTGTACGACACGTGCTGCTAGAGTGTTTTCACCTAGCAGACCTTAGGACGTCTCTGCAGCTGCCGGCCAGCTTTGCAGAAATGCTAGCGGACGATAACACAGTAGTGGAGAAGGTTTTTAGATTCTTTTCTAGATTACACTTTAGGATTTAGTGAAGGAAATTTTTAGTAGGTTTTGATTGATATTTCGTTTTCTTCTTCTTTTTTTAATATATATGTGTGTGCGTGCAATTTTAATAGTTTTATTTATACTTATATAGTTTTTGGAAATTTTTATATCTGGCTTTTGCCATGACCTGTTTTTGTGAGGGATTTGATGACCGCCGTAGTTGAGCGCCCTTATACACATCATCACGTCACTTGGGTCCAAACATTCGTGGAAGGAGGTTGGTCCAGATGTAGCTGGCCGTCAACCTAACCTACGTTGTGGTATATTGTGATAGTTAGTGGACCAACCCGGCGGCCGTAGCAACAAAGACGTATCGGCAAACCTTCAATTCAATTTTATTTTAATAAATCCCATTTCAAAGAAAGCTCTGGTTTTTCTGCGCTAATAACTTGCGCATACCCAGAGTGCAAGATCCATGCTGAGCAGCTGAGGCAGAAATCTACGAGAAGCAGCATTTCGCTTAGTAATAACGAAAGAGAACGTGGAGTCGTATTCCACCTTCTAAAAAGCAGCGACCAGACGACAGTTTATCGACGTGTCGTTAGTTCCAACTGCATCATATTCGACATATATGAATAACACAGAAATGTTTCCTGCAGAAATGTCCTTGAACCCTCTCAGACAGGTGCATACACTTGCAACCACTCAGAAAATATTAGCTATTGTATGATTTAGCTTGAGGCAGTTTACGACGCCAGCTTTGCTGTACAAAGTTCTTTCATAGAATCTGTTTCATGCTCCACACAACAGACTGTAGGATTGTACCAGAAGTTGACAAGACATGAGTACGCATAACTTATCTCCCTGGTGGGAAAAGTGAAAGCTGGGCGAAGGAACGTCCAAACTGAGAATTTTGAACGTTTACCAGAAGAGGAGATAAGAATCAACCAATGTCAAACTAATAACACATCACGTGAGTATTGAAATTTAAAAAAATAGGAAGAGTGGGAGGCAAAATCATCATTGCAGAACTTTGATTGTAGACGATAGCACCGTCTGCAAACTACACAGCAAAGAACTCAACGTATCTCACCTCGAGTCAGACATCAGTGAATCTTTGAACAGTTACAGTTACTCTGCACTGTTCACACCGAGGAACACAAAGTACAAGAACTCCGTCCGGGCTCAAGTAACTATACACATTTCGGACAATTAAATTGATTCGTGCGCGAGACATTAGTGTATCTTCGAACACTTAAATTTATTCGCGTGGGAGAAATAAACTACCATACATCACACTACAAACACGGGACACTGCTGCATGTATCACACTTATACATTAGTAGCGACATTACAGGTGGCGAAGGCAACGAGTGACTAAGGAACAAAATAAACTGATATGTTAAACAGTGGAGGTATTTCTGTCAGAGCTACATCACCAGTTAGGACGCACCCACACCATGAGTCCATCTAAGAGAATCCATGCGGAGATACCCTACAGAAATCCCCGACCAAGTTTAACTCTCCCCAGTCCATAATCCTCACCCGTCACAAAACCCATCATCGTGAGGCGCTAAACAGTGGGGAAAACTCAGCAATATTTCACCGGCTAAACCGCGTCACAGTTTTCAGTGTGGAGGACATTTTAAATAAGAATTTTCTACAGAAATCAATATGAGCACAGAAAAGGAGGAAGTAGGTTTACTAAAACTGTCATTAAGGCCTATATAAAATGACATTTCAATATGAGTAAGACTGAAAAATAAGACTAGGATTTCGTTTCCGAAGCTTTTAAGCTCTATCATTTTCATTTCTAAGGTCCAGTTTTAGGAGAAACTGGTGTTCTGTACCAATGACTTAATCTCAGATGGCGCAAAACCCACTTATAAACAAGGCGAATACACATGGAAATATTTCACCTGAGAGCTGGAAGGCCGGTGTCGCAAGGAAGTTCCATTTCAGCTGCCGTTGATGAGTTCATCTGCTATTGGTCTTCTTCTTCTTCTTCTTCTCCTTCTTCACTTCATGGATTAGGCTCTCGCCTGTTCCATCTTCACAGTGTTTCCTTCCATCTTTTCCTCGGCCTCCCTACGTCCCCCTTTCCTTTAGGACTATATTGGAAAACTACTTTTGGCAGTCTTGTCTGATCCATTCTTCAAACATGTTCAAAATATCTTCTTCTGTATCCATCCATTCTTGAGGTGATGGCTCCCACTTGTAATTCATTTCTGACTCTATCTTCTCTTATACATTCTTTAGTTCTTCTTTCTATTCTGCTGATGGTTCTTTGTGTAGGTACCCAGTTTTGACATCCATAAAGTAACTTTGGGACCGCCATGGTGTTATAAAATTTTATTCTTGTTTCAGATCTTGTTTTATTCTTTAGGGTTTTGTGAATTTTTCCACAAACTTTTTGAAATCTCATTAATTTTTTGTTCGTATGTTTTTCTTTCTCATTACTGATTTCACACCCTAAATAAATGAAGGAGGATACTTATTCCAATACTTTGTCATTAACGACTATTTTCGACCTTATTGGTGTTTTGCCCCAGTTAGCCATTATTTTTTACTTTTCTATTGATATTTCAATATTAAAACTTTTGCAGATTTGGTTAAGGTGGTGTATTGAACGTTGTAGATCATCTTCTATTTCATGTATCATTACTACGTCATCTAAATATAATAAAATATTTACTATAATTCCTTGGGCTACTTTTATGCCTGCGTCAATTTTTGTCTCCAATTTTAGATTATTTTATTAACATAGATGTTAAAAAGTGTCGGTGCCATTGGGCATCCTTGTCTGACTCCTTTGTTAGTTAAAATTTCTTCTCATTTCTCTGTCTTGAACCTTAAAATTATTTTAGTGTCCTCGTATAAACTTTTCACAACCTTTACCAAATGTCTTGGGTAGCCTTGTTCTTTAATTATGATCCACAGCTTTTCTCGGACTACATTATCAAAAGCCTTCTGGGAATCTATAAATGCTATATGTGTCTGCTGATTATGTTCTATTCTTTGCTCCAGTATCTGCTGGAATATGAAAATATTATCTGCTTTCGGTTTGATATAAAATGAATCACACTAAAATGGTAACCTCGAGCAGTACTAGTAAGCAAGCTATCAAACGAAGAATTACATATGTTCAGCGAAATAAGGTAATTTTTTCATTGTAGTGTAAATGGCATGCCTTATACGACGACAATTCAATGCTGGCTGGCCCCGTAGCTCAGTCGGTAGAGCACCTGACTGCCGTGCTGAGTCCCAGGTTCGATTTTCTGCCGTGGTGGTGGGGATTTTTCTCCGAACAAATAATTCTCCATTTTCCGCAGAGTCCGGGGTTATGAATGAGAGTACCAATGTGTGCGTGATCTAATGATTAATTTGTTAATAATTTTAATTTGTTAACTAATTAATTAATAATTAATTTGTTGGATAATGTTTTACTTAAATGTCACTTGCTGAATGACAACGTTTTAAAATTGCTTCTTAAAGGTTGTTTCTTTCCCGGCCTTTAAAGCCAGTTGAATAACAATACAAGGATTACCGAACTCCTGCCGTTTGTCCCGCACTTGAAATTCTTAGGCCTCTATTTGGACAGAAATTTGACTTGGGAGCATCATATTCGACACCTCCAAGCTTCTTGTGATCGTTCCTTCCAGGTGCTCCAGATTTTATCTGGGGTATCTTGGGGGGGGGGGCGATCGGACAGTGATGTTGAGGCTGTATCCTCCCTGGTCCGATCCAAGCTGGACTACGGCTGTTTTATTTATGGCGCAGCGACCGCCTCTAAACTTCGCCTTTTAGACACCGCACATCATACAGGTATCCGCCTTGCCACAGGAGCTTTCCGTACAAGTCGCGTCGACTGCTTGTATGCCGACTCCGGCGAGCCTCCACATTCTATTCGTCGCTCGACACTACTCTGTTCATACGTTGCGAAGTTGGCAAATTACCCAAATCATCCATGTTTTAAACCTGTTCTGCATCCCGATTTAGCCCACCGTTATATGCACCCTAGTTCACGGACAAGCCCAAACGGAATAAGATTCCGGGAACTCTCCCGTACACATGACCTCCGAATGCCTCGCGTGGAGCGGTCGTCCCTGGGTCGTTATCCCGCATGACAGCTCCAGCGTGCGCGGTTCGATCTCGCTCTTTCCACCAACTTGAGACTAGCTACCCCACATTCCGTATTTCAACAACTTTTTGCCGAACTACTGGGCCGTTACCCTCACTATGTTCCGGGTTTTACAGATGGTTCCCAGTTAGGTAGCACTACGGTTTGCGCGTTCTTCATTAACGGTGAGGCTCATAAATTTCGCCTTCTGGACTTCACCTCTGTTTTTTCTGCAGAACTGTATGCCATCCTCTATCTGCTCCTTTTTATTTGTAAGTTAGTTCCTGGCAATTTTATCGTTTGCACTGAATCTCTAAGCGCCCTTCAGGCCTTGCAAAAGCACATTGCCGCTCACACGCTCGTTTTAAAAATTCAGGCCTTGATCTCGCAAATACTTAGTCGCGGATACCATCTAGTTTTTACTTGGACCCCAGGCCATGCGAGCATTTCCGGGAACGAGGAGGCGGACGCGGTTGCTAAGTCCACTTGCCGTTTGCCCCGGAGCTTAAGAACTACGGTGCCATACCAGGATGTGCAACGTTTTTTCCGTCGCCAACTCCTATCTGCTTGACAGCACTCCTGGACAGCTTTGGAAGGCACACAACTCCGGGCAATAAAGGAGAGCGTACCAACCCTGGCTAACTTCCTGCATGGATAACCGGCGAGCCGAGGTGATACTCACCCGGCTGAGAATTGGGCACACACGAGCGACTCATGGTCATTTGTTAAGAGGGAAACCGGCCCCAGTGTGTGCTCCATGTGCAGCACGCCTTACTGTGCGGCATGTATTGCTCGAGTGCCCGCAGTACGCCCGCGTTCGCCAGTCAGTAGGCTTGAGGACTAACTTGCTGGGTGTTTTAGGGGACGACCCAGTGGCCGTGGTTAAGGCACTGCGATTTGTTGCCCAAATCGGATTTAATAAACAAGTCTGACTTGCATTTTATATTTGTTAATTTTAGAGATTTGAAGTTATTAGTCTTGGGATGGTTTTTTTATGTACTTTTAATAGTTGAGTGTTTTTATTTTATTTTACATTTTAGCTTAATTTGTGTAGCTTTTAGGTTTTAGTGTTGACTTCGGGCCCAAATGACCCTGTTGTCAAAGGGCCCTAAAACACCACACACACACTCACTCACTCACTCACTCACCCACTCACTCACTCACTCACTCACTCACTCTTCAATAGCCCAGAAAATATACTTTCATAACTCTGCCAGTAAAGTTTCAAGTCACGGGGTTCATCATTTTATTTTACACAGTTAGATATGCAGATACACACACCTTCAAATTCCATGTATAGTTTTCCTTTGTGGACTGAGAAACTTTAACATACATTTCCTACTACTTGAATCTCCTTGAGCTCAGATATCCAGTTGAAAAAGTGAACATTAAAAAGCTACTGCTGAATTGTACTCGTATTTCGTAAATTACAAGTAACGTCACCTGTTCCTTCATCTCTCACCCTTAGAAACAAGTAGAAATATAGTCACTGGAACAAAGTGAATAACAAATGAAGAGAAAAGCTACTGCAAGAATTTCATGAAAGTGAAATAAAAAAGAGAGGACAATAACGACAATGTTTACTACTTTCATCTCATTCTCTTGTTTTTCATGCTTCCTTCTTTAAAAAGGGAAATGACTTCAACTTCTCCATTTATTCTGGAGATGTTAGATAAAGAGCAGCATCCGTTACTTTCCGTCTGTGCAAGAAAATGTGCAAACTTGTCTTCTTTACTTTCATTCTTGTTTAATAAATAACATACTTAAGGTATATATAAGTGAAACTTCGCGCACTACATCCGTATATTACGATACCAATCCGCAGGAGGAAGGGATAAAGTGAAAATACTACAGAAATTAATGCAAAATCCACATAAGCATGGGGATCTCCAACACTTTCTAGCTCTAAGAACCGCCACATTATTAGAGCTATTCCGAGAGGTTAATGAAGCACCTGTTCAAACAGCAGTCTTTCCTTGAAGCAAGCAGCCGTGCTATCTTTCGATCACCTCTAAACACACAAAAATTGGAAGCAATAGAGCCGCATAAGGGTGCTCCAAAATGAGTGTGGATTAGGCAGTGACAGGAACAACGACGCGTGCCTCACGCTGTCGGATTTCGCAGGTATAGTTCACACGCCGTGCCGCGTGCTGAACTGTTTGTAAACCTACCGGCATACTCCAATTTGGCTTACGAAACAGCGATAAGAAATCTACTGCTCAGTTATAGTTTATAAGTGCTCAACGTGTTCCATGTTGACAAATAAGCTGGTGGACATATGCAAATTATATCTTTTAGAGGGAAGTTTATATTAGTGAGGCTGAGGATAGAAGCATTAAATAAAACAACATAAAAGAATTATAGATAAATTAACCAAAACTAAATGACTTAAACAATGAGACGAACATTTTATTTCACGTGTTTGGTAATACTAATTAAAGCATTTGTAAATGAAAAAAAAAAAGCTGTTGATATTTATAGTAAGTGGTTGGAAGTATTGTACAATAAGACCATGCTCTGAAGTTAAAAAAAAATACATATTATCTTTGATATAACTACTTTTACAATTCATAATTTTAATGAAACTAAATTAATTGTTCGTTCATTGAAATCCCTTTAGCTCCTCCATCCATCAAAGCCATATCCGTCATTTCGGCATTCGTGTACCGCTCCATATTGCTTGGGTTTGCTATCTAAATACGCGCAAAATCCACCCTGTTAGGACGGAATGTGTAGTTTTACATCGAAGAGCAACCTTGCAACTGTCCGAGTTTTTGGTCGAATTTTGCACAAATAATTGCTCTTTGCCGCATTACCTGAAACGTAGGCTAGGGTCACTTATAAAGAACAAGAAGTAATGTGCACTAATTGTTCTTTCACACTAGCCGTATGTAGGCTAAATTGTGGAAACGTAGTGTCAGACTCAAAAATTCAATGCTATAGCCGGGATTTGAACCACAGATATTCTTGTTTCCGTCCAGCCCCTCTACCATTGAGCTACTGTGGCCAACGTGCCGATATGATATTAAATTCTCCAACTGACTCGTATTTTCCGGGTAAACCACTTAAGAGTTCTCATAAACATATGAGACAACTACCTTAATGGCGACTTAAAACATGTAAGTACTTTAAGGCCCGGGCTTCATAGTCAACCACTATTAGGTAAATTAATGGAAATTAATTGTTCTTTCACACTGGCCGTGTGTAGGCTAAATTGTGGAAACTTAGAGTCAGACTGAAAAATTCAAAGCCATAGCCGGGATTTGAACCACGGTTGCGTTGGCAGGTGTTGTGCTGGCACCGGCTCCTGTGTCTTGTCGATTGCTGTCTCGATTACCACGGGCTCGTACGTCCCAATCTCCGTTCCGGCCTAGACGTCGTGATCGATGTCCCCTAGGTTAAGCAGCCTCACTGGCACCTCTCCGCACGGCAACAATGTTCTTCATTCGCTGTCCTTCCAGTCGCGCCGTCACCACCACTTCCTTTCTCGCGGGGACCCACATCTTCCTTGAAGATGATCCTGCAGAATCCAAGGCGTTCTTCGGGTTGCCGGAGTATGACCTCTGCTCCATTGAGCCGCAGTACCTTCTTGCCGTCGTCGACCTTTACCTCGTGGCTCCTGAGGGCATCCAGTCCCACTATCACCTCCTCAGCCACCTCCGTGACTAACACCCACTGACGCACGGCACTCCGTCCTGAGGTCAACTGCAGCATGGCCTCCCTCTCCACGGGCAAGGTGTCGCCCTATGCCGTATTAGCTGGTATGATCGGCTTCGTTTCCTCGACGGCAAACCCTTGGCCACGTCAGGTCTGATGGTGGTCACGGCAGCCCCGGTGTCTACGACTACGCGGCACGGCTTCCCTCTGACCCAACCGTCCGCGATGAGGCTGTCATCCATACGTCGGCTGATGGCGCGCAGTGTCACTCGAGGCGATGGTGGTGATGGCGCCGACGTGCTCCTCGCCAAGCCGGTCTTTACTCGTCCCTACGGCTGCTTTTCTTGGTGTCGGTCATCTTCGCGGCGTTCGGCACGCCCAAATTGCTATTAGCAGCTTCCGTCTTCGTTCTTATTTCGGTCTTCATTTCTTCCATCTTCTCGGTGATGTCGTCGTCCCGCTTCCTGACACCAATTGTGACTTTGTGTGTTCGTATAATTAAAAGGGCGAGTTGCAGAAATTAAAAATCTTCTTTATTTACGTAGAAATACTCTTATAGATAACAGCAGCATTACGTTACGTGCACCATCAGTCTACCGAGGTCAATGACAATAACAGTGACAGCAGATTACATCATTAGCTGTCGTTACAATAACACTTCCAGCCGCCTCGTTTCACAACTGTTTCACAACTGACTCACCACTAGCCATGGCTTCTTTTTATACACCAATTCATGATTACCAGACTGTTCTGTCAATCACTAGATGTTTCTGGAAAACAGGGCATCTAATGACGTAATACGAATACTCTATCACCTTCGAGAAACGTAACTTAATCTATGCCGGCGAGGTCTTTGCCTCAGTTATCTTGCTTGCGGGCGCTATCTGTTTACACAAAACGCACTATCGTTAACTGCTTAGCAAGGCTCATTATTCACATGAAACTTTTTCCGCCGATTGTTTCCTTATTTGTGCCGAAACTTTTATGCCTGTTGCCGTGACAATACTATCACGCCTCTCTCTCTCTCTCTCTCTCTCTCTCTCTCTCTCTCTCTCTCTCTCTCTCTCTCTCTCTCTCTCTCTCTCTCTCTCTCTCTCTCCCTTTCCCTCTCTCTCTCTCTTTGACTTGCGTAATGGATTTTGAGCTGATCATTGGAATCATGAATTTTATCTCTGTTCCAGCTTTTATCTGTTCCTTGATAAGCATTTGACCACACGTGTTGACTTTCTCAGTAGTTCTAAATACCCCATAAAAGGAGGTTAAGCAGAATAGGTCAGTCAGTCCGTGGGTGGGTCGTATGAGTACTAACGAGAACTTTTATTTTGGAAATGCCTTCAGGAGAAAAGAAGTTGTATTATTCAGTTATACATGGAACTACGGTCTCACTGAACTTAGAGGAGTGAAATACAAACTCATGGACTATACTATACCAAACATTTTATAAGTAAGACTTGAACAATTTAGCGACTGTTTATAAATCTTCAAATATGTAATTTTGTAACATTTTCCCCTTATAAAATAAGGCAACACTTGTAAGTTTTACTGTGGTTTTTACAGTTTCGGTGCGATTTAAAACATTTATTGGTTTGTACTTTGTAGTTGAATTCCACGATGTCATCTCCTAGCCAGTTCTGTGTTGTCAAGTCCGCTAGCTCCATCAGGTATCCTTGTTTCAGGTATGCGACAATACCGTGCGCAAATTTGATATGGAATACTGGGTGCTTCAATAAATGCATAATTTAATATGGGATATATGGAGCTTACCAAGAAACCTAGACTTATAAGTATTTACTGTGGCAAGTTGAGCGAATGTGATTGTGTCTAAATGAGAATCAGTGGGATACGAAGTACTTAGGTAATTAACATCTCGAATTCATCGGAACAGTTCCTGGATATCTCCTCGGCTCACGATTCCTGTATAAATGTTCATATGTGTTTTTTTTTCTTCAGAAAGTAAGATTTGAAGGGTTTTCAAGGATGCGATAATCACGCACAGAGAAATTAGTTAGTGAGGTTGATGATACTGGTCCAGATAAGTGGTAGACGTTTGCAGGAAGATCGTGTAAAGAGTAACTTTAGAATTTATTAAAACTAAACAATAAAAAGACAACAAAACACAATGAGATTCGTGCAGCCATTTCAAGTCCTTTAATTCCTTATTAATAATAGCTAAACACTAGTAACACAACTTCATTTACTTATCTTATTTAAATCCTGGGACCGGTTTCAATGCAAAACATCTGCTTCATCCTCAACCACTCAGCTTGACAGTCACCCACTAATAACCTAGTTTACTTCACTGTCAGCAGCTTCAGTTTTTTACATAACCTTTAATTCCTGTTCATTACATAAAACTAACTACAGAGCAAGAGTATTTTATGGGGCCCACGTGTATCGCCAACCATCTTTGACCACCATATGCAGTAATGGGGTGCAGTATTTGACTGTGGGACGTCGTGTTTGCCCCGGCTGGTGTATGAGGCCTTTGCAAGCAGGACCGCTAATTCTCAATCAAGAAGCCTAACAGAGACCCAGGCCTCCCTGAAGGGAGAAAATCCCCACATCCGTACAAGAAACCGAAATTTGTACAAAAGTGAATCGAGAAGATATTGACACATTGCTTCACTCTCGCTGCTTATTCACAGGACATGTTTCAAGAGCTCTTGCTCCTATCATCAGCTGATACTCGACTAGTGCAAGTTGTAGTGGTTTCCTCTTTCCCCGTTTTGTCAATAGATAGCGTGATGTACTTGTCAAAGATGTCCGGTGGTGGAGTTTCAAAATTCATGACTCCATGACGATTTTTGTTGATGAAGATTTTTTCCCATACGGAAAGGTCTATGGGGTGATTAACATATTTTATTAGAGATGTTTCCAAGTTGATGTCATGTCTAGTATTCAAAAAATGAAAAGCCACTGCTGATTTTTCTGTTTCACCATGTTTAATGTTTCTGAGATGTTCTTTAGTTCTGATGTTAATATTTCTTTTTGTTTTTCCTATATAAATTTTAGGGCAAGTTTCACATTTGATCTCATAGATTCCTGGTTTTTCTTTGGTAGTGATTGAATTTTTGGGAGGGCCTTTTAACAAATTTCTGATATTAAAACTATTTCCAGGTGCAAGAGTTATGTTGTGTTTTGAGAAGATTTTTTGGAATTTGTTATAGGCTGATGGGTGGAAGGTGAATTTTTTAAAAAGTGTTTTCTCTTTTTCTCTGTAGGTTCTAGGATGGTGGTTTCTTTTATTTTCTTGGCTTTGTTGAGTCTGTTAACTTTTTTGTCTACTAAAGTTGGGTTGAAACCGTTGGATATAGCTACTTTTTTATGTGTAGGTATTCTTCTCGATAAACTTCTCTGTTTAGTGGAAAGTTGATCATCCGAAAGATTAAACTGTTGAAAATGGCATGTTGGTGTTGTTTTGGGTTGAAACTGTTGTTCTTGATGTAATTATCTGTGTGTGTCGGTTTCCTGTAAATACCAAAGGTGAGTTTCTTGTTCATTTTTTGATCTTGATGTCCAGAAAGGGGAGCACACCATCCTCTTCTGTTTCCAATGTAAATTTTATAGCTGGATTTTGTATATTCAAAAGTTTAAGACTATCTTGTATGAGTTTTTTAGGTACTATTGCAAAAATGTCGTCAACATAGTGATACCACACTTTGAAATAATTTGGAAAAGCTTTTGTGATATGTGTTTCAAAAGCACTCATAAATAAATCTGCCAAGAAGGGAGACAATGGGTTGCCCATAGCTAGGCCTGTTTTTTGTTTATAGATCTGTCCATTAAAGCTGAAAAAATTTTGATAGATACTAATTTCTGCTTCACTGTCCCTACGCTTCTTCCAAGTTTATACTTAAACCGAAATTTGTTATGCGGTTCAACAAACAGAAGCTGTATCATTGAGCTAAAGGGATGGCCTTAGCACTGTACATGCAGCGTCCAACACGTGGTGAGTGGAGTCAGCTCCGCCTTGTTGTTTACAGCAAGATTAAAGTAGCGTGAGACAGAGTATAGGCGAATATGAACGTGCTCTAACAAAACATTCCATATTTGTGATTCAGTACTAATCCTTGTTTCACGTAAGCTTGCCCAGTATCTCTTACCGCTCACATGACCTAATCACTTCTCATTGGCTGATGTTGTGGTAAAGACTGTCGTGCGGTAAAAATTAGTTCGTTGTTTAACATGGTGATATATCTGTATATAACTATATGTGTTGGAGAGAATTGTCAAATTTATATTTTCGTAACTGTTTTAATTAAATATATTAAGCAACACAGTTGATTTATCTGAAATGCATGTTAATTCTTAAACGAAGTAAAGAGGGGGTTCCTTTGCTCTCAAGCACATGACACGATAGCACGTGCTTCAGCGGTACATATTTGTTTATATGAGTTTTATCACTTACCTTGTTTTGAACTGCATTAGTCATATATCGGCATTCGACGGTTGTTGTGCCTAGTGCGAAAGCTAAATTATTTTATTGACCGTTTATTGCGCGTGCACTTATATGAATAATGGCAGAGTCTACCGCCAGTTTTTCGCTGAAGCATCGCAAGGGTAAATCCTTACATACAGGCGAAAAAAGAATTGCGGTGCATGTGTTTAATGCACTCATAGAGAAGAATCCGTCTTTGTCAGTGAGAGAAGTCGAACAGCTGTGCTCTGAAGTTACAGGTGTGGGTCTTAGATCCGTAGGAACATCGCGATGTGAAATTGAGAAAACAGGAAAATTTAACACTCCGGACAAAAGTAGGAATAAACAAAAGCACGTGCTCGGATAAAATACGTGAAAAGTGTTGTACGTCGTCATGTGTATAGTTTTTTCTTTAGAAACGAGCTTCCTAACATAAATAACATTTCATCTGCTGTAAATGTGGTTGCAGATTCGCCAAATTTCAGCAGATTGCTTATACAGCTGGGGTTTGTGAATGAAAAAAGAGGCAAGAAAAATGTGCTAAAAAGAGAGGCGATATTGCTGTGTGGCGAAGACGTTATTTAAGGACAGTCAGACTGTACCGAGATACAAGTCGCAAAATATACTACCTTGACCAGACTTGGGAGAATGAAGAACACGCGAAAAGTATGGTATGGCGTGACACGGCTTTTAAGACTGAAAGACAAACATTTTTGAAATGTATGTGTGCTGGTTTAAAAAATCCCAGTGGAAAAGGCCGAAGACCTTTCATTGTAAACTTGTTTCAGTTACAGTGCTCCGTCATTAAGTTCCAACTTGCTCAGTTTCATTATAAACTTGTATTTTTGCAAGCCTTCATATCCTTATTTGTAGGATTTTATTTATCTTCCCGGCAATTATTTTGACGTTTACTGCAGGTTTAAATGTGACGGAAAGGCACCGCCTATGCCCTATGGCGCGAAAGCAATAGCCAATTAGGACGAGGGGAAGGTAGTTGGACGCGGAGTGATACTTGTCAGCGGGGCAAGATTATATGAAACAGAGTATAGATTCTCATGTTAATTTTATTTATGTAAATCATCTCTTCAGGGAAGGAAGGCAGAAAGAAGAACAATGAAAGAGAAGGAAGAAACCAGTGCTTACTTGTAGCTGCAAGAGGGGCGCTGGCATAAATAAAGAAAATTAGTACTGATAAGGCAACAAATTCCATAGAGCACACTTCCATGTTGCGTATTTAAATGTTTGGGTCAATTAATATTCAGGACAAAACAAACGTTTCTGTAGCTCTGATAGGAAGCTTTATAATACATGGCATTCCTTAAGTCTTCTCGAAGTATAGAACAGTTGAGAGGCGTAAAGACTCTCCTCTGTTTCTCTGTTGTTTGAGTAAGACCATGACTGCAATTGTTGCATGTAATATATCTGCATATAAAGCTACACAATGTTGTCATTTTAAAATAGCGGTAACTCACACTATATATTAACATGCCATCGATAACGTGCTAAGGCAGGGCAGTTGTTAATTTAAATAAATAGTGGAATAAAAATCAAAATACTGAATGTTTTGCCTTTTATTGTATTCACACTTACTTTTTCATTTTCGCCTTTGATTTCCTAATAAAGGCGTTATTACCACTGCGCACCTTTTTAAACACGCCTGAACAGAATACAATGCAATTTAGCATAACTGCACAATTTAACATAATTTCTTCTTTTTTATAATCAGTATCGTTAACTGCTTATATTGTCAAAATGCTTAACAAAAATTGTTCTGAGCAATCCTTCAAAAGAATCTTAAACAGTTTTTTGCTTTTTAATCTTTAATTATGTAATTTTAGTTCCTTTTTTGTGTATCTCATACATTGTAAAATACCATAATGCAAAGAAGTTTTCCATCCTTTCTAGCATAGCTTCATTTGAACTTTAAAAATCTCCAACGTGGGTAATGGCAAAATAAAATCCTTAACAACACAAATTAAAAAATGGAGAATAAAGACAAATACTTTTGAAACAAATGCGATTTTCAAACAGAAAATTTGTAAGTGACTTTTTATATCATTACCGTACAGTATAAAAAATTTCAGCTCACTCAAATGTAAATTGTGGATTTTTAGGTTTCCTATGGGTGCATTGACTTAGTTCCATTCTTCCCCAAACAGGATGTGAACCGAGGAAAGTGCTATGTTGCAACAAGTAAGTTAGTCAGGTGATATACGGAGCTTCCTGAAGGTTGCGGTGTAATTCTTCTAGAAATATTTTAACTAAAACTCTTTAATCATAGTTTATTTCTTTTAAGATTTTCATGATTGCATATTATTTCAATTTTTGTTATAATTATATATAGAACAAATGTTTTATGTTCAATATTTTAGGCTCATTTGCTTAACAAATTGTATTCAAGTGTTTTTGTATCTTTTTGTATCTTTGTATCTTTTGGGTTCGTAGAATTAAAAGTATATACAATCTTCAGAAAATCAAAGTGTTCTCTGTTTCCGTAAAAATATACTTTGGTCAACCTTTAAGGTAGCAGAATTACGTAACATAAACAAATACAGCCTTCCAGTTCCTCTGCCACACCCACAAACAAAGAGTTCACTTTCAAAACACAGCTGCACGAGTCTAATTAGCACTGACTCTCACTGGCGATTCGCAGCTTCTTTGCAGCTCCCATTTATGGTTCCAGAAGCTTGTGGAATGTTCTGTAGGACGGCAGCAGACGAAACACGAACTTTCCAGTCATCTAACTTTATCTGTTTCAGCAAGCCTTTTATCTCCGCATAGCTTTATCTTTGTGTGCGTCGGCCGCCAGTCACAACAATGGATTCGTGACGATATGTTGTGGTAAGCAATTAGGTGTTGTTGACATTTTTATACCTGATACAATCAAAATACCTGACAAAGTACTCACGAACTACAATTTCTTTGCTATTAGATCAAATATTACACTCCTAAAAATAAAACAGCATTGTGGTTATTGATTTCATTCCAATAATGGGTAAGTTAGGGTAAATAATTTCAGATAGTAGTCTTGAATAAAGTATATGTAGTTAAATATATTCCGATGTAATTAGATGTATTATTTAATTATAAATAGCATATAAGGTAAAGGACAGACAATGAATGAAGTGTTACTAAAGGATAAAGGTTTAAATGCGTGTTTTGTAGTTTGACGGATTGCCGCACATAAACGGTTAAGTTCATAATAGCTCACACGTTTATTTATTAGAAATACGTGGGTTATTTAATACAATACTCATTGTTATTACTGGTTCTTTCCTTTTAATTAAATATATTGAAGACGGCTATAAGCGAGCTAGCTGTATTGTTTTCCACCGTTTATACGACACCCCACCAGAGAACTCCCATGGCGGTACAGAGCATGGGAACGGGCTCCCTCATACCGCAGCGCTACGGGGAGTCTTTCGATAGTTACGTACTTTAAACTATAAACGAAATGTTTCACTACCAAAGTATTTCATTTGCGCTGTAGGACTCTAAATGCCAGACCATTTTTATTTCTTTTTGTGTAATTAGATAACGTATAAGTTATAAATACTTAATGTTGGCTTCTTTGTATTAGTTATTTAGATGTTTATAGTTAGTCATTTTTATGTCATTACATTTTAAGTTTGCATCACAGTTTATTTCTTTATGAAATTTTTATAAATGTATACTGCTTTAAAAATGCGAACTTTTTTTCCTGCAAATGTCTTAGCTGCTATCATTAATTTTAGAACAACAGAACGCACACTTTCTGTTCTACAAATTGCAGCAGAACGCACAGGATCCCACATTAGAATATCAGAGAGGGATGATAAAACTATAGAAATTATTAATAAGCAATTGGGAATATATGGTACTAGAAATAAAGTCAAAAGGAATATTTTAACAGAAATAATTAGTAAACGAAATAATATAAGGAAAGGTTGCCTTAAGTTAGTTCGGACAGACGAGGCGGGATTCGTAAACAATAGGACAATACAGGCTAAAATTCCAAGAGGTCCCAAGTTCGAATCTCGGACAGGGAGAGTTACCTGGATAAGGTTTTCGCCAGGGTTTTCCCTTATCCTGAAAGACGAATGTCGGGTAGCTCTAAGGTCCATGGCTCCTGACGCACTGAGCATCATTTCACCTAATTCATTCACTGTCCGATATGATTAAACGTTGGAGGATTTAAATTACAACAACAACAACAACAAAAAGCTAAAATTCCTCCGACGGCATGGAGCCAGTAAACAATGCCGAGCTTTAAGGATAATACGTAGAGGCAGGATGCTATAGCGCTATGACGCCAACTTAACTAACTTAATGATGATATAAAGGGTGCTCAACTACGGCGGTCATCAGCACCCTTTAAAAAACTAGTCATGGCAAAAGCCAGATATAAAACTTTCTAAAATCTATACAAGTGTAACAAAACCTATTAAAAATATACGTACATAACAAACATCAATCAAAACCTACTAAAAATTTCGTTCACTAAATCCTAAACTCTAAACTACGCAAGAATCTAAAACCTCCACGGGTCTCCACGCACGGCCTACACGTGGGTGGGCCTGTTGACCGTCTCCCTCAACCACGAAGGAGAGCCCACACGAGGGAGACTGTTGGCTCGGGACCCCGGGTGCGCCAAACCCGTACCTACCGAAGTAGGCCCCTGGGGGGAAATATGACGCCAAGGAGCCATACAACCCTAGGGGTTAACCCATGACAGCTGCATAGGTGAATGTGGATGGAAAAGTCCAATAAAGTAAACTCTTAGAAATAAACTCTCCCAGTAAAATGCACCGTAAACCGCGTGATAGCAGTGAAATAGAGAACATACAGAAAAGGGGTGGAGATAGACAAACAAACTTAGGAAAGAAGCTGAGAATATGGCGAAGTGGAAGCGTCATTTTGGTTGTGGCAAATTTTGGAAGAACGAGGATACCCACAACAATTAGTAAAAATTATAAAATGCTTCTACCTCCAAACAAAAATAAATGTGAGGAACAATGGTAAAATTTCTAAAAAAAAAATTAATACTAATCAGGGTGTCAGACAAGGGTGTACTTTTATCACCTACACTTTTTAGTATTTATACTGACGACCTAGTGTGCAAATGGAAGCAGCTAGTGAATGTAGGTTTTAAAATTTCAAATAAAAACTTTTTAAATATTTTATTGTTTGCTGACGACTTAGTTATACAAAATAGCGAGTCTGTCCTGAAAAATCTATTTTTAAACTTAGTGAACTTTGTAAGCAATATAATATGAACATTTCTTTTATAAAATCAAAGGTAATGGCATTCATTGTGAATGAGCCAATTAGAACAGAAATAGTTATAAATAATCGTTGCGTTGAATTGGTAAGCCATTTTAACTACTTGGGAACTGATGTTAGTTATGACAATGAATATGATGTCTACAATAAAATATGCAAATTTCAAATAGTGTGTGGAACAATAAATAGAACATTTAGAAATAAAATACGTAAAGAAACAAAATGAAAGTTCTACAAAGTTATGGCTGTACCTATACTGACATACGGAAGTGAGACTTGGACGTTAACTAAAAAGTAACAGAGTAAACTACAGGCTTCAGAAATGAAATTCTTGAGAAGTGTGAAAGGATGCACGAAGAGGAACTTAATAAGAAATGAAAATATAAGAGAAGAGCTGGACATTTTTAGTATGAATGATAGGGTAAAAGATCTCAAAGAAAAATGAAAGGAATATGTTGAAAGAATGCCAGATAATAGACTTACAAAACAAATATTATAGTATCATCCTAAAGGTAGGAGATCGGTGGGCAGACCCAAGAAACAATGGCTGGAGGACTTCGAAGGCGGAACAGGCACTTGATTGCCTATGCCATGAAGTGAAGAAGAAAACAACAAAAGGGAGTAGACGCGCTTTTTTTAGAATCTGTTGGAGAGGTGGTAGCGGAATTATATTTCAAACGTGGTGCGATTAGGTATTACTGAAGAGGTAATGCTACGCAACGAGAGTGATAGCAAGTGTGTAAACAGAGCAATCCGACAAGTATTTCTCGAAAGAGCGTTGAGGCGTATCGACCTTCAGGTGACCAGCGCTGCCATCGTCCCTTATCGGGTCTTACCTTTTCTATTAGAAGAGTGAAATATTAGTAAGTTGATGTACAGTAAGTTACGAAACACAAATATAGCGATTGGAGGCTGCGTGTGTCTCTAGGATAAGATTTCTCGCGCCTGACGATGTATGACACATTGCTGTGCAGAAGACATGATTATATCTGAACAGACTATACATATACTGGACTCACTGTGTATGTGCGATAGGCTGAGGTGTAGTCCCTCTGCTGGAACGGCTAACATTGATTTATATTTGGTAATAGAAGCCTCTCAGATAACGCACTGATTACTCCACGTGGAGTGAACATACATCTGTCATTTGTGATTCCTGCGAACTCCATTGGTTGAAGTGATGCTTTCATTGGTGCTTAGCACACGAACGGAAGGCGCGTCAGTACTCCTCTCACTTCTCACTCCTCTGTAGTCCACCAGCAGCGGGACTATAAACATCTCTGTGTTGCGAATTTTTGTCTATATGCTTTCTCGCTTTGCCATGTAGTATATGTGTGAATAAAGAAATCAGAAAATTAAAACAGGACTTTTCATTGGCTGGTAAGAGCTGCTGGACCCTGAGAAACATCACTGCTGCTCACCGACACATAACCCTAAACAAACACTCACACACCACAACACAGCACTCCTTTTACCTCGCCCTAAAAGGGAAAACAATCCATCCTGCCATACCGCAACAAAAGGTCGCCCAAAATAATCCCAAACCAAAAACCACCGCACTTTTGCAACAAATTAAATATTTATAGTTACCTACTTCTATATCATGGTACACTATAGTGGTCTACTGCAAAATCTAGGTCGGCCAGCTCTTCACAGTGATACTTAATTATTCTAGCACTTGTACGTAAACTTTTAAGGTCCCACGCCGCCTTTCAATGTTCTTCCAAGGCACGATGATCGCGCAAACGAGTCTGGTATTCAACGGCGCTTGAACTTGGACGGAAATCGCCTCTGAGGAAAAACTGCGGAGGAACCAACGTGCTGGAAGAGAGAAAATTAGCAGAAAATCCACAAGTTTTACTGCAGCAATGTACAGTCAAGGATGTAACATGTGTAAAACCCTTTCTGAATGTTAACTTTTCCTTAAAAGCTCTCAGTCCAAAAATGGCAAATGTCCTCGTTAAAAATATAGAGTATATTTACATTTTTGAACACAGGTGCTATCCTCTTAATAATATCAACTACATGAGAAAATATCAAATATATATCAGAGATAAAAGTCATTTTTATAATTTACTTCATGAACAAATTAGTGGTCCTGAATTTGAAGTGAATTAGAATTTTCCTTACATAGCTAATTCGTTATACGTCTTTCCCTATATTTTGGAAGACGAAATCAGTTCGTCGTCTGCTTCAGAATAATCTATAATCATTTTTACAGTAATTATGGATAAATATATCTGCAACAAGTATGGAAGCCAAATCAAGTGGCTTCAGAACTTTCTCCCTGTTTTTTATTGAAGCAACCCTCTTAAGAACACCCCACTATTTACACATCAAAATGTATCGGAACTACAGCACAATACATATCTATTGAAGAAGAAAATCATCGATAAGCCCTGCGTATATGACAGCGTGTCTGCCTCACGTTCAAGAGGTCCCGAGTTCGAATCTCGGTCAGGGTGAGTTACCTGGATAAGGTTTTTCCGGGGTTTTCCGTTATCCTAAAAGACGAATGTTGGGTAACTCTAAGTTCCATGGACCCTTGACTCATTTGAGCATCATTTTGCCCCTTTCATTCATCGTCCGGTATGACTTAACGTTGGAGGACGTAAATTATAAATAAAAAAAATCGATAAGCCCTAAATAGTTCCATATAAGGTTCAGCTCACGTGTCTGAACAAAGATTCAAGGTTCAATCTACTCCTATTTTATTAAAAATCCTCCAAGGCGAACACGGGAAACGAATGAATATTGCTGAACTGAGAGTTTCGTTCGACTGCTTGAATTTGCTAGAAATATAAATATCATATATTTTGAAGACATATATCATGCTTTTGACTAGAAGGTTGACCGTATTGAGGGTCGTTGGCTTTATTAAAGAGAGTGATTTAGCAGACAGATACTCCAAGTGGGAAAATAATGTCTCAATATTACATAGTTGCCACCTCATTGTAAAGCGAGAAATTTCTATCTTAAGGCCAACAAGTTTTAAGATGCACTTTTCGTTTGGGCCCACCCTGTTCAGCGTTATCTCAGAGTCACTACTGTTTACAGTATATAATAATATCGTGACTAACAGAGTAAAATATGCACACATAATGTAAGTTAATAACTTACAAGTTATTTCAGTCTTAAATTTCATATTCTTAGTTAATAAGCAGTTTCAGAACGCTTATTTTTTTAATTTACGTCCGCCCCAACGTTAAGTTATATCATACGGTGAATGAATTAGGTGAAATGATGCTCAAATGAGTCCAGGGTTCATGGAGCTTAGAGTTACCCCCCCAGTGGCCTACTTCGCTAGGTACGGGTTTGGTGCACCCGGGGTCCCTAACCAACAGTCTCCATCGTGTGGGTTCCTCTTAGTGGTTGAGGGAGACGGTCAACAGGCCCACCCACGTGTAGACCGTGCGTGGAGACCCGTGGAGAAGAATTTTAGATTCTTTTCTGGTTTGGGGTTTAGGATTTGCTGAAGGAGGTTTTTGGTAGGTTTTGATTGATGTTTTTTATGTACCTGTATTTTTAATAGATGTGTTACACTTGTATAGTTTTGGAAAGCTATATATCTGTCTTTTGCCATGACTAGTTTTTTAAAGGGCGCTGATGACCGCCGTAGTTGAGCGCCCTTGTATATATCATCATCATCATCATCATCATCATCATCATCATCATCATCATCATCATCATCATCATCATCATCCAAGGTGAACACAGGCTACAAATGAATATGGCTGAACTGAGAATTTCGTTCGACTGTTAGAATTTGTAAGAAATATAGATATATATTTTGAAGACATATATCACGTTTCTGACTAGAAAGTTGACCATATTTAGGGTCGTTGGCTTTCTTAAGGGTATGTATGACTGAAATTTTCAAATTATGAACTAATAATGCTAGCTTTTTCAAATTTACACCATAGGTGTAGTATATTGTAAACATGCTACAACCTAAATTTAAACCATTTTTCTCCAGCAGTTTAGAAATTATGATAAATTTTGTATGTTTTTTGTTACGTCACTAAAAAAGTCCCTTGCGACAAAATATTTTGAATTTTGGTCTATGTTCATAATACACATACTTTTTGAAATTGCTCTGGGTTTTTCTGTGTCTCCTTTAGTTTGGGTCACAAAAATGTTTTAATTTACAAATATTCTTTTTTTGTCTAAAAATTGTAAGCTTTGTGTTTGAAAATTAAAAATATATGCTTATATACGTTTCACAATAAAACCTAGGGCAATTTCCATTCCTCATGATATTCTGAACCTGTGTAGGAAATTTCATGAATGTAGTACAAAAACTGCATCGCAAGGAGCATTTTACAGGAAGAAAAATGCTGAAAATATGAACATTGAGGAAACAGTGATTAAAGATTTGATTGCATAACTCACATTAAATCCCACCAGGCTGATAGGTTGGACCCTCAGATTTCTTTTTCCTCTCCTCTGTTGCTGCTTTTTCCACCTTTTTCTTCTTCAGATGTTGCTTTTCTTCTGCACAACTTCGCTTCTTGCTTTGCAGGATACGAGTCTGATCTCGCTGCACTGAAGTTTTCCTTGCTGAGTCTACTACACTTTCACCTCTGATATTTTGCTGCAGCTCCAATGACTTAAGACTACCCATGTTAAACTCACTGATGCTTTTAATAACAGCAAGATCCAATTTTTGTTTGGATATGAAAACTTCCTTTGGGCACCTATTCCATATGACATGATGCAAAGATTCATTGGCATTCTGTGTTTTTCCTGTTTTGCACCTCTCTAGTAATGTTGTAGAAGCCAGCCTCTGATATATTGGCAACATTTTAGGAACTATTTTGTCTGAAAGCCTTATTTTTCTTTTCTTGAATTGAAAATTTAAAAACGGAAAACAGACAAAGAATGTGGATGTAGGCAAAAGAGGGCGTGACTCTGACAGAGTTTAAAGACCACCGACATTTAAATAAGCATTTAGAAATGGCGTCCGGAGGCAAATTATGCATTTTTCACATTCGGGAATGTCGTTATTTTCACGATTTTCATGAAACTTCAGTCATACATACCCTTAAAGAGAGTGATTTAGTAGACAGATACTCCAAGTGGGAATATAATGTCTCAAATTTTACATAGTTGCCACCTTATTGTAAAGCGAGAAGTTTCTGTCTTAAGACCAACAACTTTTGAGATGCCCTTTTATTTCGGACCCGCCTGCTTCAGCGTTTTCTCAGAGTCACTACTGTTTACAATCTATATTACTATCGTAAGTAGCAGAATAAAATATGCATGCACAATGTAAGTTAATAACTTGCAAGTTATTTCAGACTTAGATTTTGATATTCTTTGTTAATAAGCAGTTTCAAAACATTTTATATCATTTTATATGGATCAGCAAACAAAATATCAGCCCTTACCCTAAAAGATCATAATAAAAAGCAGGGAAATAGAAAGGAATGTGATACGGAGGGCAACAAAGGAAGATACATCACACGAAAATGGTGAAGGAAAAAGGATGCGTTTAATAGGACAAGAGGAGAAGAAAGAGACGTGGGAAGAGAAGCTATGACAATAGAACTCAACACGATATGCATAGCTTGCAAAAATTTTGGGTCCATTCCCAACAAAATTGAGAATAACTGTGTAAGTGAAGAAGTTCGATATATGACCAGCGACATATGACCAACTGGAATTTGTAGAAAGGGGAGAGAAAATTCACTTACTGTGCGGGAAGAAGAAATGAGCAAAATAACCTGCTTAGGATATGCGGAGATGGCGAACAAGAGGGAACTGATGATGACAATATATGAACCAAATAGCACAAAATATCGGAAACTACACGCTGTATGACAAGACAGAGCAAGTAAAGAAACAATATGTGGTGAACAAGGAAAGGGAAATCTTCCATGAGTTCTGGCATAGGCGAAGGCATAGTGATGAAGGAACTAATAGTAAGCTTTGTTTGTAAAGGAAAATGGGAAAGAAAGGTAATGTTAACTTCAATTTATATTCATTTTAGAGAAATAAAAAGTAGATATAAATTAGCAGAACAATTACAAATAAAAGTGTGATATTAGGGAGTAAATCTTAGACAAAGTTTGGGTAATTAGGAAAAAGTGACAAACGAATAGAAAGAAGCACGCGTGAAAGTAAAGCTACAATTCCCACATTCGGGAAGCCTGGGTTCGATTCCCTGGTCGACCTACCCGAACCATGGATATTTTTCGTGGGTTTCCCGGATCGGTAGGTGAAAGCTGGGTAGGTTAATTACATCCCCCGAATTTTCTGTCCCTCCATTTCATCTGCATTATTATTTCACATCATCTTTCATCTGGTGGTCTCTTACAGGGTAGAAGTGTCGGCGGTTGCCTCGGCGGTGCAGAGCATGATGATATGCTTTGAGGAAAACTACTTCCTCCTCCGATAGGTCGGTTTCCGGCCTCAGCTCCTCTGCTAGGACCATTTCGGGACTACCAGCCGGGACCTTTGGGGCTCTGATCGCCTGCCTGGGACCATTAGGCCTCAGCTGCTGGGCTCGTCGCCGTCCCGCTGCAAGGGAGCGGGGTCGTTGTCTTGGCCTGTCGGGGAGGTCTCTATCCAAGTAAACTGTAGGGACCATGCTCTAGCCGGGGTACCACAAGGCAGTGTCCTTGGTTTCTCCTATTCCTCACCTATATAAACACCCTCCCTACCCTAATAGGCTGTAACCTCTATCTATTCGCTGATCACACCTCATTAACGGTCTCATCTAAACAACACTTTAATGCAGTAACCAAGGTGCAGCGTTACTCTGATATGCTATCTGCCTGGTTCAATTTGGCGCTTGAAGATAAATGCAACTAAATCTCAAGCAGTCACATTCACCCGCCGTACTCCACAAGATGAACCCAATCTCCGCCTGGCTGGAGAGGAAGTACAATGGTCCACAGAGGCTACATACCTTGGAGTAACTCTGGATTGGCGTTTGACGTGGAAGCAACACATCACCACTGTGGCTAACAAAGTGTCCAGAAGGATGGCCATGCTATATCCTATGTTTAATAGGAAATCAACAATGAGCCTGCACAACAAATTGCTCATATATAAGCAAATACTCCGCCCTGCACTAATCTATGCTTGCACAGTCTGGGGAGTTGCAGCAAAATCCCATCTCCACAAACTACAAGTCCTTCTGAACCGCTACCTTCGGATAGCAACAGCTTCCGATTGGTACATTCCTAACGATAATATCCATGCAGACCTCTCCCTCCCAAAAGTCACAGACTACATCCTTACCTTACCTCATAATTTTTATAACAAGCTCCCTTCTAGCTTCAACAGTCTAATCCGCGGTCTGGGAGGGTATGACCTCGACCCCGGTGAAACCTACAAGCGACCCAGACTAGTGCTACCACCATAGGCCCATACAATCCCCAGGTATTCATTACATTTCAACCTCTACCAACAAACCAAACAACCATTAAGACATATCCACCACCATCCACCCACCGTCATATCATTAAAAACCACCACCATGCCAGTAAGGGATAATGTCCCGAAATGGCAAAAAGTCGAAGGCCCCTCCTCAGAGGAATTGAGTCCAGAGGTTCTACTCCCATTAGCCTTGAACCCGTAGGAACAAGACCCGGGCCTCTTTCAACCAGGGAGTTATCCGAGCTATCCCGTGAAGGGCGCCCGGCATCCTCCGTGGGGCTTTCCATTAGGGCAAGACCTAGTTTCCTAACAAGCCCCCCCCCCCATCTGGTCCTAGGGAAACAAGACGGGACGGAAGTGGATACGCCACTTACGCGCGTCAACACTCAAGGTGAAGACTACCGATATGACCTCGGTGGGGCCGCCTGGTGATCTAGCACACCTTCTACTAGCTAAGCAGGCTAGTACCTGGAAACTTAATGGCTTCCCTCAACCGCGTCCGAAGACGTACCCAATCTCCCACGGGTATCGGGAACACACTGCCCCCTCGAGACCATCCCAATCCGAACAACTCCCGAAGGAGGGGCTCGTCTGTTCGGCCCGAGGTTCCTCTAGTCACGTCAGAGGTACCACGAGTGCTAAGGGTCCACAGCGCCCGCACTTTGGCAGCTGAAAGGGACGGATCCCTTCCCCTACAGGAGGTTCACCTTCAACGACACCACTGTGTAGTGCTGTGCTGTGTTTTACCATGCTCTTTGTACTGTCGTGGTCCCTTGGGTCGGCCGCCCTCTGTCTCCTTAGCCTCATCCTTCCTCCCAGGGGTTCCACCACTTTGTGGCATGGTAACAATTGTCCCAGCATTGTGGCCTAGGTAACAAATCCCCTCCGTAATGGAATCCCAATCCCAAAGCTATAATGAAATCTGGTAGAGAAGATTACTGATTTGTATAACGAAAATAAAAGAATAAAGCCAATGAGAAGCCGAGAAGAGGAAACCTGAATAATGAGGGTAGATAAAAACTAGACATTAAAGTGAAGATCGGAAGCAGAATAGATAAGAAAAGTGTGGGAAGCAAGGCACAGAAATTAAAACGGGGGTTGGGAAGGGTCATCCTATAACAATATAACAAGGCTGTTCGACTGTTTAGGATAAGATACATTAAAGACATTATAGAAAGAAAGAAAATTATAATGTTTAAATGTATATGTAAACACGTGTAATAGATCAATTCCTTCGGTTATTCACTGCTCATTTTTATGGTTAATCATGTATCTTTCTATATATTGTGACTTTGTGTGTTCGTAGAATTAAAAGTCCAATTTGCCGAAATTCTAAATGTTCTTTATTTGCATAGAAATGCACTCCGTAGAGAAAAATTACATCATATATCACAACACAATCTTCCAAAGTCGATGAGAATAACAAACAGCGTTCAGTTTACAACACTCTCAGCTGTTCTCTGCTTACATCTCGCGACTCACTCACTCCATTTACAACTTGCAACTTGACTCCTGGCCAATCGTCGCTTCTTTAAATACTTTATTGATAATTTCTAGATTATTCGAAAATAAACCAGAATCCGAACAGTCTCTAACAGTCAAGAAGTAACTAGAAATTTCCATTTATCTCAGTTTGTTTATTCCAGCAGAGCTTTATCTACATTTTATCTTCGTCTGTCGGCTCTTGGTTTCCACACTGCCCACCTATCAGTTCCTTTTGAGTAAACAAGCCGCGTGGTCGTAGATACGGGCTTACGACAATATGAATCTAATAGTTTTGAACGGCTAGTGCATTTAAAGTTAAAAACAAGTATGATGCAATTAAAATTGCAATTATATTAAATGGTTGAGTTTTAATTTATATTGCTTTACCTTCTCTTCGTAATCTCTATTTTATTGATAAAAATTTAAATCCTACTTAAACATTAAAAACTATTGGATATCCGCAATTACCACTTATCTGTTTAATTTGCCTTCATAGGAAAGGTAAATAATACTTGCTATAATCAAAGGGTGATCGAAATGTTAATTTACAATCCAGTATAACGCGAAGGTAAAATACCTTGGCGTTATACTGGATTGTAAATTAACATTTCGATCACACTATGATTATATTCCTGAAAGAGCCAGCAAGCTCCTTGGTGCCCTCGCAACATGAACATGACCCACCTGGGGTCTGAATTCTAGTATTCTTAAAATTATATATCAAGGTGCTGTAGTGCTCCTAATTTTGTATGGTGTGTCGACATTCATGGATGTTCTTAATAAAAAATTGGCAGTTAAAAAACTTGCACAAATTCAAAGGGGATTCCTCCTTCGCATAATTCGAGGATATCGTACTATCTCCACTGTTGCAGCTCAGATTATAGCTATCATCGAACCTTTGGCTCTCACTGGTTTATCAACAGCAACTATTACGAATTTAAGACATGAACGTGAATGTGCGTCTTATCTGTCTCACTTAAAACTACAAATCCCGGAGCATCCTACCACAGCAGGACACCCATCAAGTTTTGTAACCTGTTTAAAGGAAATATGTAATTTTCATGATTATTACATATATACAGACGGTTCGCTTTACCAATTTGAAGATAATATATCTGCAGTAGGATGTGCTTTTGTTGTTTATGAAAACCAAACGGAACTAGCTCATTCCATGTTTAAATTGTCACCTGAATGTTCTGTATTCCAGTCGGAGCTCTTAGCAATTAAAGAAGCTATGAAATGGTGTACTGTTAATGGGAACAGTGCCCGTATTCTTAGTGATTCACAATTAGCTCTACTCGCCATTAATGATAAATACAGCTTAAATTCATTAGCACATGAAATCAGAACCTTGCTTCAAAACCATCCAGGACATATTTGCATGGGATGGCTTAAAGGACACAGTGGAAAAGTAGGTAACGAGAGAGCTGATTGCTTGGCTAAGAAGGCTGCAGAATCCAATCTTCCTATGACATACTCTTTATGTCCTATTTCTACTGTAAGGAGACTAATACATCAATATATTCTGGAAGAATGGAACCAACAATGGCTAACAAATCCAAATGGAAGTTTAACAAAAAAATTATTTTTCCCTAGTGTATATGACAGAGGAAAATGGGAAACCTTTGTACCAAATTTTGTTTTGACACAATTTTTAAGTGGACATGGTAAATTTAGTGAATACTTATCACGTTTTCACTTAACATCTAACCCCAAGTGCATGCGTGGTGAAGAATTTCAAACTGTGGTTCATCTCCTTTTCTGTTGTCCCATTTTCTGGAGAGAAAGACAAGAATTAATATTCAAGCTAGACTCTCTAGGAACTGAATTTTCTGCTCCGCTAACATCTTTGCTAATGAAGCCACAACAGTATAAGTACTTCATGATGTTTATAAACTCAGTGTTTGAACTTGTGAAATAGTTTAAATCAATATGCATCAGATTATAACATATTTTCTTCCTTCTAGTATTTAAATTTTTTTGTTAAAATTGTGTATTTTTATGTATCAACTCTAACCCTAATATACCACTGTGTAAAATAGGGTTCATAAATTTGGATAAATATACAAATACTTGCTGAACAGTAAGAGATTACATCCAATCAACTCAATATTTACTGAGAGGCTTAAAAGTGATATTTGTTAAGTAGTTCATGAAAAATGAAAATCAATATTTCTAATTGAATACTTTAGCAGAATAAAATAGAACTGACTTAGATAACTGAGTGTCAAAATCATTCCAGTTGTGCATTTTCTCACAACAGTCTACATTTTAAAACAAATCACTAAGGCATTGACAAACTGCAGTGCATTCTGGGAGTGCCGTGTTGCTGGCTTTGTATTTGAATAGTATGGGGTTACAACTTGACATTATCACAAAGGGAGGAAGCGAGGCATTTAGCTATTCAAGATCCAGACATTGTAACTATGTACTCTGATGCGACTATATAAACAATGGGTCGCCCGTTGTATGAAGTCTCAAGCGAACTCCATGATATATGTCAAGCTTAATCAGTTACACTCATTTAACTTCAACATGAAATGCATACATAAGCGTACGTACTCTTTTACCTTGGTAATTAACCACAGTCATTTGTTCCATACATTTGTGTTTTTATCTAGCCAACAACATAGCCGTTTATCCTTATCGTGCTATAAATATATACACAATTCCAATTTGCATTCCTTTTATAAGAAACTTACATTTTAGGCTCGTTTCTAAGAGCCATCTTAACTTTAGAGAATTTTACCTTGTTCTCTAAATTCAGTCTAACAATAATTACTTAATGGAAATTATACAGGTTAAGTCAAAAATGTTTTTCTATAATGCAGTGTAGACTTGTAATGTGCAGGATTGCAGTTGGAAGAACTTATTCTAACATACAAACTGTATAAAATTAACAAAATATTTTATCACCAAGGTAGCACGGCCTACTTTAGTAGCTTAGTGAAACGTATTACGCTGTAAATCAGGGCTGCCACAGCAGCAGTCCATATTTGTCTGTGTTTATCTACGAATCTTATCCTTAAACATTGTTACCATTATGAAGTTACCGATTAAAATCCTAAATGATAAAAGCGGTCTGGAGGCACTTTATATGGATACACCTGAATTATGTTTCTGCTATCACGATCTTGATTCCATTTAGTTGGCAGAAACAATCCAAGATACTGTTTGTAAGTACAATGATAATGAGGTTCGAGCACTCATAATTTTTCCACTAAGCAACAAAACAAAAGAAGTACTATACATTACAGAATATGTTTCCAACTGTTCTAAGGAGTTACTATTATAGTGATATGCATTTGTCAAAACCAGGCTAATGCTGGGTAGGTTAATCACATGAATTGAAACATGAATTACTGAATTTTCTAACCCCCAATTTTCCCCAATATCATTTCACATCATCCCGCAACTGGTAGTCTCTTTCAACTTAAAGGGGTCGGCGAGTATAGGCGTAGCATGGCAGGATGATATGATCCTGGTAAATAGTTCCTCCTCCGATGTGACGCTCTCCCGTCTTCGAACCAGCCTGGTGGGCCATTTTAGGACTACGGTAGTTTGGATGCCCGTTGTACAGACCTGGCGGTGCGGCCCGCCTAGGTAGCGTGGTGGTAGCCTGTTTGCCTCATCTTCAAGGGGTCCCGAATTCGAACCCCGGTCAGGGTGAGTTACCTGGATAAGGTTTTTTCCAGGGTTTCCCCAAATCCTAAAAGACGAATGTCGCAAAACTCTAAGCTTTATGGACTCTGGGATAATTTGAGCAGCATTTCACCCATCTCATTCATCCTCCGATATGACTTAACGTTGGAGGACGTAAAATTACAAAAAAAAAAAAAAAAAAAAAAAAAAATGGCAGGGTGTCTCTAATTAGTCAATTGTATGGACCCTGTCATCTTCACTGCCATGGCTCCTTGGGACGGCCGCCCTCTGTCTCCTATCCCTTCATCCTTTCTCCAGGCTGTGCCCCACTTCGGGGTATATGTACAATAGAGCACATTTGGACTACTTTATATGTACTGGGTGTTTCAAAACGACACTACCGAACATATATTAGTTGCTCATCTTCTATGTGACACTATAGATAGTTTTTACCGCCAATAGAGCCGCATAAAATATGCTCCAGAATGAGTATGGATTAGGCAGTGAGAGGAACAACGACGCGTGCTTCACGCTGTCGGAGTTCGCAGGTATATGTCACACGCCATGCCGCGTAATGAGCCGTTTGTAAACATATCGGCATATTGGCTTATGAAACATCGATAAAGAAGCTATTGCTTAATTATTGCTTATGACTATTTAACGTTTTTCACAATTCCGTTATTGCAGTCCATGTTGACAAATAAGCTGGTGGACATATACAACTTATAACTTTTAGATGAGGCAGCATTAAATGATACACACAACAGAAAACATCAAAGGATTATTGATAAATTAACCTAAAATATATGGCTTAAACAACGAGGCGAAAATTTTATTTAGGTGTTTGATAATAATAAATAAAACATTTGTAACTGAACAGGAAGCTATTCATATTTACAGTAAGTCGTTGAAAATATTGTCCAATTAAGATCATAACAAACTGCTCTTATGTTAAACAAATAAGTATTATCATTGATGTAACTACTTTTACAATTCATGTCTCTAATAAAACTAAATTAATCGTGCGGGCGTTGAACTCTCTTCAGCTCTTCCATACATCAAAACCATATCCGTCATTTCTGTGTTTGTATAGCGCTCCATATTGCTTGGATTTGCTATCTAAGTACTCGCAAAATCGTCTCTGTTAGGACACAATGTGTAGTTTACACTGAAGAGCAGCCTTGCAACTGTCCGAGTTATTAGTCGACTTTTTCACAAATAACTGTCCTTTGCCCCATTACCTGAAACGTAGGCTGGGGTCACTGATAAAGAGCAAGGAGTGATGCTTTTGTTTTCGTGGTCGGTGCGTCTCAATAACAAATGTTGAGGTTCGCACACCAGTGGTTCCTGCGCTGCCTAATCACAAAATCATGTAATATTTAATGCTACATAAAATTATACCTAACAGAACCTCGAAGCTGCGACACCGAATTTCGGACTAGTTAAGTTATAAACTATGCAACAGCGATACTCGTTCGGTGTCGTTTTGAAACAAACCATCTATATTCTGCATGAATGAAATAGTAACATACAACTATAACAAGGTTATGTTGCATATCAGGAAATAGAACTAAGTAGACTCGGTTGCATAAAAATCGCTAACTACAGTTCATTTATAATCGAAGATCAAAATTGAACTAAGTTTACGAACCCGCGTGGGTTGTAAAATACTGATCTTAGATGAACGCCGTTCAGTACTGATCCGAGATCACAAAAACAAGTGAGGCAACATTGCTAAATATGTTGCAACTTTCGTGTTGTATCGAAAGAATTCGAGAATTATCGGAACTATTCGACTCTGTTTAATTCAACTGCACAGAGTAGCCAATTTAGACATAACAAAAACTAAACAAATTTTTCGCTTTATGATTATTTGTTCTAGATTTAATGTAATTTTAAATTAACTGTATCAGAATGTACTCCATATTGAAACAGTATTTATCAAAAGTTAACCATTTCGCTTACTTTATCTCCATTATATGCCCAATGTCCCGTCTGTTTACAATACTGTGAGTAGGAAAATATAAACAAAAATGGGAAATAAGTGAAGTTGTAAGTAAAAAATTATTACATTTGTATATAAAAATGGAAGTTCAAGCAAAAGAGAAGATTAGTTCCACTAATTTTAAATCTCGCATAGCCCTTCTTATTTCACGCTTTTCCATAGTCACCCTGATGAAATGAGATCTTAAAGCTGCAATCTCCCTTGTAACTTTGTGTATTGTTCTAAACGCAGTCCCTTTATTTATAATAAATATATTCCCAATCACCATTTGGAAGCTTGCAGTTGTATAGAACCGTAATGTGAGCAGGATCATAAATATTGGATTGAGAGCATAATTCCTCAGGTTGAGTTCCTAACTGTGCATGCAGCCTATGCTCCAGTTCTTCAACTACATGCGTTGATAGTCCAAATCTCATATTGGATTTTCTATCATATAGTCCTGAGAATGGAGTTCCTCTATGTTGGAAAACACGAGGAGGCCTTTCAAATTGAGAATTCTAATCTTCAGAGATATCAGAGTAATCCGAATTCTTAAAATTATAAAAATGTATAGGTTATGAACACAAGCAATGCATATTTAACATATATTTGTGAAATATATAGGCTAATTACGAGGCATGTTTTTCAAGTCAATACCGTTTTGCGATTCCGCCACCGCAGCGCTACAGTCGGCGTTCCGCGCATGCGCGCTGGTTACCTACATCTCGTGTCTACGCACTGCCACCATTACAGTCTGATTCTTCATTGTAGACGTTGGTTACTGAGTGTTTAAGATGCCTCCCACAATCGTGAGTCACGCCGATTGTGAAGAACGGGATGTTATACGATTTCTTATTGCTAAAGGCGTAAAACCAATCGATATTCATCGTAATATCTGTGAAGTTTACGGACAAAACATTATGAATGATGGAATGGTAAGGAAATGGGTGAGAGCATTTAAAGATGGCCGCACAAATGTGCATGATGAAGAACGGGGTCGCCGTTCTTCGGTCGTTACTAAAGATTTGGTGCAGAAAGTGGACGAAAAGGTGAGAATAAACAGACACTTTACAATTGTATCATTGTGCGACTGCTTTCCTCAATGTTCTCGTAGTGTTTTGTATCGCATTGTGATCGAGAACTTGAAGTACCGGAAATTATGTTCACGTTGGGTTCCAAAAATGGTGACGGATTTGCACAAAACCCAACGCTTAGACTGTGCATTGACTTTCCTTGAGCGGTACCACAATGAAGGTGAAGAATTTTTAGACCAAATTGATACTGGTGACGAAACATGGGTGGCCTACGTCGCACCAGAATCGAAACAACAATCCATGGAATGGTGACATTCATCATCACCTCCAAAAGTGAAGTTTAAGCAAACAATTTCTACCCGGAAAATCATGTGCACAGTTTCTTTTTGAGAGAGAAAAGGAGTATTGTTAGTGGAGTTTCTGCGTCGTAATGAGACAACCAATGAAGCGTCTTATTGTGAGACATTGAACAATCTGCGCCGTGCAATCCAGAACAAAAGACGTGGCAAGTTGAGTAAGGGTATCGTTTTGCAGCATGACAATGCCCGTCCACATGTGGCTAATCGGACCAAAGATCTCATCAAATCTTTTCAATGGGAAACTCTAGATCATCCTCCATACAGCCCTGATCTGACGCCCAGTGACTACCATTTGTTCCTGCACTTGAAGAAACATCTGGGCGGTCAGCGTCTTCAAGACGATAACGAAGTCAAAACAGTTGTGATACAGTAGTTAACACGCCAGGCGGCAGAACTTTATGAGAGTATTCTAAAACTGGTGCCACGTTATAACCAGTGCCACAATATTCACGGAAATTATGTAGAAAAGTAGATTAAAGTACAGTCTTTATGTAAAAATAAAATTATTGCGATATCTATGCAAGTCTTTTTTTAATTCCAAAATGGCACTGGCTTAAAAAATGCCTCGTATTTATAAAAGTAATCACAAAAATGCTTTATTTACTATTTATTTAAAGCTGCGCTACTTATTTCTGCTCAGAAACTATTTTGTAAATTCTGCAGTTCTGCTGATCTAAGTTCTATCAAGTTAACTGGAGAAAATTCACCAGTTAACTTTGATCTTAGAACAAGAGGCCATGAACTTACATCAATGTTTATGCAACCAAAATTCTAAGTTCAGAAATGGGTATCTAGTAACTGTCCCAGTTACTATTCCATTATGTCGGAGACGCTCTACTGTCTGCAAGGAGATTTGCGATCTGCCAGAATCAAATGTTTTGCCAACTACCACTGGGACATGAGGCGCTTAATTCCAAGTAACACAGAAGCATCTTCATGATAATCTCATTATAACACACCTCCGTTACTTCCCAACACCTTTAATGAAGTGAAGTCGCAGCAGTTGCCAGGCTTTGTCGTAATTGAAGAAGACAACCACATAGTCCTAGGGCAAAGGATTGTGGGTTAACGTTACAGTTCGCTGTCGCTGAAGAACAGAGTTGTGCGCAACTAAGTAGTTAAGTTTACATAGGTATCTATGAGCTATTTTCCTCTAACTGTTGTAATGGATAATTCAAGGGGGAGCTTAATATTGCACTACTACTATTTCCGTACTCCAAGGCCGAGCTCTGGGCTTTTGACTCCTGTCACCATTCACAGAGGCTTACACAGGGAGAAGGGAACTGAAGTTCGATTCTGCATACAGTCAATTTTCTCTTTGGAAATATTTCCTATCAAACTTGCGGATAACCATATGACCTCAAGAACTCATTTTGCTTTGAGCATTTATTAACTAATAGATCTCCTACGCTTTAGTGCTTTAAGAAAACAAATCTGACGTTTTCAAGAATCACGAAACTCTCTTTCCAACTGTCTTAAAAACCCGTGCCTTAGTTTTATTTTCCTGTTAGATCATAGTATATTACGTACTGAGATAGTTTGCAGGTCAAGAATGCACATGTACTACAGAAAATGAAAATAAAGTAACAATACTCATTAAAAACAACTAACCAGAAAACAGGTTCATTTTACGACGGCTGTTCAATACGGTCATAATTTTTCGCACTAAAATTCAATATTAATATATTCTGTTAGCTTAATAAGAAACAAACACGCCGTAGTAGCTTCATTGTTGCTACTCCTGGTTCCCGCCGGTGAGAACCAGACAAGTTTGGACATGTTCAGTATCGCCTACCGCTACAATGGAACTAACATGCAGTTAAAGTTGATGTTAAAGGAAGATCCGGAGTTTCTTTCAAACGTAATCGCTTGGCTACGTCATTTCGATCTTGAGAGAAAACAGCAAAGCTCGGTGTGGAAATCTCCTTCATCACCAACCCCCTCCCCCCAAAGCAAAAGTGGTTGCTTCTGCTGGAAAAGTTATGGTCACCTCATTCTTTGATATTCATGGAATGGTTTATCAGCATGTTGCACCTGCCCACACATCAGTAACTGGACAATACTACAGGGATGTCCTGAAAACATTGCAAGTCCATATCAGGCGCAAAAACCTCACTTCCTTGAAGCAGGCTGGATGCTGCACCACGATAATGCGTGGCCGCGTATTGCCAATGTTGTTGCTGAATATCTTACAAAAATAAACGTGAAGTGCATCCCTCACTTTCCCTAAAGTCTAGATTTAGCCCATGTGACTTTTTCTATTCCCTAACTTGAAGAAACTCCTTCGTGGGAGGCATCATCAGAAGGCTGAGAAGGCGTTTTGATGGATCTTTAAAAAAATAGTGTCCAGCATGTCTTTGAAGACTGGCAGAAGCGCTGGGATAACTGCATCGCATTCAGGGGTGACTCAAAATTATGAGTTACGTTGTTAAAACAAAATTGTGCTCATTCTTTATTTAACAGCCCTCGTATATACGTTTTATATCCAGAAATGCATAATGTTTCTGTTTCATATATTTTTATATTCACATAGCATTCAATGGAATCAAGAAACAAAACACTCCTGCAAACGGTGTAATAGCTATTTGTGTGTGACAGATTTTATTCTTATTTAACAAAAGACTGCACAAGAGCTATAATAGCTACTGCTTACTACTTATTTGTTCATATTTGTGATTTTTACTAGAAATCCAATTAAATTATTTTAAAAATTTGTATGTTAATCAGGTTTATGTTTTTCCAAAAATGAGAGAAACCAAAGAATTCTTTTTCATTAGTCTTATTGTTATTTAATGCTTATTGTATCATATAAAAATAACATAAAACTCTGGTTATGTAAAATAAAAATAAACACTGCGCAGCTCAAATCCTACCTCACTTTCACTCGTTCATTCACAGATTACGAATGTTTCCCATTATCTTGCAGTGTAATCGCCTACACCTCAACGAAAAGCAAAATTTCTTCATTAAATAACATAAAACATACTAATGAAGTAACCTTTCCTGCTAGATAAGAAACAGTTTGTAAATAATTACGCTCGTAGATGATAGACCGAGCTTATTCTCAGATGCTACTACAAAGTTAAGCCCCCCAACCCCACGGCAAGTGGTGTCAAAGTGGAAAGTTTGACGTCCACAACGCCGAAGTCAACGGCGGTAAGTATGTAGGTATGAGAACAGTCGCGGCTGTCTGCACCACTTTTCAGCAAGACAAAGCTAAGCAAGATTTGATTCGAGTTTAATTAAAGTTTCTGTTTACGGAGTAGTTGGCGACAGCGGAGGAGTTATACCACAGTGCTGCCAACATCAAACAAATAATATTCCAAACGCGCGAAACTCTAGCGACAACGTCACACGGGGTTGTTTGCAAAGCATTCCTGTGATCTTAAATGTTTCTCGTCAGATTTCGTCCTCTGCACCATTTAAACAATAAACATCCTGGAAGTATAATTTCTCTTTCTTATTGGTAGTTTGAGGATTTTCCTTATACATGTTGATGACAAAGCAAGGTGCATAACTTGGCACTACCTCCAATGCTGTCTTCGATGAAGTACTGTCAGCTACTCCAGTGTGAACTTTGAGGTTTTCTCTTAGATCATAAGTCGGTGAAATGACAATGTGTATCGGTTAAGTTGACAAACAGACTTGGATTGTTGTAGTTTTATTTTTATTTATTTTTACTTTTTTAATGTAATTTATGTCCTCCAACGTAAAGTCACATAAGGATGATGAATGAGTTGGGTGAAATAATTTTCAAATAAGTCTGGAGTCCTTGGAGCTTAGAGATACCCGACATTCGTCTATCAGGATAAGGAAAAACACCGGAAAATTATCCAGGTAACTCACCCTAGCCGAGATTCAAACTCGGAACTTCTTGAACGTGAGGCAGACACGTTACCTTAGACGCTACCGAGGCGGTCACTTGCATTGTTTTGAACGTTTTGAAGCGAGTTAGCCAGTTAGGTTGTAGAACTTATTCTAAATTTTATCATAACTGAACTATATCTGACGTATGTAAACTTAATGGTCTAAAAATAACTATTTCGTAATAATAAATTGAAGGTACGTTGCTATGAATCATCAAACTGCTAGTTGGAAGGTTCACTGTCAATGACCACTAACTCTATATAACTCGAATGCGGTCCCTGGCATTGCACCTAACAGTTATCCTCCACAGTATGGATGATCAATTCTGCAAATTGCAAAACACTAAGCACAGACGCAAATTTTAGAAGTAGTCGCCCGTTTTTAATCTATATCCCGGATTTTTAACACTAACCCCTCCGTTGGATGAACCTGAAGCTTCTCCCACATTTACACTGGGTGCCTTTCGTGATTCTAAGACTTTAATTTTCTTTCTAGTTTTTAAAACTGTGCGTCGTGTTTTGCAACGTCTGACTTCCGAAAATAACTTCCTTCCAGCAATGCCTTCAACTTTTTTTTTCTCTCTAAGACCTTATATGACCCAACCAATAATAGGGCACACTTGCAATTTCAGGAGAATATAATACACAATTGGTTAATTACATTACACAGTTTATCGCTCAGAAGAAATGTTGGATGTGTCCTACAGCAGCATCTATACATGAAACGAATGTAGGCACTGAAGTTTGTGGGTATCTTCAAGACATTTGTGGAGCAGCTGGATGAAATAGAATTGAGAGAAGGTTATTTCCAGCAAGATGGAGCAACGTGCCATGCATCTAATAACACCATGGAACTTGTAATGAGTTTCCTTGATAATCAAATAATATCAAAATGTCTGTGGACCTCCAGATCCCCTTACCTAACCTCACCGGATTTTTTGTTGTGGGGTTATCTAAAAATGGAGCATACAAGAATACGCCACGGAGAGTTGATGTTCTCAAGGAATCCATTCAAAACGAAATAAGTAACATTGGCGAGGATACTCTTCGCAAAACTTGAGAATATGGTGAGACGAGTGCAAACATTTATAGATCTAGAGATGTGAATAGTGTAGTATAATCGCCCCATTGTGTATTATATTCTCACAAAGTTGCAAATGTCTCCTGTTATGGCCTATTCAAAAATTATGGCCTGATTTATAATGTGACGTTGTGTGTTCGTGACATTAAAATTCTAGTTACACAAACTAAAATGTTCTTTATTTCCACCAAATTACAGTTGGTACACGTATCACACACAGTTACGTAACACACAACTACGCAACACTCACTACTCAGCGACAATTCGCTCTCTCGATCCGACTAAGAAATCAGGATTGAGAACTCTGATACACGTACGCAATGTTCCAATCCGTTCACTAGCACTGCGCTCTTCACGGCTGCTCACCAAGAAGTGACTGACACGTCCACTGCAGCCGTCATATAGGAAGATGGCTGTTTCTGCCCACCTCGGTAGCGTGGTGGTAGCAGGTCTGCCTCACGTTCAAGAGGTCCCATTTTCGAATCTCGGTCAGGGTGAGTTACCTGGATAAGGCTTTTCCGGGGTTTTCCCTTATCCTTCAAGACGAATGTCAGGTAACTGTAAGCTCTATGGACCCTGGACTCATTTGAGCATCATTTCACCCAATTCATTCACCGTCCGAAATGACTTAACGTTGGAGGAGATAAATTACAAACAAACAAACAAAAAATCGCCGTTTCTGGAACTTTCTGTACACGAAGACGTCCCAGTGCGATCTTTCTAGGCAAGCAGAGTAGGGGGAAACCAGTGACTAGACTTCTTGCTTCCCTCCCAGAGCAGTCTATCCTCGGCACGTCATTGGTGCTGCGCGTTTGGGTAGGCGTAGCCTGAATGCCTCCTGTCCCCCATCCAGCTGTCCGTTGGTCGTGCCTTCCGATAATTGGGGGACAATATGGATCGCACTATAGAATGCAAAGGATAACCGTGAATAACAGTCATGTGCATTACTCTAATGCCCACAGGAGCAACTCTAGTTCCTAGTTAGTTAGAAGCCTTGTTGGGCCTTGCCAACACCGTTCCAATACACCATTTATCTTTGTTTTTAGGTTTACAATAAAGCATAAGTTGTAAAATTAGCTGAAATCACTGTTATGATTGTGTTAGAGAACAGAAGCATTTACCACACTATCACAGAAAAGATTCTGCGATTCAAATGTTCGAGTGTTGAAGCTAGCTGCTTAATAATTCATTGGTCAAAGTAACTGAAACACTTGTAAATTACTCAATTCCTTTGTCTTATAAATATATTATGTATGTAATGCTTACTAATGTAATGCACATAATTGTACGCGGATCAATACACTAATGAAGCATCAGTGGATACTAAAACATTGCCAGACGCACCGAGAAAACACATGACTGAGAATAATATGCATTTTCATTGCGAATTCTTTATAATGTGACTTTGTGGGTTCGAGAAATTAAAAGTCCAATTGCACAAACTCAAGGTGTTCCTTATTTCCACCGAATTACAGTTGGAAAAGCTGCTGATTACACAGAATTACGTAGCGCACACAATGACAATTCGTCAGTTCGGCTGTCACAGGTCCACCCTACACTCCAATTACGTACAACTCCTCTGATGCACGTACACAGTCTTCCGGTCCGTTCACTCACTCGGCACTCCTCACGGCTGCTCGCCAAGAACTGAGCTGACTCGCCAACTGCAGGCCTCATATAGGGAAGATCACCGTTTCTGGAAGTTCGCGGCGCGCACCATTATTCCGAGGTTTCGAGACGTCTGGTGGGAGGGGAAAGAGAGTGTACAGTTCTCGCGACGCTCTCCTAATCATCCTTTCAGTGACACGAGGCAAATTGGTAGGCGTTGCCTAAATGCTTCCTATCTGGCCCTACTGCCGGCCGGTTCTATCGGCAGTTCCGACGTTCAGGTGACAATTTGTTTCTAATCCATTAGTAAAAAAAGCAGATAATTAGTCCTTAAGAGGGTACATTTTGTAAAGTTCTTATTTAGATGGCCTCTGACCTCAGGTTTTGATATAAGATAGTATATTTATCCTTATTTCGTATTTATATTAAATTGCAAGGTTAGACCAACTACGGAGTCCAAAGTCACAAAACAACATGTTTTTCCATTAGAGAAAAAGGCTTAAATACTCCTACAAAAACAGCAACAACCGAGCTGCGGTACGCTGTAGTATAGAAGTATACGTACATAGAATAATAAATAGTATATTCTTCAAAACATATTTTACTTAAAATACAACTTTCATGAAATCCATTTTTGTCGTTCCAACAAGCAGAACATTTCAATTTAGATTTTGACAAATCACAATGAATATCATTTTGGTGAGACGTTATCTCTTTCCTTCTTTATAGTGATTCCTTTGTTCCTACGCTCTTTCGACCCCACACCCCTTTCATCTCTTTTCTCCCCCTGTCTGTTATTACGATAGTCATTTGTCATGTCTCGTTGTTGAAATGCTTGGGAGACCGTAGGCACAGAGTTTCTCATTTGTTTCCAGACTTCCCCTGCCCCCGGGGCCATCTCCGTGGGACTATGGACACATTGTAAGCTTTGATCAACAGGTGAACCCTTCGTAAACAATAGAGGAAAAAGTAAATGCAGGTACGGCGGATTAAATGTCGGGTTTGAATAAAACGGCGTCGGCGTGTCTTATTTAGGTACGGAGAGTGCGTCATTGGAATATGAGCAATTTCAGATTTAGAACTCAATCTATGACAAGTTTTCCTCTTCTGTCAGAGATAGAACTTAAGGTTCTATTGTTTAATAAGCACACGATGTAAAACTAAATGAATAAATTAGGTGAAGGTGAGGACTTCATAGTTTAAGTTGTACTTTTTTAGGTAAATTAATGGAAATTGATGATTTCTTCCACACTAGTCATGCCTAGGCTAAGGTTTGGATAAAATTTATACTGTGAAGCCTGGGACTTAAGAACTCACGGCATAGTAAATCGCCACGAGATACGAAGGTGCGTATCTCATTGTATATGAGACCGCATAGTGGTTGACCGGGAAACATACAAGTCCGTCGGAGAATTTAATGCCATATCGTCATGTTGGCCATAGTACCTCAGTCCTCAATGGTCAGAGCAACCGGACGGAAAACTGAAAATCCGTGGTTCAAATACCGTCTATGGCATTGAAATTTTCAGTCTGGCTCTGTTCATCCAAACCTTAGCCTATACACGGCTAGTGTGGAAGAAATGATTAATTTCATGTACGAGATCTGTTCAATAACGAACGATCTCAATTTTTGTGACAACGGGCCTTTACTCATCGTCATAACTTTGATGGTCCTTCTCAAAATAATCTCCCCTGAATGCGATGCACTTGCCCAGCGCTTCTGCCAGTCTTCAAATACATGCTGGAAACCATATTTTGAGAGATCCTTCAAAGTCGCCTCCGCAGCTTTCTCCACTGCTTCTTATGATGCATAATGCCTCCCCCAATGGCGTTTCGTCAAGTTAGGGAATAGAAAAAAGTCACATGGGGATAAATCCGGACTATAGGGACGGTGAGGGATGCACTTCACGTTGACTTTTGCAGGGCTTTCAGCAACAACATTGGCAATATGCAGCCGCACATTATCGTGGTGCAGTATCCAGCCTGCTTCACGGAAATGTGATATTTTGCGCCTGATATAGACTTGCAATGTTTTCGGGACATTCCTGTAGTATTGTCCAGTTACTGGTGTGTGTGCAGGTACAACATGCAGATGAGTAATTCTATGAATATCAAAGAATGAGATAACGACAACCTTTTCAGGCAGAAGCAACCACTTTTGCTTTTTGGGGGGTTGGTAATGAAGGAGATTTCCACACTGAGCTTTGCTGTTTGCTCTCAGGATAAAAACTATGTAGCCAAGTTTCTTCAGCTGTGATTACCTTTGAAAGAAGCTCCGGATCTTCCTCTAACATGAACTTTAACTGCATTCAGACCTGCATGCGAATGTGCTTTTGTACGGCAATCAACAGTATTAGAACCCATCGCGCACAAATACGTCTCACGTGTAATGTTTCTGTCACTTACGTGCGGGTGGCACCCAATAAAATGTTCAGTATTTAAGAAAGTGAACTTAGGGTAATTCGTCTAACTTCTCTCACTATGGCAGCAGCAGTGTGGATGTTTTCTCCCGTAAGAGCAATAACTGGAGCACTGGGTCCACCTTTCTTTGAAATTGATTGTCTCCCTCCTGAAAACATTTTAAACCACCTTCGAGCATTGCCGTAGGGAAGAACAGACTCTCCATAGGCGTTCTGTAACATTGTATAGGCCTCAACTGAAGATTTGTTGAGATGAAAGCAGAATTTCAAAGCCACATATTGTTTCTCGCGTGTTATCTACATTGCAGCGGTAGGCGATACAGAACATGTCTGAACTTACCTGGTTCTCACGGGCGGTAACCAGGAGCACCAACAATGAAATTACTACAGCGTCTTTGTTTTACATTAAGGTAACACAATATAATAAGATTGAATTTTAGTGTGAAAAATTATGACCGTAAAAATTATGATCATTCTTTATTGAACGGCCCTGGTAGTTATAATGTTTGAATATTACAAATTCTCCTCTGTGGTTTTCGAAACATTCTATGAAACAATTGAAGGCAATACCATGCCATAAATAAAAAATGTACTTTAGGCAGTAAGATATTGTTTATTTGACTTCACGCAATTCATGATATTTCACTATTTCATACGCACAAGACAGTAAAATTATTTGGGGCAGGCACTCACACATAAGCAAGTGACTTTGTTCCTCTCACGGGAAAATGCTCATTCATATGTTGAAATTAGTAACTTTAGCACTATCTGTAACCAGCATTCGCACCGAGAGTGTATGCCGCCACCGACCAGACCTCATAATGTAACCATACATTGTGACGGTCCTTCCGTCAAAAAATTACCAGAAAATTATACACAAAAAGACTTTGGTATTGCTGCGTCGAGAGAAATCCTATTTACTGTATCCGGAAGGCTCATATTCGAAAATAATCCGTCCAATTTCGGGTTTTACATAATCAACGAGAGTAGTAGCCCGCCCCGGTAGCAAAGATGGTAGCGTGTTGGCCTCACGTTCAAGTGGTCCCGAGTTTGAATCTCAGTCTGGGTGACTTACCTGGATAAGGCTTTTCCGGCGTTTTTTCTTACTCTGAAGGACAAATGTGGCGTAACTCCAAGCTCTGAGGACCCTGGGCTCATTGAGCATCATTTCACCCAGTTCAATCACCGACCGATATGAGTTAACATTGGAGGACGGTCTTCAGTGGATAGCGACAGTGAAAGCGCCCAGTGCATGTTAGCTGTAATGCAGTGGTGACTTCGGTTTGATAAGATTTGACCTATATGTGGTATGTATTCTGAATAAGTGCAGCGGTGACTAAAGTGTAACTATGCTAACTGATGTTCTCCTTTGTTAAAATATGTATTTACAGGTTTAGGCCGCTTAGAGAACGCAAATTTTTGTTCTACCCATACAGGGATTCTAACGTTGAGCTTGCTTTGATAGATATAAGTCTATTTATGGTATTAGCGAGTAGCCACTTGGCACTGTTCCCCTTATCCATCCAGACAGAATACCCTATCGCCATTTTCTCCGCAGAGGGCTGCCTGCAGTAATGTTACATGCCCTCAAAATCCCAGCGCCACCACAGGTTACACTTCGGGGGATTAAAGCCGCGCTAATCATGCGTAAGCGAAAGCACTCGACCGTATACAGGTAAGCGTTTGACGCATTAGAGTCACTATGAAAGCTGAAAACTTAACTTGTCTATGGACGTAATAAATGTCGTAACAAAGGTGCCTGCACCTAACTATTAAGTGATAAAGCTAACTAACCTGACCCATGGTCTATTCCGGACACTCCATGCATTAAATGACAGCTCCTTTCTGAAATTCATCGTTTGGTCTTCCGGCTCTCAAATGTCATGTAATTCTTGTGTACTGTAAGTTATACTGGTGTATGCGTTTCAACTATATATTTTATCATTTGTTGTACACTATTTTAACAATGGATAAAAGTCACATTGAAACTTAATAATTCTATAAATGCCTGTGGTTATCTTACAAATAATTTTTAATCACATTGAGAATTTAAAACTTAAAACCAAACTTACTCTGGCAAAATAGAAATCACTTCATATTACGGAATTTTAGTTTGCGAGTATGGGTCAAAATGTAATGCCTCCTATTTTTTCTCTCTTAGTTGCCAAGAAAATTGAATCCAATTTACATAGGTTGAAAAGTACAAAATTGACGATTAATTTGTCACTATTCAAAATAATCTCCGTCCTTTTCCACAGTTTTGGTCCACCTTTAAACTAGGACATGTATTCCAGTGTGGTAAAATACACGGTCTTGCTTCCTAAGCCAATGGCGCATGGACGATTTCACAGCCTCCTCATCTTCAAAATGAATCCCACGATGAGCTTCCTTTAGTGGCCCGAACAGATGGAGGTCTGATGTTACCAGATCAGGGCTGTATGGGTGATGAGATAAGACTTGCCATCCCAATTACTCAATTTCTACAGTTGTGTAACGGCTGGTGTATGGTCTTGCATTGTCATGCAAAAGAAGAATATCCGCCATAGATTTTGTTGGGCGAACTCGGCGAAGACGTGCCTTCAGCTTTCTGAGTGTTCTGACGTATTGGAAAAAATTTATTGTGCATCCCTGCTCCAAAAACTCAATCATAAACACACCCTCAGCATCTCAAAACACTGTCGTCTAAACTGTTCCGGCCGACCGCTGAGTTTTGACCTTTTTTTCTTCTGTGACGTTGTGTGATGCCATTCCATTGACTTTCTCTTTTATTCAGGTTCAAAAAAATGAACCCACGTTCCGTCTTCAGTAACAATTTTTTCAGAAACTCCTCTCCGCCCAAATTGAAGCGCTACAAGTGTTCGGAGGCTATTGTTTTCCTTGTTTCTTTGTTTTGGGCGGTTAACATTCTTGGTACCCAATGTGAACAAACTTTGAGTAACCCAGTTGTTTAATAATCGTCATCACACTGCCTTTACTGAGAGAGGTAATACGACGCAATTCACCTTTTGTTACCCGGCGATCACCACGAATGGTGTCATCGACTCGCTGAATTTTGCATGGAGTCACTGCAGTCACCGGCCTTCCGCTTCACTTTTCATCTGCCAATGGTGTTTGCCCTTCAGCTTCGTTACAGCGACGAACCCATCGTCTAACAGTGCTGACATCCACCGTTGCATTACCATACATATTTTCGAGCCTTTGGTGAATGCGAGTTGGCCTTTCACCTTCCGCAGTCAAAAATTCAATCACAGAACGCTGTCTAATACGAAGGTCGATGTCAGCCATTTTGCAAGAGGATGCAGTGCTGCCACATGTTGACTTAGGAAGTTACTACTGCAAGGGATTGGAGAAGAAGGCTTTAGGAATTTCGCCAAATTCAAAGTTTTCACACAACTTACTTATTTAGGGAAAACAAATTAGGAGGCGTTACTTTTTGACCCACCCTCGTGTGTATATATACCAGGTGAGTCAGCTGCCCCTATTTGTTCTTATCTATGCAGCCCGCAGTTTATAGTCTAATGTGAAAACATAGACCCTTTTTAGCACAAAGGCCGTTATTGCAGCTCTGACCTAATCGGTAATTTAGGATCCAGCATTAATGCCTAAAACCCGAATGAGGACCAAGAAGATGCAAATAGCTTAAATAAAAGACCATTTTTCATGTATATAATACTAGCAAGGTGATAAACGAATGCTTTCCTAACGAGTGACAGAATACGTGACAGCTGGTCGAGATAGATGTGGGAATATGGTGCTTGCTCCAAAGATTAAGTTCAAAACCATGTGACACTGTTTTATTATTCTTTCTCCTAGTTTTTATTGTCTGTATCTTAATTACTAAAATACAAACACACAATAAACAAAACAACAATACATAAAATAAATAATAACATATTTTTGCTATTGAATGATGGAGTCAGACTGAGAAATTCAGTGCCATAGCCGGGATTTGAACCACGGATGTTCTGGTTGCCATCCAGCCGCTCTAACCCTTGAGCTGCTATGGCCAACGTTCAGAAATGACATTAAATTCTCCAGCTGACTCGTGTTTTTCCCGTTAAACCTCTTAGAAGTTCTCATAAACCCATGAGACAAATACCATAATGGCGACTTACAACATGTAAGTACTTAAAGGCCTGGGCTTTATAGTTAACCACTATTAGGTCAATTAATGGAAATTAATTATTCTTTTACACTGGCCATGTGTAGGGTAAAGTAAGGACTGATAGAGTCAGACTGAAAAATTCAATGCCATAGCTGGGATTTGAGCCACGGATCTTCTGGTTGCCATGCAGCCGCTCTAACCCTTGAGCTACTATGGCCAACGTCCCGACATTTTTAAGTCTGACTCTATCTTTCCATACTTTAGCCTACACACGGACAGTGTGAAAGAATAATGCATTTCCAATTTGTTATTGGTTCTCTTGTGAGCCAAAGACACAAACAAATTCGATAATCCGGTAATTATGGATTATCTTAGCTTTGTGACCGTTTATAATCTATACCGTATCTGGTGTTGTAAACCATGTGACGTAGTTAGATTTCAGTTTTTAAGGAACACTTAATTTTTCATTCTTAAATCCTGTTCACTTCGTCTACTGGCAAAGGCGCTGTGAACGTGTGAACTTCTCCGTTAAACCGAAAAATAAATTGTCAAAGTGTGGATTTCGCCAACGCAGTAAATGTTCAAAATGACAACCCCGGACTGTATTTGAGAGGTTTCAAATACTGAATTCCTACACAGATAATGAAGCGTTCATTTACGCCAAACATTCTTTCTTATTGCTAATTTACGTCCACAAACATTAAGTCATATCGGACAATGAATGGAATGGGTGAACTGATGCTCAAATGAGCCCAGGGTCTATGGAACTTAGAGTTACCCGACATTCGTCTTGAAGGATAAGGGAAACCCCGGATAAAACCTTATACAGGTAACTCACTCTGACCGATATTCGAACTCGGGACCTTTTGAACGTGAGGCAGACCAGCAGTGATTATGTTTCAAAGAAACTCCGGATCTTCCTCTAACATCAACTTCATTTGCTTGCAGACCTGTATGCGAATGTCCTTTTGTTCGGGAATCAACAGTCTTGGAACCCATCACGCACAAAGACGTCTCACGTGTAATGTTTCTGTCACCAACGTGTGAGTGGCACCCAGTGAAATGTTCAGTATTTCAGAAGGTGATGTTAAGGTAATTCGTCGATCCTCTCTCACAATGGCAGCAGCAGCGTTGATTTTTTTTACGTAAGAGCAGTAACTAGAGCCCCGGGTCCACCTTCCATTGAAATAGATTGTCTCCCTTCTTTAAACATTTTAAACCACCTTCGAGCTGTGCTGCAGGGAAGAACTGACTCTCCATAGGCCTCCTGAAACATTGTATAGGCCTCAACTGAAGATTTGTTCACAGGAGAGCAGAATTTCAAAGCCGTATATTGTTCCTCGCGTTTTACCTCCATTGCAGCGGTAGGCGATACTAAATATGTCTGAACTTGCCTAGTTCTCACAGGCAGGAAGCAGGATTAACAACTATGAAACTACTGTGGCGTGTTTGTTTCACATTAAGCTAACAGAATATAATAAGTTTGAATTTTAGTGCGAGAAATTATGACCGTAAAAAATTATGGCCATTCTTTATTGAACAAGGGCCCAAATGACCTTGTTGACGACGGGCCCTAAAAAACACACACACACGCACACGCACACGCACACACACACGCACACACACGCACACACCCACACACCCACACCCAACACACACACAACACACACAACACACACACAACACACACACACACACACACACACACACACACACACACACACACACACACACACACACACACACACATTATTGAACAGCCCTCATACATACTAAAGAGAATCGGAGATAGGGTGCATCTTTGTCAAACTCCTTGGCTGGTTTTATTTTATTCTGCTTCTGACGTTTACTACTATGTAAGTTTCCGTATATGAACAGGAAACCTTATAAATGCAAACACTAAATTGAATCATAACCAGCTTTTTGTTATTGACTTAAAATGTTTACAAATACACACGCTGATTTTTATGTTACTTTTGCGGGGGGGTTGTGAACTTGTACATTTCCTATTATACCTTCATATGAATTTTCTGCCAGAATGTTATACTTCCTTTACGTTTTGTTACGCAGGTAGTGGATAAAGTATGTTTTCAGTATACGCAAACGTTCCAGGCAATAAAAGGAAACAAACGCACAAGTAAATATTTATTGTTAAATGCTGCTGGTACCAGCAGTATGTTCTTTTACGTAACACTTCCTGCATGACCGAGGTTTGGAGGATTTTAGGGAAGAGCTTAATCCGAGCATTTCCGGGGAAACTGCTGGACTACATTCGCTAGGCTAAGCGCCGGAAATTAATATTCCACTGGGTTCCGTTAAAATTAGAAAAGATGATTATCTCTTCTGCTTTCCAGCAACTGCAAACGAGGAGCCTTATATATAGTGTGTTAACTTCTTAAATATTATTATTTCGCAAGCTAAACGAATGTTATTTCTGTGAGAGGATAAGTAAAGTTTTGTCGTAGAAAATGGAAACGATGCTCACTTGTTAATCAGTAAATTATTTATGTCCAGCAGGAAAACGGGAACGTAACTTTCAATGACGGAAACTATGAGGCTCACGTTTGATTCCCGCTGGAGCTGTACTTTAGGATTAGAATTAGCACTACTACGGAAGGGATGTGACACCGAAACCTGTTGTTTATTGTACTTAAGCTCCAAGTGGGGCGTCCGCGGAAGGAAGGATGTGGCGAGTGGAGATAGAAGGCGGCCAGTCCAAGGAGTCACGACAGATTAGAGGGCAGATTTTCTACTATTTACCAAGTGCAAACTCTCATTGCATGCTAGCACACTGGCATTCCACCACCGCGGTCCCGGCGTGGAGACCGATAACATCCTACCAAGGGAGGAAGCGTGTGTCAGGTGCATATCAACCTGCCATGCAGTGTCGATAGGGGAGGGGCGTCGGGGAGTTGTTCGGATTGGGTTGTACTCGAGGGGGCAGTGTGTTCCCGACATCCACGGGGAATTGGGTACCTCCGGCCAGGCTACGACCGCCCGGAGGGGGTACATGCCTCATAAGTCCTGGCCTGCGGAGCGGCCCCATCGAGGGTTTTCAGTAGTCTTCCCTGCGGAGTTGACGCACGTAAGTGGCGTATACACTTAGATCCCGGCTTGACGTTTCCAATGGGGGGGCTTTTTAAGAAATCAAGTTTTGCCCTATGGAAAGAGCCCCGGAGTATCCATCGCTCCCGGGTTGAAGGACGCCAGGGTCTTCTGACTTACGGGCCCTGGACTGATTGGTTAGAATCTCTACACTTAACTGTCAATAGGGGAGGGTATCCATCCCTTTCAGCTGCTGTGGTGAGCGTGCTGCGGACTTTTAGCACTTGTCGTACCTCTGCCGTTACTAGAGGAACCTCGGGTCGAACTTCCGAGCCCCTCCCGTCCGGGAGTTGTTCGGATTCAGTTGAACTCGAGGGGCAGTGTGTTCCCGAAACCTCCGGCCAGGCCTCGGCCGCCCGGAGAGGGTAGAGGGTTGCCTCCTAAGTCCCGGGTACTAGCTTGCAGAGCTAGTAGAGGGGCTGCTAGATCACCAGGGGGCCCTACCGAGTTTTTCGGTAGTCTACACTGTGGGGTTGACGCGCGTACATGACGTATCAACTTCCATCCTGTCTTGACATTGTTGTCGATGGGAGTTTTTTTTTTAGGAAACCAGGTAAGTCCCTATGGAAAGAGCTCCGGAGTTTTCCATCACTCCCGGGTAGGAGGCCAGGTTCTTCGGACTTTGGTTAGATTCTCTACGCTTAAATTTCGAGACACTCGCCGGCACTTCCACCCTGAACGAGACCACCAGAGGAGAGATGATGTGAACTAATAAAGGTGGTGAAATGGACGTACAGTAATTCGGGGGGGGGGGTTGCATTTATAACCAGCTTTTGCCTGGCGACAAGGGAAAACCCCCGAAAAAAACATGGATCAGGTAGGTCGTGCATAGGAATCGAAACCGACCTCATGAATGCGGTTCACACACGAAACCGCCTGAGCCAAAGTGTACCGTTTCCAACAGGTATTAATAATAATATTGAAACTAAGAGTGAAAGGGCCGGGAATGATTGGTAAGTAAAAAGGCACAAAAGTATACGAAGTTCTTTTCAACCATCTTTTATATTTTGAAAAAAATTCTAAATTTAACAATTTTCAAAAACATAATCTTGCCAGTGATCAGAGAGGGGTTTTTTTTTTTTTTTTTTTTTTTTTTGTGATTCACGTCCTCCAACGTGAAGTCATATCGGATGATGACTGAAATAGGTGACATGATAGTTCATAGAGCTTAGAGATACCGGACATTCGTCTCTAACGATAAGGGGAAACTACGCAAAAACCTTATCCAGGTAGCTCACCCTGACCGAGATTCGAGATCGGGACTTCTGGAATTCGAGCAGACACGCTACCATCTACGCTACCGAGGCGGACGATCAAAAAGTGTTTTTTACAATTTCTTTAAATATTTATAATTGTGTACTAACCCTGAAGAAGTTCATAGTGAGAACTCGGGAGAAAAATCTTGTAAGTAAATTTTTAAGAAGTGTCCGAAAACTAACGTTAAAAGCGAAGCCAAAATTAATGTCTTCCCCAATGTCCTTGCGAGAAGAGCGGAGAGAAAGGTGCGAAGTTCACTGTGCCATGCATAACCAGAAGTGAAGGTACTTGTACTCTACCTCCCGAGGAAACCCCGGAGCCTTGAGGCCTGGCCCTCCCTGCGGTGGCGGTATTCGAATGTCAGAGCGGTACCTTAATTTTTCTCACTGTTGGTAAGTGATTGGTGGGATAAATAAAGCACATAACGAGATTTTCTGTACCACATTTCTATAACTCCATCACGTTTCATCTTTGTGGTTTGCAGACACTGGAAATAGGGACAGTGATGTGCAGCCTATATGAATAATGAGGATGAGGTGGTTAAGTGGCGGATGAGGTGCACATGGGAAGCTCAACTTGAAAGTTTAGAACCCCGCTACACTGCACCTGACAACATCAACCGCCTCCCTTTATTCTCTCTCACCTCCTACATAGCTCCCTTAAGTTCAGTAGAAGATTCTACCCCTGTGACGACAATACGTATAATCAAGATAATTGAAAACTTTCCTATGCTAACAGCCCTAAACTATTTGTCTTTATTTTAATCCGATAAAATCGCCTTATATATGTTGCACATCAGCCATGTTCTTATTGATTTGAACTCCAAATCCGACACACAAGTATTAGCCTATGAGCAAAGTTCAGGCCTTGGTAATCTTCGAAATGGGCATTTCATTTGAGTGCTGGAAAGCGTGCTTCGGAATCCGAACTAGCCCTTTAATGAGTCTATCAAATGCCTCTGACTCTAACAGTTGACTGTGAACAATGTCGGTTTCAGGCTCAATAACAAAAATGAATTGGAGAGAAGGACAGTTAGTTAATTAGAGTCTTAGCACCAGTTAAATTGTGACAGCTGCGTATCTATAACAATGTAAACTACTGCACATTAAGTTTGGACGACTGAATCACTATTTTACCATGAAATGTGGCTATATTATAAATTCGAACAGCAATGATCTATCTTTATAGATCAGCTCTACGTCTGCTATGCAGAGTGTAAGATGTCTGATGAAATATTCAACATTTTAGCTTAACTATCGGTACTGCAAACCATTTTTAATCGAAGGCTGTGTTAGAATGTGCTTGTGTAGTGAATAAGCACTTCCAGGTTAGGATAGTGGTGCACCAAAGGCTTTCCTGAATTTGTATTGTTGATAGCTATGTTACTAAATCATTAATAGCAAATACGAAGACCAAATTGCAATAATTGATCAATTAATATATATCTGTTTCTTCCATAATATATAACAAAATATTTTTAGGAGACTTATACTTAGCTATATGAAATTTTGAATTTGGACTGAAGTCTTGGGGAAAAATCAGTTCATACACAAATGATATTTAAAGTTATGTACAAAACTCTTTTGCAATATTGTCTGCTCTTTTGCAGTAATACACATATATTTTTCTCACTTAGTACTTACCTAACAGCCACCGCATACATGCTTAAATGAATTAACAACGCCTTACTCCAGAGATAAGACTTACCTGAAACACAGAAGAAATAGAACAATAAGTTTAATAATGATTATGATTATGATGATGATGATGATAACAACAATAATAATAGGTGGTGGCGCTGCCAGTGGTGGTGGTGATGGTGATGGTGGTGGTGTTGCTGTTGTGGTGGTGGTGGTGGTATTGGTGATGGTGATGTGATGGTGATTGTGGTGTTGGTGGTGGTGCTGGTGGTGGTGATGGTGATGGTGATGGTGATGTTGGTGGTGTTGGTGTTGGTGATGGTGGTGGTGGTGTTGGTGTTGGTGGTGCTGGCGGTGGCAGTGGTGGTGATGGTGATGGTGGTGATGGTGATGGTGGTGTTGGTGGTGGTGTTGGTGATGGTGATGGTGATGTGATGGTGATGGTGGTGTTGGTGGTGGTGTTGGTGTTGGTGATGGTGATGGTGATGGTGATGGTGGTGTTGGTGGTGGTGTTGGTGATGGTGATGGTGATGGTGGTGGTGATGGTGGTGGTGGTGGTAATGGTGGTGGTGGTGATGGTGGTGGTGGTGGTGGTGATGGTGTTGGTGTTGGTGATGGTGATGGTGATGGTAATGGTGGTGTTGGTGGTGGTGTTGGTGTTGGTGATGGTGATGGTGATGGTGGTGGTGTTGGTGGTGGTGTTGGTGATGGTGATGGTGATGGTGGTGGTGATGGTGGTGGTGTTGGTGGTGGTGATGGTGGTGGTGGTGATGGTGGTGGTGATGGTGGTGGTGGTGATGGTGTTGGTGGTGGTGATGGTGGTGGTGATGGTGGTGTTGGTGTTGGTGATGGTGATGGTGATGGTGGTGGTGATGGTGTTGGTGGTGGTGATGGTGGTGGTGATGTTGGTGTTGGTGTTGGTGATGGTGATGGTGGTGGTGATGGTGTTGGTGTTGGTGGTGGTGATGGTGATGGTGATGGTGATGATGGTGGTGATGGTGTTGGTGGTGGTGGTGTTGGTGTTGGTGATGGTGATGGTGATGGTGGTGGTGATGGTGATGGTGTTGGTGTTGGTGGTGGTGGTGATGGTGTTGGTGGTGGTGGTGTTAGTGTTGGTGATGGTGATGGTGATGGTGATGGTGGTGGTGGTGATGGTGTTGGTGTTGGTGGTGGTGATGGTGATGGTGATGGTGATGGTGGTGGTGGTGTTGGTGTTGGTGTTGGTGATGGTGATGGTGGTGGTGATGGTGATGGTGGTGTTGGTGTTGGTGATGGTGATGGTGATGGTGGTGGTGGTGGTGATGGTGTTGGTGTTGGTGGTGGTGATGGTGATGGTGATGGTGATGGTGGTGGTGATGGTGTTGGTGGTGTTGGTGTTGGTGATGGTGATGGTGGTGGTGATGGTGTTGGTGGTGGTGGTGTTGGTGTTGGTAATGGTGATGGTGATGGTGATGGTGGTGGTGATGGTGTTGGTGGTGGTGTTGGTGATGGTGATGGTGATGGTGGTGGTGATGGTGTTGGTGGTGGTGATGGTGGTGGTGATGGTGGTGTTGGTGTTGGTGATGGTGATGGTGATGGTGGTGGTGATGGTGTTGGTGTTGGTGGTGGTGATGGTGATGGTGGTGTTGGTGTTGGTGATGGTGATGGTGGTGGTGATGGTGGTGGTAGTGGTGGTGGTGATGGTGGTGGTGGTGGTGATGGTGATGGTGGTGTTGGTGTTGGTGATGGTGATGGTGGTGGTGATGGTGGTGGTAGTGGTGGTGGTGGTGGTGGTGGTGATGGTGCTGGCGGCGGCGGTGGCGGTGGCGGTGGCGGTGGCGGTGGCGGTGGTGGTGGTGGTTGATTGACAAATGCTTCTTCGTCATATGCTGTATTGGCCAAAGTTGCTCATTATACAACAGTAACTTATATGCTAAAACATTTTATGACTTCATTGCAAACAAAATTGGTTTTATCTATAGACTATGCTCAATGTATACTAAGTTTCAGAAAACTCATAATGTATACTTACTTTTATATCTGCGTTTTTCCTTTTGCTTTAAATATTAATTAATAGGTAATTCGTAATCGCATATGAAAGTTAAACCTCATTCCTTAGAACCAGCATTAAAGCTTTTATAAATATGAGAAGAAAATGTCATAGTTTGTTGCGTTTATAACTAACATAAACCATAAGAATACATTTCAAAAACATATATTTTGTTTCAGCTGGTTACCTAGCAGTATTTCAGGCAACTCCCAAAACTATGTTTTCAAAGGTGTCTGTGTAAATTGATCATAGCTGTTTAATGGAAGCATTAGTTTAAAGTTAATTTTTTCAAAACGTTTTGACAACCAATTCAATTGTAAGCACTTTTTTGGAATTCCGTCCTTTCACCACAATTTTTCTGCTCGCAGCTATTTTGGTGCAGTATTTTAGTCGTGTTGTCACACTGATACTGTGTCTATGGAACACAGGTGTAATATTAACATCCCGGCTTAGAATGCTTAACTAGAGTGTTTATTAGCGAGCCACAGTCAGTTGTGGGCAACATTAGTGCCACACACAAACATAGGCAGCTGTTTATACCCTGCGATTAACCATCAACGTTTAGTGACAACTGTGTGAACCAGAAACATTTTAACGTCGCTAATAAAGCCGAAATGAAATTAGCAGAGTCTACTCACTTTATACATCTTGATTGTTTTCAACTAGTTGTTTTTAAACCTTCTAAATATCCAACAAGCTTTAAAGATGCTTATATATAAAAAAACTGCAAAATATTGCATGTAACAGTATTTTTGTTTAGTAATGTTCGAAGGAATAATAAATATATAAAAATGTATGTAGTTGTGTGATTGGCCGAAGTAGTAGTGGTATGACGTGGTGTGATGACGTGTCAGTGAATCGGCCAATCACAAAATAAAGTGGGATTTACTATGGGGACAAGAAAATCAATAATCTAGAAAAAGTGAGAATCTTGTGTCTTGCTGGAGAAGGAGAAAAGATGTTACGATGATTGTAATTGTAAAGAAAAATTAATAAGATTCAAAAAGTGTTATTCAATATTTATAATAGATAAGAGTGAATCATAGTTCATATTATATAATTAAATAATATATTACAAAATTGGACTCATCTAAATTTTATTTTCACCAAAAATCCGCATCCACACCTGAGAAAAGATCTCACGACTCTCAGTAGATTAAAACTCGACTTGGATCTTACAAAAAGTTGGCTTGCTTCTTATTAGTTGAAGATGAACGAAAATATAATCCCGTTTCATGCATAACATAACAAGTAGCTTAAGTGATTCCCAAAATATGACGACTTTTTGTATTTTATTCGGAGAAATGATCTACATTAATTTAAAATATTTTTTTTCTGTTACTATAATCAATAATTATTTATTTCCTTTACTTTTGACCTCTTAAATAAATGCAAATTTTAATTTCAGATTCATACTGTAATATGCAACTGTAGAACATATTACATATCGAGCAATTTGTCAGTTAAGCTTACGTTCCTTCCCCATTGTAAACGGAATGCCAATTATATAACGCAACAATCAGCAAAGTTGTGCTTGGAATTGTGGCTATGATTGGTGTTTTGTCAGTACTATATCATTAGTTTAGATAAGATTTTACTGTGCATCTAGTTTAATCCAAAATGTCGTATGAATTGGAGATCTTGGCAGGGGGGGGCACAAAGTTAAACAAAACGGTGGACCAAAGCTACAGATGGTTTTGTAAAGAGCTACTGGACTTACCAAGATCAGGACCTAGGGAAGTAACTTTAGTAGAATTAGGAAAGACAAGAAGAAATGGCCAAAGAAGAAGGGGAAATTATGAAGTTATGCAAGAGACAAAAATAAAGATTAGTAAGCTCTAATAGTTGGTGGGTAGAGATAGGAGGAATTATGGAGAAAGTAGGAATGGGAGATATACAAAGATTAGAGGAAAGGAAAACAAGCGATGTGGGTAAATTGATAGAAAGCAGAATAGAAGATATAGAAAGACAGGAAATATGGGGAAGTCCAGAAAATATGAAATCATTACAATTTTACAAGCAAAAGAAGAAATAAGAAATTTGGGATGGAAAGCATATGCTAGATTACTGCAATAGGCAAGAGAGAGAAGGGTTAGCTAGGATGAGAACAGTCACACTATTTCTAAGAGGGATAAGAGGTAGTAAAAAGGGAATTTGTGAATTGTGTGGGGAAAAAGAATGCATAGAATACTATGTAACAGAAGGTGAGGACGTTGCAATGTGGAGAAAAAAGGTTTGGGAGGAAAAATGGGACAAAGTAGAGAAGAGGGTAGTAGCGATAAACATGTTAACGGGCAGGGAGGAAGAGAAGGTAAGAAATATTGGTGAGGACAGTAAAACAAAAATGGGCAAGTAATGTACAGAATATAAGAATGAAAGATGAGGGGAAAAAATGGGACTAATTGAGTAACAAGGAGGCATGGAGGTTAAGAGCTACCTGGCAGAGCAGAAGACCAGGGTGCCATGCAAGCCAAGGTAGCAACAAGGTAAAGACAAATAAATGTAGCCAGTGTTATATTTGTTCTTCAAATGTACTTCCTTGATCTAATTTGTGCGTTGACTTAATAAGTTTTTTCGTTGCTTGCTTTTGAATGAATATTGTTGAAAGTGTAAAGATTTATTGAGATATTCTTTTAAAGTGATCTGATATATGTATTAAATACAGACAACAAGTTTTAAGATAGGGTTGACTGTAAACACAACATTCCAGCCTATTAAAGCTTCCAAACGTATATTAAAGTACACTCAAATACAAATTTTACAACCAACTTTGTTAATACAATTCTCTTGTTTCTAAGTTTTCAATATTGCTGCTTCAATTTTATTCGTGAGCAACTTTCAAATATATACCATTTACATAGCCGGTGTGAAAAGTTTCGGACCTAATGAAGATGCAAGATTTCCTTTCAGATTTTTCTTTAATTTTTTCAGCATATACTCCTTCTACCCTACACACTTCTCCCAGCGATACGCGCATCACTGTAACCCGTACAAACAGTACTCGGCACTTTTCTCTGGAAAAAAAAAAAAAAAAAAAAAAAAAAAGGTTGTTCACGAAGTTGATTGATTGCCTCTTCATTTGACAAAACTCTCTGTCCTTCGAGCGCAATTTTCATATGAGGGAACAAAAGGAAGACGCTTCGGGCTATATCTGGTGAGTAAGGCGGATGGTGAGGCAGTTAAAACCGTAATTTGTGAATTTTCGCCACTGCAACCGCTGAGGTGTGAGACGGTGCGTTGTCCTGGTGAAACGGAAAATGTGACCGTATTTCCGCACTTCTACCTTCAACTTGTCAAGTAATGATGCGTAGTATGCTCCTGTAATGTTGTCGTTGTTGTTTGTTTTTTAAGATAATCGATGAAAATAACTCTATGACTATCCCAAAAAATGGTCGATATCACTTTCCCAGCCGGAAAAAAGGACAGTTTTGCCTTTTTGTATCCGGTTCCCCCTTTGCAGTCCATTGTTTGGACTGGACTTTTGTTTCGGACGTATAATGTTGAATCCAAGTTTCATCTACAGTAATTAATCGACACCAAAACTCGGATTTATTGCGCCTAAACTGCGCCGACAGGGCGTTGGAAATGTTCATTCGAAAACCTTATTGCTCTAACGTGAGCAAACGCGGCACTCAACGTGAAGACAGCTTTCTCATGTATAAATGTAGATGTAATATGTGACAAACACGTTCTTCTGACATGTTCATCGCCTCTACTATCTCTGTTACTTTAATTCGGCGGTCGTCTAGCACCATTTGGTGAACTTTGGCGATGTTTTCCTCGGCAGTTGCAGTTTTTTGAAGTCCCCAAAGTTCATCGTCTGCCAGACTCTTACGGCCACGTTTAAGTTCAGCTGCCAAAGATTTCACTGTGATAAATGATGGTGCAGAATCCCCATACAAGGAATGCAACTCATCATTGATTTGCGTAGGCGTATTAGCTTTCAAAGACAAGTACTTAATGACAGCTCAATACTCGATTTTCTTCAATTTCATAAAGCATTCGCAGTAGCTCACTCAAACGACTGTTACATAACAACTAAGTGTCCAAAGTGGCTGAAACTTTGCTGAGTAACTGTCGACAAATGGACAGTGAAATGTACTAGCTTTTATTTACGAGTGCTGCCATCTTCATGTTGAGGTCGGAAACGTTTCAGACCACCTTCGTAATTATACACATAGCTACTCTCTAAAAGAACTTCATATAAGTTTTAAAAGAACAGGTTATGCCTTAGTTACATTAGCACAAGTAGGAAGTTTAATACTTCAGCTTTAATAAAAGTATATAGATGACTATTTATTGTAAAAATAAATAACTACATCAGCATATGATGCATTTGAATTATTTGCGGTAAGCTCAGGACTACATTGATTTCATTGGGCGACAGTAAAATTGTTTCGGGCTTAAAAATAGTGAATTTACATGTATTTCCATCTGCTGAATTCAAAAATCACCATAAAATGATAGATTAGCTCTTGTTTTGAAGATAAAATGACATTTTGTCTTCTAGAGTGAAGATTTTAAATTTGGGGGAATTTATTTTTTTGGGAGTTGGCATACCTGTCAAATAACAAAACACAATCAGGGAGAAATTTTGGAAATTAAGTGATGCAAAAGTTAATGATGGCATTTTTGTCGGACCACCAATAAGAGAACCTGTAAAGGACATTGCATTTGACCAAATTTTGAAGAGGAATGAAAAGGAAGCTTGCGAAGCCATCAAGGGTGTTGTTCATGGATGTTTAGGCAACAAAAGAGATGACAACTACAAGCATTTGGTGATAAACTCCTGCAAAAATACCGTAACCTTGGATACAACATGTCCCTTAAGATCCATTTTCTCCACTCCCACCTAGACCTTTTCCCTCCTAGTTGTAGAGCTGTTAGTGATGAACATGGGGAGAGATTCCATCAGGACATTTCTGTTACGGAACAAAGATATCAGGGTCTCTGGAATGAAGTAATGCTTGCGGATTACTGTTGATCTTTGTATAGGGATTCTGAGGAACTCCATCACAAGAGGCAAGCTAAAAGATGACGAAGTCAATAGACCACTACATGATTCTCTTCAGACACGACTATCTGCAAAGTATTGTTACAGCAATTTAGAACTCTTAGCATGTAATTACCAGTTAAAAAATCAAATGCACTTTCATTGTTGTTAACATGTATTTAATTAAAATGTATCCTGTTCGCTTAATCCGTTAATATGTAATACTTCCACTTTGTATATATCATAGAAACAAGAGCTAATAAATTTTTTTCATTTGTATATTAGTCTTTGAAAATCCCAAATGAGGAGTTGCCTCATGAAGTGCTCGAAACATTCAAAAAATATTTTTTATTGCCCAGTGTTTCCTATGAAAAGATGCTTAGTAGTATATGATAATTATTTTATGATACTAAAGTGGGCTGCACGTTAGTTTTCAGATCACTTTCATCTATTACGTAGTAGGTAGATACGTAATTTACTCCACGACAGTACAAGAAATGAATGACTCAAGTATTTTATTTCTTTCGGCCCCATTACTGTTAAGAGAAATGTAATTTTTAAGAAGTTGTATTTTACGTAGCCCAAAACCATTAAAACTTTGTATCAAAAACAGCAATAACTTTAATTAAAAGTTACAGGAAATGCGAAGCCTTTAAATTTTCTTTAAGGCTATTTTGTTATTACTGGGACAACACTGTAAAACGCGTTCACGACATAAACTTTCCAATATTGATTACAATGGAAGGAAGGGGAGGTAGAGGGGGAGAAAGAGAGAGCGAGAAAGAGATTCCGCAAGAATCCATAATTTTACTGTCGCTTCCGCTGGATAAATAAAGTGAAGAAGACAAAAGCCTGCTAAGAACAAGGAAATGATGGGCGGAGCTAGTTAGGCGCGAGGATGCACTTTGTAGAGGCCCATTCTCGCTGTCTCGCCTCCCTTGAATTTTCCATGAGACAAACCGCTTGTTAAATTGGGCGGATGACTCGCATAATGGGCAACGCTAGGGGAGGGGTGTCACGGGGCACAAAACATGAACATTTTAAACGAGGCCGACACGGTCACTGCCGATTCATAAACGGCTTCACGCCGCGGGTAGGCGGGTCTTGCAGATTAGCATCCTGTACCTTTTCCGCCTTGTCGCTAGAGGCAGCACCGTCCGTCACCCTGTATATCAACACCTCCTGACAATGACCCATATACAAGTTGTATGGCCCTTTTTAGTTTGGGGAAGAATGGAGCTTGCAAATATATATCAAATAAAATAAAACTGCTTAAAAAGTATTGAGAGAAAGGCAATACAGAAACGAACAGAAAGTTACCAAGGAATTAAGAAACTCGATTTAAAAATATGTGCAAGTAAATGGTTGAATGTTAGATGATCCTGGCGGACAATAAATAATAGCTTGTTTAAGATAATTTTTTCATTTGAGAGTAAGCCTTTTACGTCACCCTTTCACAACAATGCTGGTGTTAGGAGTCGCTGGGATCCCTCAAAGCGTAGGAGCCGAAGCATATTGAGCTGATAGATGAGATCAGAGTTGGGGAGTCAGCCCAACGCCTGGTAGAGTCTGTCTAATGAACGCGTGTGCAGTTGGCCCCTCAAAGGAAACTACCCTCCCACCCACTAATGACCCTCATAAATCTATCGCTACTCTTCAGAAATGGAACGCTGACGTTATAGACCAAGAGCAACCCTGATTTTCTTGAAATGACAGTCACATGTCTACTCCACGTGGAATCATAGTTGCCAAAGTTCCAACTTCCAGGTGATCTGTTTCATTAGCGTCTGTTTAGTTAACTCATGTGCAGTTGGCCGCTGCATTTGACGAACGCTTGTAATCGTTTTACAACCTCGGCCCTCCTCCTCGTGGACATTTCTGCAAGGTTGCCAACTTTCTCGATACGTCATGGGTATCGTACGAGGTTTCGTCTAAATTATCTTATCTCCATTACTGCAAAACTTTCTTAGTTTTGACCATATTGTGACGCAGACGGCGAACTCGCGTTGCCGATCGATAATGCGCACTGGCGGTGTTGGCGGGGGGGACGCAAGGGGTAGCACCTCTTCCTACCCAGCGAAGGTGCTCGAAGGCTCCAGAATGATTTCCCCCTCCATAATGGAAGAATCGAGAGGTTTCGGGGCGATCGATACAAGCGAGGCGACGGTTAGTGGAGTGGAGGACGTCGCGGTGTGCGGACGTGTAGTTAGTTGAGTGAGTGACCGTTATCCGGGCGGACGTGTAGTTGAGTTGAGCGGACGTGTAAAGACGAACTGGCAAGGTTGAATGGTGTAAATTAAATTGCAATGGTGTACGTGCATCGGAACGGTAACGGACGAACTGGTGAATTGTGGTTGTGTGTAGTAAACTGTAATTGGAATAAGGTGGAAATAAAGAACTTTGCTGAGTTTGTGTAATTGGACTTTTCATTTCACGAGCCCACAAAGTAACAATATATATCGCCAATCTACAATTCGATTGGATTCCATAATAACCCTCAGCACATATTTATATTTGTTCAAAACAAGCGCTTGAATTTGCTTAGAAGCAGTCCCCGTTATAACTTTGTTTTTTGAGGCTTTTCCAGTAACATAACTCGGCCCAGTTATTCACACTATTGCCTTCACTTTGATTATTTTCACGTGACTGGAATTTATCTACTACTTCATTTGCATTTACCACTGCATTTCCCGCACACGGTCTCCACATCGTGACACACAACGAATTTCTGCACGTAATGAAACAGATAAACTGGAAGTTGGAACTTTGGCAACTGAGACTCCACGTGGAGTAGACATGCGACTGTCACTTCAAGAAACTCGGGGTTGTTATTGGTCCTCAACGACAGTGTTCCATTTCTGAAGTGTGGAGATAGATTTATGACGGTCATTATTGGTCAGGATGCTCAGGTTCCTTTGTCTCGGAACGTCACACGCGTTAACTAAACAGACTTTACGTGCAGCAATTCGTTGTGTGTCAGGATGAGGAGACCGTGGGAGGGATATGCAGTGGTAAATGCAAATGAAGTAGTGCATTACTTTCAGTTACTTGAAAATAATCAAAGTGATGACAATAGTGAGAATAACTGGGCCGAGTTATATTACCGGAAAGGCCTCAAAAAACAAAGTTATAACGGGAACTGTTTCTAAGCAAATTCAAGCGTTTGTTTTGAACACATATAAATATGTGCTGACAAATAATCTTGGTAAGGGGTGTTGCAATGAACCTGATGATAAATTCTGGGTATTCAGAGAAATACCGTAAGAAATATTGTGACGAAAGGAATACCAAAGACGCCGATCAGATGTGAAAACAAAAGCAAACGTTTCTCTAAAGTAAATAATTTAACATGCGATTTAATTCGTCGAGAAATTTATAGATTCTATGCAAAAGGGAGAGTGCCCACCTTAGACGAATTGGTTGCACATTAGCAAGAAATTTGTGATTTTCCTTATGGGCACTGTACTTTGCGCGGCCTTCTAAAGGAGCTGGGTTTCAAATACCGCACTTTGAATAAGATAAGGGTTATTATGGAATCCAGTAGAATTGTAGCTTGGCGATATATATAAAAACTAAGGAAGTTTCGCAGTACGATATATAGTCAAAAGTAGGGAAGTTTTACAGTAATTAACATATGTTATTTTTTCTAAACGAAACCTCGTACCAAACCCATGACGTATCGAGAAAGGTGGCAACCTTGCAGAAAGGTCTGGGAGAAGGGGGGAATGATGGAGCAATTGGTAGGATAATTATGGGGGAAACCGGAGGCCCTTAGGAAACCCATCGCTCTGCCTTGTTGTCCACCAAAAATACCACTTGGAAGAGGCCTAGGATCGAACCCTGTCCAGCTAGGTGAGAGTCAAGCAGACCGCCATGGCGCGGGTATATGATAGTAATTAAACCATTCTGGTGGCGCAACAACGCTCTCTAGAATAAGGCCGACAGCCCGGCAGCTTGGTACCACACTTGGCACCTGAAGATACAGGTGGGGTGTGGTTATCAGCTTTCAGTGAATAATTACATATTTACAGCATTTATTTTAATCCAAGGCAAAACGCACATTCTAATATTCGTCCTGGAGTATTATATCAATACTGGTTTTGGTTAAAACCTAGTGTAATTATTTCTCAATACACTGGCCCACAGAGCTTTGTCTATCTCTGATCCCAGCCACTTAAAACAAGAACTAAAACAAGAGACAAAACAGTAGTAAAATGATTAGCATGAAGAATTAAAACATCAACAAACCTCATTACCATTTTTAACAGGACATGGAAGGCCATTACGAGAGATACAACGTAATTGATGATGATACATGCACCTGTAACAGAGGAGATGAAACCACAGATCACATCCTGTATGACTGCATCAAATGGAAGGACCAAAGGGAAAACCTAAGGATGCAAATAAACAAGAAAGGGGTGAAGTGCCCAGTACATAAACCAGAACTTGTGCGAAAATATCTAAGGAACTTCAGTGAATATATCAACACACTCAATCCAGAAATTGTTAAATAGCTAGATAAGTAAATAAGTAAATTTAGTCTAAATAGCTACAGTGACTGTTTGAACACAATATGAAAACACAGTAATTTCAATTCTTCGGTTAATATGAACAATCTATCTGGAAGCAAAGTAAACCAGAACATGTACTAGTCGGCCAAGATAGGAATGCACTTGAAGGAGGGTAGCACTGCTTCTGTTTACTACTTGAAGCTTTGGGAACTGCGCGGAGCGAGGGGAAGTGAGGGGGAAGGCAATACTGGCAATGTACAGTCGCACAATTGAAACAGTACTCACCTGCTGATGTCTTCACGTTAATTCTCGGAAGTAGCACGTCCGGGAATGTTCGTGTCAGATCCTTCATCTGCTGCATCCGTGTCACTATTCTCTTCAACAGCTGTATCACTGTCACTGCGTTCTTTTCCTTCAATATCCATATTCTTGAAACAACTTTCATCACGATTACAGTCTTCGTCATCATCATCGCTGCTCTCTAGACCCACGTTTATAATTATATCTTCAATTGTTTCCTCCATTAACCCATCTCGGCGCTTAAAATCTTCCTCAATTCTTTTCACTTGTTTGCATGCTTCTATCCAATCATTTTGTGTAATTTGAGCTATGCAGCTTGTTGTCATAGCTTTCAGATTACTCGAAGTACTCGATGATACGTTCTTTGCTGCAATCTTTTGTTTAATTAAATTCCAGATAAGCTCAGTAGGATTAAGGTGACAGTGGTATGAAGGAAGGCGTAAGACTGTACAACTTCTTAGTTCCATTAGTCTATCAAGCCAATAAATGGGTTTTTCTTTATTGACTTTCACTATCTCTAGAAGTTCACTTTTTGTCAGATGCGCATCATGTTCAATTTTCTTTTCTGTTAGCCAATGAATAACCTGTGCCTTTCGAGATGAAGTGTTAGGGGATTTATTTTCCTGTACGGTATGGTAGGGTGCATTATCGACCACAACAATGCTTTCAGGTGGAATATTTGGTATTAATTTCTCTTCTACCCACTTTTTATAATTTTGACTATACATTTCATCATGGTAATTTGCTGATTTGAATTTTGAATCGTAAATCAATTCAGCTCCCTCAATAAATCCCATGGATCCATCTGCATGTACAACAATTGCTCTTTGACCAGCACTAGTATTAGTAAAACACCTGGTACTTCCTCATGTTGCCAGCACTTCTTGACGGTATAGTGAGTATGAACCCAAGTGTCGTCTGTATAAACTACTGGTTTACGTGGTCATTTTTCATTTAAACTAATAGCTCTTAAGTACTAACACGTTTTGTAACAATTTGTGGTTTCTCCATTAGCACAGATCGTTTGCTTTTGCATTTCTTAAACTGAAGTCCCATTGCTCTTAATATTTTCCTAAATGTTTCTTTGCTACCCTGAAAGTTTATTTCTTCTTTAGCGAAATTCAGTAGTTTTCTCAAAGTAGGAATTTCCTTTTTCTGTTCATAATACTCCAAAAATTTCCTACGCGAAACGTACTTATCAAAATCATCAAGAGATATGATTTTGCGTGATTTACGATTTTTGCTCGGAGTTGTAACCTTAACCCCAGTCGCTGAAGCATTTTCGAAATTTTTTATTATGTTCATGAAGGTTCTCCTAGACTTTCCCACTATTTTTGCTGCCCTAATTGTTGCTTTTAGGTGTCTCCATGCTTAAACTCTTTACCAGCACAAGCCACTTTTATTACGAGCACTGCAAATACACTAAACTGCACAGAAGTAGGTTCGAGGAAGCACCGTGTTGAACTGCATTACATTTGCACGTCACACTGGAAGCGTCTAGGTATTGTTGATGTTTGCGTTGTCGGAACTGTACCTGCGGTACTCCGCCCACTTGTGACGTATCTGTTTAGTAACTCTTCTCGCCGAGTGCATTCATATCGTGGCCGACTAGTAATATTACTGATGTAATGGAACATGTGGATGAATAAAGGATTATAAAAAACACCTGGAAGGAGAATTAGGATGATTTCTACATGTGGAGCCATTGATGGTGCACGTATCAACAGCTCCATTTTATAAATCATCCCCACTCTCCTTCCAAATGTGGTAATAGACCAATTAATTTCGTGTGCACTTTTACTTAGCTGCCACCCTGACTGTAAGGCTCGGGGGTAGGACCGGTGCCCATTCAGCATCGTAAGGAAATGAGCAGCTACACTAGGTAGCGAACGCTGGTCTAGAGAACCAACTTTCCGGCTGGGGTTGCCGAGATGCTGCCCAGAACTCTCCGTATAGGATGGACGATCGACCATTTCTACCCTGTGTATGTGAGCGTGATCCCAGCAGTTGGGTTGGTAGGCTTAGGCCCACTTTAGGCCATTACACCATGGGTTTACTTTCTTTCTGGGCTGCTTTACATGACATTAAATTTATTGACATGGGGTTATCCTTGCAAAAACGTGAAAACGATCGCTCTGGTCCACGTCTGAACCCAAGACCTTGGGATAAATAAGCACGTGCCTTGCCGACTGTGTGTTTCTAATGTGAACCCATTAATTGCGAAGTCATTTAATTATAGAATACATTATACATGGAAGGAGAAAGTCAAATTGTAATGAAGGTAACGGTAAACCTAATGATACTTTGGTCTGTAGCAGAAAATGTCAGTCTGGTTTTATCAAGCTAGAACTAATGTAGCGGTTAGTCTGTGGCTAATATTCAAAGGATGCTAATAAGTACGAGTGCCTTCATTTCAGCTCCTTAACATTTCACCCGCTCTTTAGCCTCCCTGACCTAGGCCTACATATGACCTGAGCTTTGGTGGGAATTGACACTGATGTGCATATAGAGAGCAGAATTATTATCACGCTCTCTCTGTGGGGGCGTAATATCAACCTAGACTTCCATCTGCAAGCAAAGGTACTGCTATGCATTCACGCTACCTCGTCCTATGTTTCAGCAAGGCTTTTTGAGAGTGTGACTGAGACAATGACTGAGGTGGCAGTGTCTGTGATCCAGTTTAGGGACACTTGTGCTCGATTTTGTGACCCTTTCTTTTTTATTTTTTGGTTGGGGAATTCCGGGTCGAATGAGAATGTTAAGATGAATGCTTATATCCCCTGAAATGCTTACAACTCAACTTTATTTCAATTCTCCTTTTTGTATAATTTTATTGATCGATCAGCAGTACAATGCTTTACAGATCAGAGTGAAAAGAAGGTAACAGTACAATAAGAACAATAACACTCAGGGGTGGGCTAACAGGCCGCCCCCTAACTACATTAAGTTAGAACTCATATAATACTCTCTGAGAAATTATGTCAATATTGAAGATGTAAGAAGATATCAAGCACTAGAATCACTCGAATCAGATGTATCACTTAGAAGCAGATCCTGTGGCCGTCTGCTCTTCAAGCGTGAGGGCTGGCGCGTGCGGACGCCGATGTTACAATGCACATCTCCTGGAACTTCTTGCAGCTTGTAAAGGAAATGACGAGCGACCCTGCGAATGTAGTCGTGAAGAGGTAACAGTCCTAGTTCGTGATGGAGCTGCTGATTACTGATGAACCATGGAGCACTGATAGCGATGCGCATGAAGCGATCTGTTTGACCTGAAGACGACGCAGATGACATGTGTTTGCGGCCCCCCACTCTTGGCAGGCATATGTAATAAGCGGACGAATGAGTGATTTGTAGAGTAACAATGAAGACTGTAGGCCGAGGCCTGAACGGCGATGCAACAGAGGTGAGGGTTTTGAAAGTCGCCCTCAGGCCAGTGATATAAGACGATCGAAATGAGCACGCCAGGTCAGTCGAGAGTCCAAAAGCACTCTAAGGTATTTAACGGGAGTTGTAGTGGGGAGCCAAGGGACATTGTTCCTGTAGAGACACAACGGAGGAAGCGGAGTATATCGGCGAAGAGTGAAGATTTTAGCTTCGGTATTCTGAGGGGTCAATGAGATCTGCCAAGTGCTGAACCAATGAGTTAGGCGATCTAAAGAGAGCTGCACTACTTGTGCGTGCTGGAGATTAACATGGGAATAATATAGTACTGTGTCATCAGCGTAAAGAGCTAAAGAAGTAGAGCTAAGTCAGGAATATCAGAAATGTATATATTAAATTGAGTCGGGGCCAAGATAGTACCCTGTGGGATACCTACGGTAATACAATTCTCATTTCATCTGACTCCTTTTCCCTACATCCTTTCATTCTTGAGAGTACCGATGACTTAGTAATTCAGCGCCTTACATGTACCTCGACACTTATGATTGGGTTGGCTGTTTGGGAGCCTCAACGTGTGCTACAAGGAATGTTTTCTGCAAACCTTAGTCCTATAGATCCAGAGCAGTATCCGAGTCCCGAGCCCCACAGAAAGGCATAGGAGAGCCTATTATAGTAGCTGCCAACCGGAGAGAAAATCTGGAACTGTTAGGAAACCAGCCTTATGCTGTCGTGGGTTTGGCAATTTGAATACTTACTCTCATCCCTTTTTAATGGCAGAGCACGAAACATAATGTGGCGGTGCCAATACTCGCCTTCGAACTTGGACCTTCCTAGTGAGAGAGCACTTTCCTCTCGAAATGGGCACAGTGGACCTCATTCGCCCCTACAAGCAACTTTTCACACTTCCTTTCAGCAGCGATCTAGCAAGTATGTCCAAATTGACTTTTTGAATGCTTAAAAATTGCAAGTGGTTTTATTGGCGATAGGCACTTTAATAAAAACAAGGATTCCCAGGTTTATAACGCTGTTTTGATGAGGTCTTGTGTTTTTTCTATTCACATGAATATAACATAAAAGGGTATAAATACAGATACTCTGTGTAGCAACATATATCTTATATCGCAATAATTGATTTAGACATGAAAGTGGTCCAGAAAATTTAAGAGTAGTTAATTTAAAACTTGCTTAATGCATATAATACCCACAACACTTTTAAGTTTGGAGAGGAAAACAAACATGCAAATGCGGATCCTTAAGATTAGAGGCTACTTTTCCCATAAAACTCTAATTTCAAATTCTGACTCATTCATTACCATTTCTGTGGACTTTCTCCAGGACAATCTAGGCGTAGTGTACTGGTTACCTGTGATCTGCTTTTCAGCCACTCCGATTAACAGTGGAGTGTCTATTTTGCAGGAGTTGATAGTGGTTTCAAGTGTATATTGACTTGCTAAACGCCCACTAATCGCCCACTTGATTGTCGACGAGGTTTCTGCCATTCACACGGTAGGTGAGAATCGACATTTCATGTTATGAACATCCATTAGTAATTCTTCATCTTCTTATTTGGGAACAACATTTTTCCGGACACTACTTTTGTCAACTTTATCTTCAAAATTTCACTGTGGAAATGAGAACTCCTTAATTCATTGCCATTACCTGTGCGTGTATGTGTGTGTTTGTGTGTCCTATATGTAAGTTCCTTCACTCATATAGTGTTTATAGAAAGAACACCTATAACTATGATTGGTATGTTGGGCGCGAATTTAAATAAATATTTTTCAAAAAAAAAACTTATTTCCAGAAATACGAGGGGGGGGGGGGCCTCAAAAGAAACCGGACTGCGAGGGCGCTGTCACTCGTAGACGTAGTGCAGGTTTCTCACGCTAGATGGTGTAAGTAGAGACCTTCATGAAACAGCTCTACAGACGGCGTCAGTGTAGAGCTGAACGTACAAGTGTGGTATTGTGTTTCTCTGACTGTTGGCGGGTTACATTTGGAAAGTAGTTATGGCAACTTTAAATGAGCAAAGGGTGTGTGTGAAGTTTTGTTTCCTGCTTAAAAAAACTACAATGGCGACACACCAAATGCTTCAGGAAGCTTTCTAGGAGGTCGATATGACCCGCACACAGGTTTTCGAGTGGTTTGGGCGCTTTAAACGGGGTGAGATGTGCGTTGAAGGCCAAGATCGTTCTGGACGCCCTTCAACATCGCAAAATGACAAGAACATTGAAAAGGTCCGCCAAAAGATCAACGAGGATCGTCACCAAACGATGGACCAAATTTCAGCAGCGACAGGAATCAGTTGGAGCTCGTGCCAGCGGATTTTGAGGGAGGATTTGCACATGAGACGTGTTGCTGCTAAATTTCTTCCGCGCATTCTCACACAGGAGCACAAAACTATCCGCATGAATGTGTGTCTGGACTTGAAAACAGAGACTGCACGTGATGCAAACTTCTTGAGCAAAATCATTACAGGGGATGAGGGTTGGTGTTAAGGGAATGACCCAGAAACCAAGCAAGCGTCAAGCCAGTGGACGACTCCCAACTCTCCCAGACCAAAAAAAGCAACGCAAGTGAGGTCAAATGTGGAAATGATGATCATTGTCTATTCTGATATTCGTGGAATTGTGTATCGGGAATTCGTACCCCCTGACCAGACTGTTAACCAGCACTTTTACTTGGATGTTTTAAGGCCTCTGCGAGAGGATATGAGGAGGAAACTTCCGGAACTTCGGCAATCAGGTGACTGGTTTCTGTATCACGACAACATCTCAGAGGTGGTCTGTCATTTCCCACGCTCCGTATTCGCCGAACCTCGCCCTATACGACTTTTTGCTATTTCCACGAATGACAAAAAAAAAACCTAAAAGGGGAGCGTTATGACTATGTGGAGGTGGTAAAAACAGCTTCGCAAAGGGCAATGGACAATATCGAACTTGAAGAGTTCCAAACATGCTTCCAACAGCGGGAAAAGAGACTTGACAAGTTCATCGTATGTAATGGAGAGTATTTTGAAGGTGACTGAAGTAATTTTGTAAAAAGGTTCATCAAGTTACAAAAGGTTTCTTTTGGGTCCCCGCTCGTATATGATTTAGACGCTCTAGGCGACAAAGTTTCATTGCAAATTTTGTGCCCTTATAATTGTTTAAACTTCAGCCTCAGCACATGGGGGATGGAGGCACCGTGCTTCAATTTTCATGCTCACACAATACATCCGCGCTTGACCCAGGTTCGCATCCTAATGGGGTTGGTGCTATGTACCAGCGAGGAAATGCTGACAGAATTACGACATGTACCAGTAGACAAATATCGAAATAACAGATGTACTATTTGCATACGGCAGACTTTATGGTAATGACAGAGCTGCTGTTGGGCAATTTTATGCAGAAAGGTTTCCCAACACACACATTCCACATCATACGACGTATACAGAAATTGTAAGAAGACTAAGAACAACCAATGTGCAATTGATAGTTGCAAATAGGCACCAATTTCCAACTTGTGCCTCATACGCGTAATAAAATTAAAGTGTACGGTGTTGCTTTACTATCAAATAGGTAGAGCAGTATTATGTAGTATTGATACACTTCACTTTACATGCTGTAGAACTTCGGATTATTAACTACTCAGCTTTTGTATTCGGTAACAAGTATGTAAAAGTATTTAGGTTGTCCAGCTCGATCCGAAATCCCTGACTTTGAGGCTGAGAAGTTTCGAATACCATCCGTTCACTGGTACTGGTCAACCAGCTCAAGCCTAGGGCACATGTGCTAACGTGTGGAGCGTTCTCCATGAAGAACAGCCATATTCGTATCATCCGCAGAAATTCGAAGTATCAGTAGTAGAGGACTACCCTCGGCGAGTACAGTTTGTAGAATAATATTTGTATTTCACCAACCTAAAGACCAAGCGGGGTTTTCTAAGCGGTGGAAGATTTCTAGGAAGCTTAATGTGAGTTAAGGGAATGCAGCACCGAAATTGGCTAAAAATATGGGAAAAATATTTTTTGAGGTAATAAAATACTTTCAACCTGATACAGAAATTATGGTTTGCCAGAAGCAAAGAATCATAATAGATGTCAAAGGAATGTTGGTTCTTTGTTACGACCAGGGCAAGGCCAGTTGAGCTGGGGAAAGTGTATAACAAAGCCATGTAAGAAGCAGTGTCCTTAGAAGATTTCTAAAGGAATTGTCACTTGACGTGTATGAATAGGGAATTCTTTGGATCATTACAATGGCGACCAAAACAGCCACAAAGGGATCTTGGTTGAAAAGAAATTTTGAGAGTGAAAGTTAGAGATTTACACACACGCAGCTGTGGTCAGAGAGCACTCTTCGGCGTGAAGCCGATGTGGCTAGTTCGCGGCTAGTAAGCCATTATAAAGTCTTCGGCTTGAAGCCGAGCAGAGGAGTGTTCGGTGTCAGGCCGATGAGAGGAGTCTGAGACGTGAAGCCTATTAGAGCGGTCAAATTGTTCTGTCTCGAATATTTGTCGGGTCATCAAAATTTATCGAGTAATAAACAATTAGCAACCAGTAACTCTAAACCGAGATTGGTAATCCTCGGTCGGCTACTTCCATTTTGATGTTTGAAACGAAGAAGCAGTGAATAAATAATTTGGAAACGGGCATTCCAGTGTTGTGAAAATCTCCTTCTCACACCCATCCACGCGTACCCTGAGAGAAACCTCATTGCTCACCGACTTATTTGCTCAACCATAAACATTTTAGTTACAAATTGGCGCCGCAACGTAGAACTCTTTGTTTGCCACATACAATTTTGCTTCAAAATGGAGTACAGCGTGGAGCTGTGGTAACCCTTGTTCGATGGTTGTTTCTTACAATATGTTGCACCATGGAAACAAAGCACTGGCTGCAAACATTGAAAGCAAAATGTAATGTTTATATTTTGCTTTTGTGTGACTTACTAGCGGTCGGTATTTTTCTCGTGTTTCTGGTTAAACTACATACTGTTTATATATAATTAATGATATTTAATGTCATTTAACATTTATAAAGGTATTTTATACATCAAAACGTGTACATAACTATTATATAGGTTATAGGTGAAACATTATTTGAAACAACTGACGTTCTGATGACTGTTTACATAGGATCATTAATAGGCTAAGCGATACATGGGAAGAAACACCTAAACATACCACAACAATGGGAACATGCTTGAGGCCTGATGTGGTAAGAAAACTAATGCCTGTGTACCAAAGGCTGGCATCAGATGAAATCCTAAGGAGATGTACATTGGGTAAGACACAAAATGCAAATGAAGATTTATATAACATATTATGGCAAAATTGCCCAAAAGAAATATTTGTGTCAAAGAAGAGACTCCATGTTGCTGTGACATTAACCACCGGTGAATTCAATTTTGGTTGTTCCGCCTCACTCAAGTTGCAGTCAGACATAATGGACACAGATTTCACCAGCAGCTCTAAATATTAGCCAAGGGAAGGACCAATTACGCTTACTTCATCCAGCAATTTCTTGGAATGTAACTTCTAAAACATCCAGAAGGAATCGAAAATTGAAGAAAACAGCTGCAGAAGAGAGAAGAAAGAGGCAGGAGGGTCTAATTTATCTTTCTGGAGGGTTTTAGTCTACTTCAAGGCATGTAGCTGAGAAGGAAAATGTTTTGGATTTTAAAATTCTATTTATTCAGTTATAGTTTTTTGGACATTTTTGTCGTTCAAAATGTTCCACACGATGCAGTTTTGATTCAGACCCTATAAAAGTTTTAAAAAATGTTCTTAGAAAGCAAACAAGGGTTTGTATCACATGAATGTTTAATATTCATTATATATTTAAAGTTATTGATATATAGAATCAACGTTTAATTATTTTTTGGCGTTTTTGTTTGCCCCATACCTAATTTTTCCCCTCTGGAACTAAAGGCATTATAATAAATTCATATTATGGATATTTTCTTCATAACTATCTGAACATTTTTAGAAATAGAACAATCAAAATTTTGAAAATTTTCATCACGTGAAGCGTTTTCAATTTTGCCCAAAATTTGAATTTCAAAAATTAATTACTCAAAAGCTATTGAAGGTATTAATATAAAAGTTTGAGTCTGTGTCCACTATTCATCAGAACTAAATGGTAAAAAGTTCAGCAAGATTGGTTGAAAATTGCTGGATTTGGGGTTATCGGTGCTGCATCCTCTTTAAGTTAGGAATGCAAGGTATTGACCCCAACCTGCCACAAAGCGTTTCTGCATGACCTTTACATTTTTTTGTCGAATTCATGACTTGTGTGAACGGCTTAGCCGTTTTCTGTCCCAATATCTCTGTCTCTTACTCTCTTCACACCCAGAAGTTTACAGCAGAATTAAACTAGGTTGAGATAGTTTATAGGAGAAGATGTGGTCAGGATCGGGTTACATCCAGCAGGGAAGTTGGCTTTCTAGAACAGGATTTGCTACCTACCTTAGTTCCTCAATTTCCCCATAGGGAGATCCATCTCAAGAGCATTCCTTGTAAACAAAGCAAAGCACAACGCTCTAGGCCACTGTATCACGGCGCTACACGAAAGGTCCAATAATATAAAAATTATATTATTCTTTATAATGCCTAATACAACATGTTGACTTATTATGGATATGAGGTTCAAATGGGTACAACTCTTTTAGAATATCCGTTACGTATTTCTTTATATTTGTCCAGTACTGTAACAGCCTTAATCAAACTAAGTATTAACTCAGTTATTTACCATTGACAACGCGAGCTTCACTGTATAACGGATATTCTGGGTGCAAAAGTGTATGATATTCTACACATTTTAGGTAAAGATTTCGTATTAGTGAGGGTTATAAACAAACAAAACCTAAGTATTCCGAGAGATATCATCACGCACATTGAATAGGATGAACACCCACATCCATCTGTGAAATACAATTCAGACTCATTCCCGGAAAAAGCAAAAGCCTCATTTTAAAAGGTTCTGGGAAAGTGCAAAATGTGGGCACACGTAAGAGGCTTATAATGCCCATTATATGATCGTAATAGGCCTTTTCTCAGAACACGCAAAGCCCTCACTTCACAGTCATAATCAAACTTTTGATAACTGAAGTATATCATAATGTTCGATATTTACTATCTACAGGTTGGTGCACCAGCTGTCATACATTAAAATTGTTTATATAACTTTTAAAACAAAGCATGTCAATATTATCCTTTTTAAATTAATCATAAGAATGTATATGCTCAGTAGTTTTCAGTACATGTTCAATTTGTCCACCTTGTTGACGTACCACCTCTTTGAGACGAACTGTGACGTTTCCGATCACCCTACGACAAATGTTTTCAGTTATTCTCTGGAAATAGTTTATGATAGTCGCTTACAATTACATTAGAGTGCGTGGTTTTTTGCGGTAGACTGTCTGCTTCAAATATCTCCAAAAGATAATACCCAAACGTGTGACGGTCATATTGAACCATCCTGAAAACGTTCAGGATATCGATGGGGCATCACACGGATTGCGAAATGTTGGTGCGGCTGCATGTGGACGACCTACATTTTGCATAAACCATCGAGTTTGCATTGGTATCCCTGTTGCATAAAGTTGCAGAAAAAAATAGTTCAACATGTCCAAGTAGCGCGCAGGGTTAACTGTGTCAACGCACAGATCGTAAGTGCTCCATTTGTGTTTCGTCCCTTACGATACACCAAGATTCCAAAATTTCACTATTCTAGTCAACAAGATAGAAAGCGATTGCATCTGGTTGTGCTGAAGGTCAGTTTTAAGCTCCCTCCCGTTTGGGAGTTGTTGGGGCAGTGGTTCCCGATACCCGTAGGAGATCGGGGACGTCTGTTTTCAGACATGGTTGAGGGAAGCCTTGAGTTTCCGGGTACTCGCCTGCAGAGCTAGAAGAATGTGTGCTAGATCACCGGGCGCTCCGACCGAAGTTATTCGGTAGTCTTTCCGGATGGCTTGACGCGCTTAATTGGCGTATACATTTGCACCCTTTAACAGCAGGGCGGGGGAGGGCTTGTTAGTCTCTAGGTCTTACCCTAAAGGAAAGTGCACCCGGCGCCTCTTTTAGGGATGTTTGTCTTGTTTCCCCTCAAAGGAAACTACACTCCCGCCCACTAATGAATGTCATAAATCTACCTCCACACTTCAGAAATGTAACACTGTCGTTGAGGACCAATAGAAACCCTGATTTTCTTGAAATGACAGTTGCATGTTTACTCCACGTGGAGTCTCAGTTGCCAAAGTTCCAACTTCCAGTTGATCTGCTTTATTACGTGCAGAAATTCGTTGTGTGTCACGATGTGGAGACCGTGGGAGGGAAATGCAGTGGTAAATGCAAATGAAGTAGTAGATAACTTTCAGTCAAGTGAAAATAATGAAAGTGATGACAATAGTGTGAGTAACTGGGCCAACCTATATTACTGAAAAAGCCTAAAAAAGCAATGTTATAACGGGAAATGTTTCTAAGCAAATTAAGGCGCTTGTTTTGAACACATATAAATATGTGCTGACAAATAATCTTGGTAAGGGGTCATGCAATGAACCTGATGATAAATTCTGATTATTCACAGAAATACAGTAAGAAATATTGTGACGAAAGGAATACCAAAGACGCCGATTAAGTGTGAAAACAAAAGTAAACTTTTCTCTAAACTAGATAATTTTACATGCGATTTAATTCGTCGAGAAATTTATAGATTCTATGCAAAAGGGAGAGCACCCATCTTAGAAGAATTGGTTGCACATTTGCAAGAAATTTGTGATTTTCCTTATGAGCAGTGCACTTTGCGCGGCCTCCTAAAGGAGCTGCATCTCAAATACCGCACTTTGAATAACATAAAGGTTATTATGGAATCCAGTAGAATTGTAGCTTGGCGATATATATTGTCAAAACTAAGGAAGTTTCGCAATAATGGACATAAGATAATTAATTTAGACGAAACCTCGTACGATACCCATGACGTATTGAGAAAGGTGGCAACCTTACAGAAAAGTCTGGGAGAAGGATGATCTGTGTTGTGAAACGATTTTGAGGGTTCTTCAAAGGAGGCGGCCGACGTGCACATTAGTTAACTAAACAGACTCTAACTCCCGGATTACAAGAGAGGTTTGTTTGCCGTCCGCGTAGATACTCCCACACTACCTGAAACCTACCCCCCTGATGGTCTGTACGCCTCAATTCTCTGTCGTATAGTATACCAGAGCCCCCTGCTAGAAAACTCAGAATATGTCTTTTTGCTGTAGTCATTTCTGTCACATCTTAGTAGATTAATCGGTATATCACACAATACTTTCTGAAAGACATCATATTATACCTTTGCACTTAATAAACTATGATTAAATTGCTGTTCGTATTACCATACCTCATAATCAAGCTGTTCTTCCCTGTATGATGTTTCGTAAAGTTTCTATATAAATCAGAAGTTAGCTATATTTCCGACTGTTATTTACAAGACAGTCTAACAAGTATTTATGATGTGATACTTGCACTACTGTTCCTTACATGAAAGTGGCTGATGATGCAGAAGCTAACAGCACACGAATAATCTTCAAAGATTAAAGGTACATGCTTTGTATTTGAATAAAACCTCTAGTGTGAAGCTTTCACAACCTTCACATTAAGTAAAACTATTTTCGGATTCATGAACGTAGTTTTCTTATTATAACTGAGTACAGAACGCACAATGTTCAGTGAAAAATACTGGCCAATGAAAAATAACTTAAATAGTTGCATTGAAATAAAGTGACTTACATAGTCTTTGATTTAGTGCATTAATTTTGGTAGTTGAGTGGTGAATGGATGGAGGGACGTAGGGAGAGAGCGGGAGGGGGGGCGAGGCAAGGAGATGTATATTTAGGGTTTCCTTAAACAATTTCAGTTTATTTTATTAAGGGGTTTGTTAAACTAAAGATCCCGAGAGTGTAGGTGTATAGAGTGACACCACGTATTGGTTACCCCTGATGTAAATACCGCACGCTTGTTGCCAAACTTTATGGCTTAATCGTTCTCTGGGGAAAGATTGGAAAGTAGGGGAGGACATTTAGCTTCAGGGTAAACAACATTCGTGTGCCTAACACATCATTTCACAGCGAACGTTTGCTTGAAAACACCGGCTTTTATGAGAGCATTACATCATGCCTTCCTGATTAAAGGGAAGTTGAAGTAAAGCTTTTCCACTTCCGAGTTGCAAGCCTCAGCTTTGCCTGAAAAGCTAAAGCTCCTTTGTTTCCACAAAACTCTTCGTGCTGCACTAATGCTTACGGCCCAAAGCAGTCGAGGATTATTTTTTGTGATTAACTACAAACGTTATATCTGCCCAAATTATTATAGGAACAAAGTAAATTCTCAGGCATGAGCGACTCGGGCTCTCACAGTGATGACGTCACATTTCCTCTCCATATATCTCTACAATCAAAGTTAATAAAGGCTCGAGAAAACACTGTCTCGTTGCCTTAGAGATAGGAAAGCCTCTACGGAAGATATATGCTAACAATACTTTATATTGAACAATCTTTTGAAAATCTTTTGCACTGCATTACAACCGATATCGAGTTGCATACTCGAATATCTTCCTTACATGTTATATGAATGATGTGAAGGTAATTTCTCTTTCGTCATGAAGTTAATAATAATCCTACATGCAATATTATCTAAAAGTGAGCAGTTAGTACGTGCTTCAAAAACGAGTGAAGAGATATTTGAAGTAAGGTTTTCTTTTTTCGATGTTGTAAGCCGTGGTCGAAGCGTTAAGAGCAAACCCTCTCCTTGACTATGTCTTACAAGGTCGAAATATCAGTTCAATTGTTCGCTGGTCGTGAAAGCCCAAGCACGTACAGTGAGCACGCAAAGGAGAAAGTGTTCGCATTTCACCAAATCTCGATATTGAAGAATATTTTATGGGAATAGCAACTTTCATTGGACCGTTACATGACAACTTCAATATCGTTCTATTTTCTATACAGAAACAAAAATAATAGAAGAGGCGTCCAGAAAGTAAGTTATGTTTCAATTTATCGCCGCTACAGCGCTGCGATCGCAGTTCCCCACATGTGTGGTAGACGCTCTGTATCAAGGAGAAGAAACGTGCGCCTCTGTGAGATCGCTGTCAGCAACGTACGCTTTGTTGTGCTTGTTTACACTGTCGGTGTTGATTAAAAATCCCGCCGCTTGTGAAATCAGAACTGTGATTCGTTTTCTGATTGTTAGGAAAGTTGGACCAATTGAAATTTATGAAAGTAGATGAAAGCAAATGTTTATTGCGAGACACTTAGGAAATTGTGCCGTGCAATACAGAATAAGCGCCGAGGAATTCTGTCAAAAGGCGTTGTGTTTATTCACGACAATGCACGACCATACACTGCAAATGCGACGAAAAACCTCCTACAAGGATTTGGCTGGGACGAGTTGCACCACCCCCCGTACGCCGTGACCTCGCTCCTAGCGACGTTCATCTGTTTTTGCATCTCAAATCTTTCCTTGGTGGTCAACACTTCAACACTGACGAAGAGCTGAAAGAAAATGTTTCCAGTTGGTTGCAGAACTGCCGGCAAACTTCTATGAAGAAGGTATACAAAAACTTGTGCCTCGCTGGACAAATGCCTGAAAAAATTTCGGCAATTATGTGGAAAAGTAGTTTAAGAGTTGTAGAATTTTGTGCAATAAATAATTTTTCTGTATCTGTAAACAAATGAATTTTATTACCAAACAGATCTTGCTTTCTGGACGTACCTTGTATACAAAGAAAATGCCACTTTAATAAAAATAAAATAAAAGTTCACATTTCTGAGACCCAGAAAGAAATCACACACTTAAAAAGTAGTGCACATTATTAAAAATGTGGCATTCACTATTTTGTTGGGTTATTTAGTTTCTGATTTTCTTTGTTGAGAGTGAAGAAGTTTTCAATCATTTTGCTTAATTATATAGAGTCAAAATGAAAAATTCATGACAAGGCGGGGATTTAAACCACGGGTCTCCTGGCTTCTGTCCAGTCGCTCTCACCTATTGAGCTACCATGGCCAATGTGTCGTAATAACGTTAAGTTCTCCAATTATTTCTTTGAATTATTTAGTTTCTGATCTTCCCTATGGAGAATGGACAATTTTTTTCAATCTTTTGGCTTAGTTGGATACAGTCAAAATGACAATTTTTCAATGCCAAGGCCGGAATTTAAACCACGGATTTCCTGGATTCTGTCTAATCGCTCTCATTCATTGAGCTACCATGACCAACGTGCCGTAATCACATTAAGTTCTCCAATATTTTTCCCGGTATATTGTGATATATTTTCAGTGTGACTCTATCCATTCACGGTTAGTGTGAAGGAATGATTAATTTCCATCAATTAGCTTAAAAAATTTCATGCTTTGTATTTGGTTCCATTCTTCTACAAGAGCCTTTTCCAGTGTTTGAGATTTCTTTGTTGTTTCATTGTTGTTCTTTTCAGTGTTTTTTGTTCCTTGTTCCAGTTATACCCCGCCTTTTATATCTATGTGTATAGATATACATTTTCTCTTTCCCTTATTTAACCGTCTTTTATTGTTTCCGTAATTGCCTATCTGTTTTCTGCCGTTTCACACACGCTAGCGACATACGTTCTAATGACCATGGCTACGAGGGCCGGCTTCTTTAACTGCTATGGTCATATCGATGGCCGTTCTCCTTTGGAACATACCAAAGGTATTAACTCTATTTTTGGTTTTTAATCATTAGATCACGCACACATTCACACTCATTCATACTTCCAGACTCTGGGGAAGATGGGGAATTATCTTGGTCGGAGAAAAATCCCCAACCCCAACGCCGGGAATCGAACCCGGGACCCCATAGCACGGCAGGCAGGTGCTGTACCAAATGAGCTACGAGTCCAGCCAGTTTTCAGTGCTTCTTTGTTGCAGATGACCCTTTCCTTATGTATTTTCCCAGGCTGACCCACAAGTGTTTCATAGGGTTAATATTGGTGAGATATAGTGAGGTTATGAAGTTGCTTAGAAACGTTATATAACAACCATAGTCGAGGATTAAGCGAAGTGTGTTTTATAGTAGTAGTAGTAGTAGTAGTAGTAGTAGTAGTAGTAGTAGTAGTAGTAGTAGTAGTAGTAGTAGTAGTAGTAGTAGTAGTAGTAGTAGTAGTAGTAGTAGTAGTAGTAGTAGTAGTAGTAGTAGTAGTAGTAGTAGTAGTAGTAGTAGTAGTAGTAGTAGTAGTAGTAGTAGTAGTAGTAGTAGTAGTAGTAGTAGTAGTAGTAGTAGTAGTAGTAGTAGTAGTAGTAGTAGTAGTAGTAGTAGTAGTAGTAGTAGTAGTAGTAGTAGTAGTAGTAGTAGTAGTAGTAGTAGTAGTAGTAGTAGTAGTAGTAGTAGTAGTAGTAGTAGTAGTAGTAGTAGTAGTAGTAGTAGTAGTAGTAGTAGTAGTAGTAGTAGTAGTAGTAGTAGTAGTAGTAGTAGTAGTAGTAGTAGTAGTAGTAGTAGTAGTAGTAGTAGTAGTAGTAGTAGTAGTAGTAGTAGTAGTAGTAGTAGTAGTAGTAGTAGTAGTAGTAGTAGTAGTAGTAGTAGTAGTAGTAGTAGTAGTAGTAGTAGTAGTAGTAGTAGTAGTAGTAGTAGTAGTAGTAGTAGTAGTAGTAGTAGTAGTAGTAGTAGTAGTAGTAGTAGTAGTAGTAGTAGTAGTAGTAGTAGTAGTAGTAGTAGTAGTAGTAGTAGTAGTAGTAGTAGTAGTAGTAGTAGTAGTAGTAGTAGTAGTAGTAGTAGTAGTAGTAGTAGTAGTAGTAGTAGTAGTAGTAGTAGTAGTAGTAGTAGTAGTAGTAGTAGTAGTAGTAGTAGTAGTAGTAGTAGTAGTAGTAGTAGTAGTAGTAGTAGTAGTAGTAGTAGTAGTAGTAGTAGTAGTAGTAGTAGTAGTAGTAGTAGTAGTAGTAGTAGTAGTAGTAGTAGTAGTAGTAGTAGTAGTAGTAGTAGTAGTAGTAGTAGTAGTAGTAGTAGTAGTAGTAGTAGTAGTAGTAGTAGTAGTAGTAGTAGTAGTAGTAGTAGTAGTAGTAGTAGTAGTAGTAGTAGTAGTAGTAGTAGTAGTAGTAGTAGTAGTAGTAGTAGTAGTAGTAGTAGTAGTAGTAGTAGTAGTAGTAGTAGTAGTAGTAGTAGTAGTAGTAGTAGTAGTAGTAGTAGTAGTAGTAGTAGTAGTAGTAGTAGTAGTAGTAGTAGTAGTAGTAGTAGTAGTAGTAGTAGTAGTAGTAGTAGTAGTAGTAGTAGTAGTAGTAGTAGTAGTAGTAGTAGTAGTAGTAGTAGTAGTAGTAGTAGTAGTAGTAGTAGTAGTAGTAGTAGTAGTAGTAGTAGTAGTAGTAGTAGTAGTAGTAGTAGTAGTAGTAGTAGTAGTAGTAGTAGTAGTAGTAGTAGTAGTAGTAGTAGTAGTAGTAGTAGTAGTAGTAGTAGTAGTAGTAGTAGTAGTAGTAGTAGTAGTAGTAGTAGTAGTAGTAGTAGTAGTAGTAGTAGTAGTAGTAGTAGTAGTAGTAGTAGTAGTAGTAGTAGTAGTAGTAGTAGTAGTAGTAGTAGTAGTAGTAGTAGTAGTAGTAGTAGTAGTAGTAGTAGTAGTAGTAGTAGTAGTAGTAGTAGTAGTAGTAGTAGTAGTAGTAGTAGTAGTAGTAGTAGTAGTAGTAGTAGTAGTAGTAGTAGTAGTAGTAGTAGTAGTAGTAGTAGTAGTAGTAGTAGTAGTAGTAGTAGTAGTAGTAGTAGTAGTAGTAGTAGTAGTAGTAGTAGTAGTAGTAGTAGTAGTAGTAGTAGTAGTAGTAGTAGTAGTAGTAGTAGTAGTAGTAGTAGTAGTAGTAGTAGTAGTAGTAGTAGTAGTAGTAGTAGTAGTAGTAGTAGTAGTAGTAGTAGTAGTAGTAGTAGTAGTAGTAGTAGTAGTAGTAGTAGTAGTAGTAGTAGTAGTAGTAGTAGTAGTAGTAGTAGTAGTAGTAGTAGTAGTAGTAGTAGTAGTAGTAGTAGTAGTAGTAGTAGTAGTAGTAGTAGTAGTAGTAGTAGTAGTAGTAGTAGTAGTAGTAGTAGTAGTAGTAGTAGTAGTAGTAGTAGTAGTAGTAGTAGTAGTAGTAGTAGTAGTAGTAGTAGTAGTAGTAGTAGTAGTAGTAGTAGTAGTAGTAGTAGTAGTAGTAGTAGTAGTAGTAGTAGTAGTAGTAGTAGTAGTAGTAGTAGTAGTAGTAGTAGTAGTAGTAGTAGTAGTAGTAGTAGTAGTAGTAGTAGTAGTAGTAGTAGTAGTAGTAGTAGTAGTAGTAGTAGTAGTAGTAGTAGTAGTAGTAGTAGTAGTAGTAGTAGTAGTAGTAGTAGTAGTAGTAGTAGTAGTAGTAGTAGTAGTAGTAGTAGTAGTAGTAGTAGTAGTAGTAGTAGTAGTAGTAGTAGTAGTAGTAGTAGTAGTAGTAGTAGTAGTAGTAGTAGTAGTAGTAGTAGTAGTAGTAGTAGTAGTAGTAGTAGTAGTAGTAGTAGTAGTAGTAGTAGTAGTAGTAGTAGTAGTAGTAGTAGTAGTAGTAGTAGTAGTAGTAGTAGTAGTAGTAGTAGTAGTAGTAGTAGTAGTAGTAGTAGTAGTAGTAGTAGTAGTAGTAGTAGTAGTAGTAGTAGTAGTAGTAGTAGTAGTAGTAGTAGTAGTAGTAGTAGTAGTAGTAGTAGTAGTAGTAGTAGTAGTAGTAGTAGTAGTAGTAGTAGTAGTAGTAGTAGTAGTAGTAGTAGTAGTAGTAGTAGTAGTAGTAGTAGTAGTAGTAGTAGTAGTAGTAGTAGTAGTAGTAGTAGTAGTAGTAGTAGTAGTAGTAGTAGTAGTAGTAGTAGTAGTAGTAGTAGTAGTAGTAGTAGTAGTAGTAGTAGTAGTAGTAGTAGTAGTAGTAGTAGTAGTAGTAGTAGTAGTAGTAGTAGTAGTAGTAGTAGTAGTAGTAGTAGTAGTAGTAGTAGTAGTAGTAGTAGTAGTAGTAGTAGTAGTAGTAGTAGTAGTAGTAGTAGTAGTAGTAGTAGTAGTAGTAGTAGTAGTAGTAGTAGTAGTAGTAGTAGTAGTAGTAGTAGTAGTAGTAGTAGTAGTAGTAGTAGTAGTAGTAGTAGTAGTAGTAGTAGTAGTAGTAGTAGTAGTAGTAGTAGTAGTAGTAGTAGTAGTAGTAGTAGTAGTAGTAGTAGTAGTAGTAGTAGTAGTAGTAGTAGTAGTAGTAGTAGTAGTAGTAGTAGTAGTAGTAGTAGTAGTAGTAGTAGTAGTAGTAGTAGTAGTAGTAGTAGTAGTAGTAGTAGTAGTAGTAGTAGTAGTAGTAGTAGTAGTAGTAGTAGTAGTAGTAGTAGTAGTAGTAGTAGTAGTAGTAGTAGTAGTAGTAGTAGTAGTAGTAGTAGTAGTAGTAGTAGTAGTAGTAGTAGTAGTAGTAGTAGTAGTAGTAGTAGTAGTAGTAGTAGTAGTAGTAGTAGTAGTAGTAGTAGTAGTAGTAGTAGTAGTAGTAGTAGTAGTAGTAGTAGTAGTAGTAGTAGTAGTAGTAGTAGTAGTAGTAGTAGTAGTAGTAGTAGTAGTAGTAGTAGTAGTAGTAGTAGTAGTAGTAGTAGTAGTAGTAGTAGTAGTAGTAGTAGTAGTAGTAGTAGTAGTAGTAGTAGTAGTAGTAGTAGTAGTAGTAGTAGTAGTAGTAGTAGTAGTAGTAGTAGTAGTAGTAGTAGTAGTAGTAGTAGTAGTAGTAGTAGTAGTAGTAGTAGTAGTAGTAGTAGTAGTAGTAGTAGTAGTAGTAGTAGTAGTAGTAGTAGTAGTAGTAGTAGTAGTAGTAGTAGTAGTAGTAGTAGTAGTAGTAGTAGTAGTAGTAGTAGTAGTAGTAGTAGTAGTAGTAGTAGTAGTAGTAGTAGTAGTAGTAGTAGTAGTAGTAGTAGTAGTAGTAGTAGTAGTAGTAGTAGTAGTAGTAGTAGTAGTTTTTTTTTTTAGGCAGGGGAAAAATCTTCAAAAGACGCCAGGCTTGGCGAGTTGGATTCTTACCAACTAAAAAACCCCTGCTAGCCACAAGAGACTTCTTCCTGGGACCACCAATCGGTATTACTTCGGGAAGAAGGGCAATAAAGATGGTCAAACGTACTTGCGTACCAATGGAGGGTTTAGTTACACGCAGCGGCCTCGGCCGGCTTATTCTCGGCGGTCGTCCTGCTCCTTCGCCCTGAGGATACATGAAACCAGGTAGATAGCCTGGTCGATTCCATAGGCCTGATGAATAAAGCTGGATTGAATTTGGTCCTCCAAATGCTCCAATAAGTGATCCTGCTTCTCCGGTTGGTAGGACCAGCCTTGAGACCCACTGGCAGGCCGTAGAAAAGGACCGGGTACAAAAACCTCGAAATAGATGCTGCGATGATAACTCAAAGTTTCTTCGTCGCTTACGTGCCAATTGCGGACGGTTCTCCCAAGATCCGGGCTGCAGATGGTCAGATCTATATATGATGAACCTCCATGGCGTGCAAACGTAGGTAGTGTGCCATCATTTAAAATAAGGAGGTCACGTTCACCAGCCCATTCGGCCAAAGCGCTGCCCTTCCTGTCTTCAATGGGGGAACCCCAACAATACGCCTTAGCGTTAAAATCACCACCTATCAACAGACGCCCAGGGTGTTGCTGGATGCTAGTGGTCAGCAAAGAGAGAAATTGGTCAAAGTCAGCAATAGTAGACGCCGGAGAAAGATAACATGAATAAACAACCAGATCGCCAGTGTCCATCCACACAAAACCATCCCCACCACCAGTGGCGCACACGTTAACAGAATCACTAGAGAGGTAAATGGCGGCATCAAGTCGACGATCCGTAAGCCAGCGCGAGCTGTAAGTCGTCATAGCCTTATTAGGTTCCGCAACGATGGCAAAGCCTAAGCGCTCAGATGAACATTTATGCCGTAGGAGATCCATGGCCCGCCGGCTCCGATCAACATTAAGTTGTAGAAGTTTCATAGAACAGGATGCTGACGATCCGTTTTCTCCCTACGCTGATGAATGAGGTCCCGATACTTGGGACATCGCATCGACTCCGCTTTGTGTCCCTCAATGTTACAAATGTAGCAGGACGGCGTGTAGGTACAATCCTTTCGATGATGATCACTCCGGCCACAGTTATGACAGAGTTCCGCTGCAGGCGAGAGTTTGCACTCCCTAGCTATATGGCCCAACCGGTGACAATTATAGCATCTGGGCAAACGGGTTGCTTCACGAACTCGCCATCTGTCCCAGCCATGCCCTATCCTGTGTTGCGCAAGCAGCCGCTGTGCCAAGATTTTATCAAGGGTGACGAAAGCGTATTTAACGCCATTGCTGTTAGGCTTCGGTGCCAAATTAACCTTGATTTCTGCCGAAGGTGTTCCAAGAGTAGTGGCAATCACCTCCTTCACTCCGGTTTCGTCCACAAGTTCATCGATATCAAGCAGCATCACAGTTTGGGTCACTGGCCGTAGATTGACCTTCGCCAACTCCGTCATTTTCAGGGTAAGTTGTTCCCGGAAGGCCTGCCGCTTGTTGATCTCGCGTTCTTTGATTTTAAGATGCAAAGAACCACCACCCGTTTTGGTAATGCGCTCCACGGTGATTCCATCCGTTTGAACAGCTGTTTTCATGTTCCGAAGCATGTCGGCATACGACGTTCCGGGTAGTGGGTCGAGAATGATAGTCTCTGTATTAGGAGTCCGCGCATGGGGAAAAATATCCGTCGTGCCAGATGCCGAAACAGAGCCGCTACGGGTGTTCAAAAGAGACTGCAATTGGATAGGTATAGACACAGAACGTCTGCGACACACATATTCAAACACCTTCCTAATAGTGCAGACGTCAGCATTGCGGGTGACATTACAGACGGTAGGGACCCTCCCTTTTCTCAGAGCAGTGTCCAGCACGCGTTCGAGAGAGCGCCGAAGAGCAGTCCGATCTAGCGGAGTATCACTCGCTGCATCCGTCACAACCAAATGTGTGAAAAGTTCGGTACTGGAAATGACGCTCTCGTCGTCGTTCAAGCAACCATGGCGGGCGACACTACACACAGATTGGCCGGGCGCTAACTGACGTTCATCCAGCATATGCGACAAACAAGGATTCTGAAGCAGAACATGCCGAAGTAGAGGGTCACTACGGTCTTCATCCAGAGGCATGATAAGAATGCGGTCCAAGGCTGGCTTAGCAGCGCTGTGTTGCTGCAAAGGGCAATGTTGATAGATTTCCTCAGGCCATTTAAGGGCAATGAGTTCCAGAAACTCCGCATCAGAGAGATCCCTCCGAAAGCCCGGCTCAATCTGCGCCTTGAGATGATCAGCAGCAAGTTGCTGAGGGCTAGAAGTTTGCGTGCCTACCTCGGCAACCGTTGGAGACGGAACGGAGGAACCCTTCCGGGAGACCGCCGCATGACTGGTTAATAACTCAGCAACAAAATCACTTGCGAGCGGCAAACGTTGGGAGTAGTCCATCAAACGACCAACAGCCTTTTTTATCTCCTTTTTTGTGTTGGGAATCTCCGCAACTGTCTGGGCAAGGGTATCCACCTCGGAAACAATTTTCCGAAAAAGTTCCTTTAACACACGATGTTCACTCTCCATGCGCCGCATAAAGGAAGTACAATCCCCCTCTTCCGGCACTTCATGGCTAGGAGATGAAGCCCGTTTGCGCTTACCGTCCCGAATATCAGGCTCCATGGCAGTGGCATCCCGACTAGAAAGGGATAGGGGTTGACGGGACAATATGGAAGGTCGAGAGGAACTAGCCGCACTTGAACTGTCCTCGAAATCCATACAGACACCAACCGATGAACTTATCAATTTCCCAGTAGCAGTGCCTAACGTCCCGGCCTGGGGCTCCACCGGAGACGTAGAGCAGTCGCTGGATGACGGTCGAGTGGGGCCTGCTCGCCCACCTCCAAACCCGACCGGTTCTGGGGATCCGACGCCCCTGTCCCGTAAGTTCGATTCATTAAGAAAACCTTCCATAGTTAAATATAAAAAAGCCGTAGACATAGCCGGTCGGCACCACAAAGCAACCAGTGAAGAACGAAGAACAGATAGGAAAGCGGAAAAGAAGAATAGGAACTATAGGACAGAGTCCACACCCCAAGAATAGACGAAGGAAGGTGTGGACTAGCTCGGGAACCCGGGTGCGCCAAACCCAAACTCACAAGATGTGAGCCCCTGGGGGTAGTAGTAGTAGTAGTAGTAGTAGTAGTAGTAGTAGTAGTAGTAGTAGTAGTAGTAGTAGTAGTAGTAGTAGTAGTAGTAGTAGTAGTAGTAGTAGTAGTAGTAGTAGTAGTAGTAGTAGTAGTAGTAGTAGTAGTAGTAGTAGTAGTAGTAGTAGTAGTAGTAGTAGTAGTAGTAGTAGTAGTAGTAGTAGTAGTAGTAGTAGTAGTAGTAGTAGTAGTAGTAGTAGTAGTAGTAGTAGTAGTAGTAGTAGTAGTAGTAGTAGTAGTAGTAGTAGTAGTAGTAGTAGTAGTAGTAGTAGTAGTAGTAGTAGTAGTAGTAGTAGTAGTAGTAGTAGTAGTAGTAGTAGTAGTAGTAGTAGTAGTAGTAGTAGTAGTAGTAGTAGTAGTAGTAGTAGTAGTAGTAGTAGTAGTAGTAGTAGTAGTAGTAGTAGTAGTAGTAGTAGTAGTAGTAGTAGTAGTAGTAGTAGTAGTAGTAGTAGTAGTAGTAGTAGTAGTAGTAGTAGTAGTAGTAGTAGTAGTAGTAGTAGTAGTAGTAGTAGTAGTAGTAGTAGTAGTAGTAGTAGTAGTAGTAGTAGTAGTAGTAGTAGTAGTAGTAGTAGTAGTAGTAGTAGTAGTAGTAGTAGTAGTAGTAGTAGTAGTAGTAGTAGTAGTAGTAGTAGTAGTAGTAGTAGTAGTAGTAGTAGTAGTAGTAGTAGTAGTAGTAGTAGTAGTAGTAGTAGTAGTAGTAGTAGTAGTAGTAGTAGTAGTAGTAGTAGTAGTAGTAGTAGTAGTAGTAGTAGTAGTAGTAGTAGTAGTAGTAGTAGTAGTAGTAGTAGTAGTAGTAGTAGTAGTAGTAGTAGTAGTAGTAGTAGTAGTAGTAGTAGTAGTAGTAGTAGTAGTAGTAGTAGTAGTAGTAGTAGTAGTAGTAGTAGTAGTAGTAGTAGTAGTAGTAGTAGTAGTAGTAGTAGTAGTAGTAGTAGTAGTAGTAGTAGTAGTAGTAGTAGTAGTAGTAGTAGTAGTAGTAGTAGTAGTAGTAGTAGTAGTAGTAGTAGTAGTAGTAGTAGTAGTAGTAGTAGTAGTAGTAGTAGTAGTAGTAGTAGTAGTAGTAGTAGTAGTAGTAGTAGTAGTAGTAGTAGTAGTAGTAGTAGTAGTAGTAGTAGTAGTAGTAGTAGTAGTAGTAGTAGTAGTAGTAGTAGTAGTAGTAGTAGTAGTAGTAGTAGTAGTAGTAGTAGTAGTAGTAGTAGTAGTAGTAGTAGTAGTAGTAGTAGTAGTAGTAGTAGTAGTAGTAGTAGTAGTAGTAGTAGTAGTAGTAGTAGTAGTAGTAGTAGTAGTAGTAGTAGTAGTAGTAGTAGTAGTAGTAGTAGTAGTAGTAGTAGTAGTAGTAGTAGTAGTAGTAGTAGTAGTAGTAGTAGTAGTAGTAGTAGTAGTAGTAGTAGTAGTAGTAGTAGTAGTAGTAGTAGTAGTAGTAGTAGTAGTAGTAGTAGTAGTAGTAGTAGTAGTAGTAGTAGTAGTAGTAGTAGTAGTAGTAGTAGTAGTAGTAGTAGTAGTAGTAGTAGTAGTAGTAGTAGTAGTAGTAGTAGTAGTAGTAGTAGTAGTAGTAGTAGTAGTAGTAGTAGTAGTAGTAGTAGTAGTAGTAGTAGTAGTAGTAGTAGTAGTAGTAGTAGTAGTAGTAGTAGTAGTAGTAGTAGTAGTAGTAGTAGTAGTAGTAGTAGTAGTAGTAGTAGTAGTAGTAGTAGTAGTAGTAGTAGTAGTAGTAGTAGTAGTAGTAGTAGTAGTAGTAGTAGTAGTAGTAGTAGTAGTAGTAGTAGTAGTAGTAGTAGTAGTAGTAGTAGTAGTAGTAGTAGTAGTAGTAGTAGTAGTAGTAGTAGTAGTAGTAGTAGTAGTAGTAGTAGTAGTAGTAGTAGTAGTAGTAGTAGTAGTAGTAGTAGTAGTAGTAGTAGTAGTAGTAGTAGTAGTAGTAGTAGTAGTAGTAGTAGTAGTAGTAGTAGTAGTAGTAGTAGTAGTAGTAGTAGTAGTAGTAGTAGTAGTAGTAGTAGTAGTAGTAGTAGTAGTAGTAGTAGTAGTAGTAGTAGTAGTAGTAGTAGTAGTAGTAGTAGTAGTAGTAGTAGTAGTAGTAGTAGTAGTAGTAGTAGTAGTAGTAGTAGTAGTAGTAGTAGTAGTAGTAGTAGTAGTAGTAGTAGTAGTAGTAGTAGTAGTAGTAGTAGTAGTAGTAGTAGTAGTAGTAGTAGTAGTAGTAGTAGTAGTAGTAGTAGTAGTAGTAGTAGTAGTAGTAGTAGTAGTAGTAGTAGTAGTAGTAGTAGTAGTAGTAGTAGTAGTAGTAGTAGTAGTAGTAGTAGTAGTAGTAGTAGTAGTAGTAGTAGTAGTAGTAGTAGTAGTAGGAGTTTTATTCATCCGTTAAGTCAATACAATGACATTGGATACGTCAATACAAATATTTAGAACAATACAAATAATATAAGTATAAAAATAAGTTGCATCAAGTGTAATTAATAAGATCTAAGCATGAACTCATAAATATATATAGTTGCATGGCTCTACAACTACACAGCATTTAAAATGTGTCACAAATATATACAATTATATGGCCAGCTACAGTGTATCTAGAAATTCACTTATATCATAATATGAATCACTTAATAAAATTTCTTTCAACGATAGTTTGAAACACCGCATGTATTTTATGTTTTTTCAGATTGGCCGGTAGTTTATTATACGGAGTGACTGCTGAATATCTAACTCCTTTGGAATAAAGTGTAGTTCTATGTGCTATTGTTCTTAAGTCTGTTTTACCTCTGGTGTTATGATGATGTATTTGATTATTTGTGGTGAAATTTTCAAGGTTTTGTTTTGTATAACATAGCAAACAGTATATATACAGACTGGGCAGAGTCAAGATTTTCAACTCCTTAAAGAAGTTCCTGCAGGAGTCATACTTTTTCCTGACATTAGTCATCTAACAATCCTTTTTTGTACTTTAAAAACCAAGTGACTGTCTTTACTATTCCCCCAAAACATAATGCCATACCTCATTAGACTTTCTGCATATGCAAAATATAAGGTTCTCATGTCACTTGCATACAACTCATTTTTTATTACTCTTAATGAGAAGTAGAATTTATTTAACTTTATTACTAGATATTTTATGTGTGCTTCCCAGTCTAAATGCTGATCTGCCCATATTCCCAGAAAATTTGCTTCTGTCTTATAAGAAACACATGCACCATACAACTTGATGTCAGGTTTGTCAACATTTTTATTTTGTTTGTGGCGAAATGATATTGCTGAAGATTTGTTTGTATTAATAATCAATTTGTTTTCAGCAAACCAAGTTTCAATTTTACTGGTTATGTGTTTTGCATTTTCATTTCCCTTTATTATAACATTTGTGTCGTCAGCAAACATAGTTACTCGAGTTAATCTTCCAGACTTCTTGGAAGCCCATTTGCCCCACTGCTCAACTCTTGCTTCACAATGCCCATACACTTCCTAAGATCCATTACTACATCGATTATATGGAGACTGCCGACAGCTAACTCGCTGAAGCTACCCCAAAACACGGTCGAATCTCCTCCATGTTTCACTGTGCAAATAAATTTTTAGGCTCCAGGTCCCTATTTGTTTCTCTCCACATTTTGCATCTTTAGTCCGAGACAACCATTTGAAACAGGCGCTCACTATTACCCAGAAATCTACAGTACTTTCAAGGTACTTAGAACTGAATTATATTCTTGTTTTCCTGTACTGTGTGGTGACATAGTACTTCTGTGGTATGTTGTCCTTGATCTTTGGTTATTGCAAACCTGTCTTACGGTGCTTCCTGAGACAGTAATGCCTGCCGCTCTGCAAATCAGTAACAATCTGGGGAAGACTCATTTGCGGACGCTTTTACAGCAGAAGATAATACACCGTTCACCTTTTTGTGTAAGGATTTTAGGCTGACAACTTCTAGGTTTGTTTATGGCAGATTTCCTGGCCTCCAAACTGTTAATAATGCTCTAAAGATTTGAACGTGATCTTCTTAATATCAGCAGTATTTGATCTGAGATTGCTGTGTTGTCTAATTATAAGCTTTCTCTTTTCAATAGCCGTTTCACACTATCTTTAGCCCAATTAAATTCACTTCTGCAATGCACTGCACTTGGTACCCAAACTCGCAGGCGGATGCAGGTCTCTTGCTGTTAAACGAATGCAAGCTACTTAGAAGAAACTGCTGGCATAAGACGTAACCACTGCTCTTAATGCTGTATTGGTGGCTGTCCACTAAAGAATGATCATAATTTTTGACGGTCATAATTTTTCGCACTAAAATTCAAACTTAGTATATTATGTTAATTTAATGTGAAACAAACACGCCGTAGTAGATTCATTGATGGTACTACTGATTCCCGCCTGTGAGAACCAGGCAGGTTCAGAGATATTCAGTATCGCCTACTGCTACAATGGAGGTAACGTAGTTAAAGTTGATGTTAGAGGAAGATCCGGAACTTCTTTCAAACGTAATCACTGCGGATAAAACTTGGCTACATCATTTTGATCCGGAGAGAAAACAGTAAAGCTCAGTGTGGAAATCTCCTTCATCACCAACCCCCAAAAAAGCAAAAGTGTTTGCTTCTGCTGGGAAAGTTATGGTCATCTCATTCTTTGAAATGTGTAGTGTTTAACGCCCGCTTTTACTACATACGGCACCGCAGGCGGTAACACTGATGATACTGAGATGAAGATGGAGCACCGGTGTATTGTGATGGCAGGGGAAACCGGAGGTCCCGGAGAAAACCCCTCCCAGCGCAGTGTTGTCCACCACGAATCTCACTTTGCGGTCGCCTGGGATCGAACCCGGGCCGCCTTGGTGAGATCCAAGCGGTCTAACCACTGATCCACGGCGCTGCCTCTCATTCATTGATATTCATGGAATGGTTTATCAGCATGTTGTACCTGCACACACATCAGTAACTGAACAATTCTACTGGGATGTCCTAAAAATATTGCAAATGCCTATCAGGCGCGAAAGACCACATTTCCGTGAAGCAGGCTAGATGCAGAACACGATAATGTGCGGCCGAATATTGCCAAAGTTGTTGCTTAATATCTTCCGATAATCAACGTGTAGTGCATCCGTCACCCTCTCTGTAATCCAGATTTATCCCCATGTGACATCTTAGTATTCCCTAACTTGAAGAAAAGCCTTCGTGGAAGGCATTATGCATCATCAGAAGCAGTGGTGAAGGCTGCGGATGCGATTTTGAAGGATACTCCAAAAATGGTTTGCAGCATATCTTTGAAGGCTGGCAGAAATGCTGGGAAAAGTGTATCGCATTCAGGGGAGACTATTTTGAGAAGGGCCATCAAAGTTATGAGGATGAGTAAAGGTACGTTGTCAAAAAAAGTGTGATCGATATTTATTGAATATCCCTCGTCCTTTTTGTGCCAGAGAAATTCAATGACTAACGTTATGTTTATTTAACTGACATTTTGTTTATAACTTATTTCTATTTAATTTTAATAAATACAAGTTTATCGAAGATAAACTATCTCCCACAAATGCATTCATTAGAATTATTTAAAATAAACCAATAGCATCAGCATGTGATCTTTACAATAAACTTCCACCATACCTAGAAAGAATCCAAAACCATAACATTTTCTAAAAGGAACTTAAAAAATAGTGTATAAAGGGCATTTCTACTCAATAAATGAATTTTTTTAAACAAAGAATTGTAAATAAAGTAAATTTGTAAATAATAATGTATAACTGTTGATGTACCACAGTAAATAACTTGTACCATTTTATTTCTTTGTTTTGTACATATACTTTGTAACCATGACGTGTGCAAAAACATGTATATGTTTTAAAAGGGTGAATAAAGAATGAATGAATGGATGGATGCCACCTGCCAAGCCAAATAGTGCCACTCTATCATCCTTTAAAATTCTTCAAAATATCAACTCTTTTCATTGGTTGTGTAGCGTACAGCACTATCTGTTCTCACTATACACAGAAAAAGAGTTACTCACGAAAACCTTCTGTACCCAAGGAAAATTAACATATATCTATTACGGACTATTGTATTCGTATAATATACCACTGATCTATCGACGATGTTATATAAAATGAGACAAGTGATTACGTAAACGATCAATCATGAAGATAAACTCTTGTAATGGGGAATAAAAATATTAAAGTAATACTTGTATACTTTAGATCATAAAAAATGTACCTATTAAGTATTATATTAGAAGTTACAATTAATAAACATGATCTTAGCGCAGATAAAAGAAAAATAATGTGGAGCTATATATATTGGTAATGAAAAATCCTGCAAAATTACGACAAGGAGCTTAACATTATTTTTTTCTTATCTGCGCTAAGATCAGGTTTATTAATTGTACCTTCTAAAATATAGTCTTTATAAAGAGCTCTCAACTGACTATTAGAAATAAGAGTATTTTAATTTCTTGAGTAACTATGCGGTAGGTTTGGGTGGAAATCATTACTTCCTCTACTGAATATATGGAGGTAAGTTTTAAGGAGAGAGTAAAATTAAATATTCACAGCGATTGGATATCAGACCTTCTATTATCATTACTAAGGCTAAACACGTACATCATGCACAGCTTTTGTGTTTCGTACTTCTAAGTGCATCTTTAAGTGTAGCAGCTTGGAAACACATGGGCAAGTTTAAAGCCATATTTCCGCAAGACTACATATATTTTGTCCCAAATGTTTAATCTGCGAAGTTACAGTGTTAGCTACTTGCTGTGAAGTGAATGTGTGAACGCGGCGGCAGCAGGGAGCTGACACCACTGATGTCAGGCAAGCACAAAGTTAACTCGCACACAACTTTCTAAAAGTTTTCGTGCTCTGTGCTGTAATGCTACTGTGTCATTTCCACTTGATCAAGAACTGCAGGTTCAGCACAAATTTTAGCAGGCAGTATAATATTCGAAGACTAAGTCAAAGCATATTTGCACCTGTTGTGATATATAGGGAAGAGACTCGAACCCGAGATAATAGGTTTTTATTCAATCAATTTTCTACGCCATTAAGTGACTTATTATTTTAGTGTCTTGTCTGTTCTTTGTAAGTGGGAGAAACAATTTCTTCTTATGGAAATAATTATTTCTTCTACACTAGCCGTGTGTAGGCTAAGGTTTTGATGAGTAGTCTCCAACTGAAAAATTCAATGCCATAGCTGGTTTTTGAACCACTGATCACCCACTCTCGGTGAGGTTGCTCCAAACCACTGAGCTATTATGGCCAACATGCCGACATGACATTCAGTTCTCCAACTGATTCGTATATTTCCCGGTAGACCACTAGGGGTTCTCATATGCTATCAGACACGCGGGCCACTCCGTGGCTGAGTGGTTAGACCGCCTGGCTCTCATCAAGGCGGCCCGGGTTCGATACCAGGCGACCGCAAAGTGAGATTTGTGGTGGACAACACGGCGCTGGGACGGGTTTTCTCCGGGATCTCCGGTTTCCCCCGCCATCTCTTTCCACCGGTGCTCCATCTTCATCTCATGTATCATCAGTGTTATCACCTGCGGTGCCGGATGTAGTAAAAGTGGGCATTAAACGCTACATACACACTATGAGACACGCACCTTTTTGTGGCGACTTACTATGCTGCAAGCACTTAAGTTCCAGGCTTCATATTTAAACAACTATGTTTTTATTTTAGCTAAATTGTTGGAACAATAATTTCTTCCACACTAGCCGTGTGTAGGCTAAGGTTTGGATGAGTAGAGTTAGAGAGAAAAATTCAATGCAATAGTCGGGATTTGAACCAAGGATGTCCCGCTCTCCCTGCGGTTGAACTAAACCACTTAGCTACTAGGGCCAACATGCCGACATGACATTAAATTATCCAACTGACTCGTATGTTTCCCGATAGACCACTAGGGGTTCTTATATGCTATGAGACACGTACCTTTTGCTATGCTGTAAGTATAATCCCAGGCTTCATAGTTAATCCACTATGTTTATGGAAATAATAATTTATTCCACACTTGCCGTGTGTAGGCTAAGGTTTGGATGAGTAGAGTCAGACAGAAACATTCAATGTCATAGCCGGGACTTGAACCACATATCTCCCGCTGTTCATGCGGTTGCTCTTAACCGCTGAGCTACTATGGTCAAAGTGCCGACAGGTTTTTCCAAGGGTTTTCCCTTATCCATAAAGACGAATGTCGGGTAGCTCTAAGCTTCATGGACCCTGGGCACATTTGATCAACATTTCACCCATTTCATTCACCGTCCGATATGACTTAACGTTGGAGGACGTAAAGTTACAAAAAAAAAAAAAAAAAAAAAAAAAAAAAAAAAAAAAAAAAAAAAAAACCTGCTGACATGACATTAAATTTCTTCTTACCCAAAGTCTCATGGACATATTTCACCTGAACTATGTCAAATCCCCCGAAAAAAAGAGTTAATAAAATACCGTGTATGTTTTGTGTGATCATAAATAAAAGACAGGGAAGTTTGTTAAAATATATTTATGCTCAGCATTTACCAAGGTAGCGATGCGAAGATCTTTAAAATAATCTTCTTAATAAAAACTATTCGACGGTCAGGGTGAGTTATCTGTATAAAGCTTTTACCGGGGTTTTCCCTTAACCTGAAAGACAAATGTAGGGTAATTGTAAAGTCTTTGGATTCTGGACTCATTTTGGTATCATTTCACCCATTCCATTTACCGAATGAAATGACTTTAGGTTGGAGGACGTAATTTATAAACAAAAAGCAAACTGTTCCTTACATCAAACATCTAAAAGAATTTTGATTTTCTAAATGTGGCTATAACGATTTTGATTATAACACCAAATGCTTAAGATTTTTCATCACAAATGAAAAGTATATGTTTAATTTTCTGGTAATAACATCTGAGGTCCTGTACATTCGGCATGACCTTTGCATAGCTGGCAATGTGTAAGATATTTGTGACTTTCTGGGTTCGTAGAATTAAAAGGCCGAGTTGCATAAATTAAAAATCTGCTTTATTTCCGTAGAGATACACTGTTCAGCTCTCACGTAACAACTTTTCATCACATATCACAATCTACAGCACCAAGGTAGTTGACAATAACAAACATTAGCTTTCGCTACAACACTTCAGCTGGCTGTCTCTCATTTCACAGCACTGTTTCACAACTACTGACTCATCACTAGCCATAGCTTCTTTCTATACACCTATTCATTAATTCTAGACTGTTCTGTAGAATCACTAGATTTTTCTGGAATCAATAAAACATCTAATGACGTAATCCGAATATTTTATCACCTTCCGGAAACGTCTTGGCCGGCAAGTCTTTTATATCACCTATCTGCGTTGCCGGCGCTATCTGTTTACACTAAACGCGCTATCGTTAACTGCTTAGCAAGGCTCATTATTACCATGAAACTTTATCCGCCGATTGTTTCCTTATTTGTGCCGAAACTTTGAACAATATGAACAAAATATCTTTCACATCATATTGGCTACCATATTCTATACCTTTACAGTGATGTCATTTTCGTGACTTGAACGATCCGCATTACTGACATAGCTTCTCCTTCAATGCCTAATGACAAATATGAGGACCTGACGAGCATAATGCGTCCTTATTGCAGTTTCTTAACGATTAAGCTCTTTAAGGACTTCTAATGCTTCAAAAGCTACATTGTAATTTTGCGATTACATATTTACGTGTTACGCACTACACAGCTATAGGAGAAATCAAATTCCATCCCACTTTATTCACGATTTCGTAAAGTCTTGTATCCGTAATGCTATTCCTGCCTCTATATCGGTTATTGCACCAAAGGTTGTTATAGTTTCGAATTAATTAATTAATTAATTGTGCACAAATTTATAGGAGATAGGATTCCCGTTTCATTTAGAGCTATTGATTAATATTGGAGCGGTACAGTGTAATATTATTGTTCATATTGTAATTCTGAGCTGCTGACACATCAAATTTGTAGGGTTGCTAGTGCCGAAGTGATATATGCTCCACATAAGAAAACCCTGTGTCATTTGAAGCACAATCCGCATTTTATGTGCAAGTTTTAAGCGTTGAATTGATTCCAAGTGCAGTCTTATATTCGACGAGTCAACAGATTTGATCTAAGTGTAGCTAAACATTTGGGAAGTACTCATATTGTACCGTATTTTAGTCAACGCTACCAAATATATACTATATGAACCTAATGGGGCAGCACAATTAACTAGGCAGGCATTCTACTAAAATTTAAATCTTGTCAAGGGCAATGAAATATTTATACAGAATCACTAACTTGGAAGATGGCAAAATAATTAAAGAATGTTTTCATATTCAAAAGAGAAGTAACTGGGGTGGGTCTTGGGCACATAAAATGAATGATGTGTTAAGCAGATAGGTATGAGTCATTCTTGGATAAATGCAGAGAATGGTTGTAGAGGCTTCTGGAAAGAAGTTAAGCTAAGATTAGAAGATATTGACAGACAAGACATTTTCTCCAATACAAATGACAAAAGCTCACTGAGATTATATAGAGAAATAAAAACAACCTAGGGGAGGGAAGGATATATAGATATATGTAGTAAGTTAGGGCGAGAAGGTTTTGCTTGGGTGAGAACAGGAGTGAGAAACTTGAAAGGTATAGGTCAAGAGAGGGAGCTAAATAAATGTCCATTGTGTGGAGAAGAGAATGCAGATTTCCATTGTATATTAAACTGTAGTGAAACAAAGATATGGAGAGGGCAGGCTTGGCTACGTAAATGGGAAAATTTTGGGGGTGAAGTAGTAATTAGAAAAATATTGTCAGTAAATGCGGAAAAGAACAGGAGAATATAGGGAATTATTTAGGGAAAGTTAAAGAGTGATGGCTAAGAACAATTAAGAGAAAAATTTGGAGTGGTATAGGTGAAATGGCAGAAAGTGTTAAAAGGAGTAGAGGGCTTCTAACACACAAAAATCTAGTGTTAGGTGTATGGGGATAGAATTACTAGTCAATGGTGGGCAACATGATAGGATTTTCAGGATTAAGGAATATATGGCATATTTCAGTATGGATTTTATAATAGTAATCTTGATTTTGTATTTCCATTTGTTGATGCAAAAGGAAAGATGAGAAATAAATTACTATCAATTACTATATGATTACAAAGAAATTATGTCCAAGATGGAGAATGGTAATAACCCTGGAGGAAGCAATGGTCCCGAAATCTTACTTCTATAAAGCAATTAATAAATGAATAAATGAATTATGAATCTAGAAAATATAACTGTAAAGGGTTAAATTGTTTTATCATGCCTGTTCCTTTTTCGTGACCAGTTAAACTAGTTAATAAAATCCAACTGACGTCCGATTTTAATTAATTAATACGTGATGTGCCACTTTTAAAACAAATATTGCCACTTATTCTATCTCGCTCGACAAAAATAATACTCACCTCTTTATATCAAACAAAACAAATCAATAAGGAACGCTTGCTAAAAGTTGAGGTGAGGAATCCTTAAAATTTAAAAACATAAAAACCCTTTCCTTTAATCCCAACAATTCACCAGGGAAAACTTAAATGCAGAACTTGGAATATTTAGGTAGCGTTTAATACTAGCAAAATGTATGTATGTTGGTATTCTAATAAGCGCTATCATTTTCTGTTATATTCCGGTATAATTAAGTGTAACACTTGGACACTGGGGCAAACCAGCATACTAGTGTCAAATTAATTGGGCTCTAATTGGAGCAATGAGTTCTCTTATCCTCAGGTGAATGGTTGTAGGCAATGGATTTTGGTGGTTGTTGGCTACTCCGTCGTATTAATAACACTTTGTTTTTTATAGAATTATTTGGTTTAATTCTTACTAAGTTTGCTTATCAACTTGTATATGTGACCACCTGTTATTAAAATTCCTAACATGAATCCAATTTCACTTGAAACCCTGGATTACTTTTTTAAAGCTACTTCCGCGCGGTTTCTATTTCTTCTTTATACGGGGACTACTTTGCTCTAATAAACTTCTAATGCTGCTTCCACTTACGCTGGTTGCGCTATTCTTAACTTCCCTACATTATTCTTCCTGTCGTATTATCACCTTTTAAGTAAGTTTTTCTTACTTCACGATTCAGTTCGAACCTTATTATGATTCCCTCTCTAACTTTATCACATGACCAAACTAGCTCACCATTCTCAAATGTTACATTATTATTGGTTTCTCATTTAATTCGAATTTACGCATTGGTTTGCAAAACTCATTTAACACATTGACGTTCAGCCCACTCTGAGTTGGGGAACGCCTACCCTGAGTTGTTTGTAACGGTATACATCGTTATCAAATCAGCGAAGTAAATGTCTTTAGCGTTCATGCTCAACTGCATTTTGAAAGCCCTTTGTTCCAACACATTCCTGCCTGGAAGTTTTCTATAGTTCTCGGACATTGAACTTTTCGTAGCACAAAGAAGGTAACGGTCCTTCCTTCCTATCCCTCCGAGAAGTACCGAATTTTCCAAGAATAGTCCCTCTTCTTTGCCTGGATGCTAGTATACATGTTATATTAAATTATATTCTTCCTTTTTTATTCTTTAAGTCAACTGCTATTTTATTCATTACTCTATCCATCCCAATTTCATATTATTATATCAAGATTTTTATATTAGTTTAGCAAAGCATTTTTATTAATTTATCTTCTTTTTTAATTTTCTAATTTCGATTAAATCGCCGCTTCCTAATCACTGCCTGATACTACGTTACAACACGTAAGAAACAATGATAGTCTGGTGAAGGATTCTTCAAGAAGTTACCGCGAGGTAGCGCAGATGCTAGCGCATATGCCACTCTTTCGAAGTAGTGCCATCTTACTTGGGGTTTTCCTTGAATTCCAGCGAATACTGGTTTGTTCATCATCTTACAACGGCTGCATTTCCCTGCGCTATATTTCCTTTTTATTCCAGAGTTGTAGAACCGGTGTCGGTGTTCGGTAGTTTGCGACTAGACGGTGGCTATGCGCGTTATAAACAGCTCCACCTTGGTGTCATTCAGGACCTGCAAGCGATGAGGGGTTTTCGACAATCGAGCAGCACAATTTAAGCAGCATCGATGCAGAAGTTCTCTAACTGCTGCAGTTATACGAGGATGGGTCAAAAAGTAACGCCTCCTTCTTTATTTTCCTTAAATAAGTAAGTTATGTGAAAACTTTGAATTTAGCGCAATTCTTCAAGCCTCCTTCTCCAATCCCCTGCAGTAGTACCTTCCTAAGCCAACAGGTGGAAGCACTGCATCCTCTTGCAAAATGGCTGACATCGACATTCGTATTAGACAGCGTTCTGTGATTGAACTTTTGACTGCCAAATCGCATTAACGAAAGGCTAAAAAGTGTGTATGGTGATGCAACGGTGGATGTCAGACGATGCGTTCGTCGCTGTAACGAAGCTGAACGGCAAACACCATTGGCAGATGAAAAGCGGAGCGGCAGGGTTTTTTTTTTTTTTTTTTTTGTGTTATGCATACCTTCTGGACTACATATTACGTGTCCAAGTAATTTTACATCTCAACACTCAACTACCAGACAATGTGCGGGATACCGCCATTCTGAGCAGTTCGAGATAACACCATTCACTCGGACTCAGCGCTTAAACATAACAGTTCGTCGCATATGACCGTATCGTGAGACAGAGGGCCGCGACATTGCTGTGATCTGATAGCTAGGAACACAACTATCACGTTTCCGTCAATTCCTGCTACCTTCAGTTGGGATGATGGCCATACACTAGGCTCGGCATACAGTCACCACTAGGGGAAAGGCACCTAGATTCACCGTCAAAATCCTTGCCTTCCTTACTGGGGCCACGCTAGGAGAGGGCGCCTAGCTCTACCTTCAGTTCCGTCCCTCTTGGCAGGTTGATGACTGCAGTGACTCCATGCAACATTCAGCGAGTCGATGGCATCATTCGTGGTAATCGCCGGGTAACAACAGTGACTTGTATCGCATTACCTCCCTCAGTAAAGGCAGTGTGATGACGATTATTTAACAGCCGTGTTACTCAAAGTTTTGCTCACGTTGGGTACCAAGAATGTTATCCGCCAAAAACAAATAAACAAGGAAAACAATAGCCTCCGAACACTTTGAGCGCTTCAATTTGGAGGGAGAGGAGCTTCTGGAAAAAATTGTTACTGGAGACGAAACGTGGGTTCATTTTTTTGAACCTAAATCAAAGAGGCGGTCAATGGGCTGGCATCACACAACCTCACCGAAGAAAAGAAGTTCAAAACTCAGCGGTCGGAGGGGAAAGTTATGGCGACAGTGTTTTGGAATGCAGAGGGTCTGCTTATGTTTGATTTTTTTTAGCAGAGGTGCACAATAAATTCTGACCAATATTTCAGAACTCTTAAATAGCTGAAAGCACGTCTTCGCCGAGTTCGCCCAACAAAAACAATGGCGGATATTCTTATTTTGCATGACAATGCAAGACCACACATCAGCCGTTACACAACTGTAGAAATTGAGTAATTGTGATGGCAAGTCTTACCTCACCCCCCAATACAGCACTGACCTGGTAACATCAGACTTCCATCTGCTCGGGCCACTAAAGGAAGCTCATCGTGGGATTCATTTTGAAGATGAGAAGGCTGTGATAACGTCCGTGCGACAATGGCTTAGAAAGCAAACCGTGTTTTTTACCACACTGGAATACATGCCCTAGTTAAAAACTGGACCAAAATTGTGGAAAAGGACGGAGATTATATTGAATAGTGACAAATTAATCCTCAATGTTGTAGTTTTCAAGCTATGTAAATTGCATTCAATTTTCTTGGCAATTAAAAGAGAAAAAATAGGAGACATTACTTTTTGACCCACCCTTGTATAAGATACGCATAGGCACAAACATCTACGTACTACAGATAACGAAATTAAAACCTCTGCAAGCACTTGTTAGAAAGCTCATTGTTCCTTATACTGTCACAATGTTATGTTCAAACACTGTGTTCAACTTTATGGTGCTGAAGTCCTTTACTGCAGCAGTCATCCATCAGCGTCGGCGATTCACAACAATGTACTGCACCACTCTTCTGGACTAGGTTCTCATTTCGCCCTCACTGTGTACACATTCATCATAAGATCCGCAGTATCCCCAGCAAGACTGTGGGTTCAGCTTTAAAGCCAACGGCTTCAGTGATCGATGCCTTTTGTAACGTGTACCCTTACATCCAAGCACTGACACATATTTCGACAAGTAGTGCTTGTTCACACCAGAACTTTTACCATTTATAAGGAATATGCAGAGCTTTATGCTATAAATACTAGAAGATTCTACACCCATGCTCACGTTATATGACTAGATCTTTCATGATTTATTAGGTTTTCTGGAAACATTACATGGAATCCATTAACTTGCTGAGCTGGTGACCCAACAAGCTTATCTTTTTCGATATGTATATCAGGGTGTTTACTACTTCTACTATGGTCAGCAAAGAAGAAGGTTTCTCTATAAATCATACATTGAGACCGCATGAACAAACAAAAGACAAATGGAGGACAACTATAAAACTCGAAAACAAAGTAACTTAAACACGGAACATGATGCTTAAGCTCCGGATTTGATGAAGATTCTTAAGAAAATCATCTCACTCAAAATTGCCCATATGGAACATTTTCCAAAGTTTTTAAGAGGTCCCTATTAATGCTGATTAAAAATTTTAAGTTGCTTTAACAGCATATAAAGCTTACACAATTAAATTTACGGGAATAACCTGACAATGTTTCTGTATTATAAACTATTTTTATACAGACAAAATGTTAAGTGCATAACAATGTAGTTTCTAAAGAGAATCGACTTGGCTGAAACAAAATTTACTCTACAGTTCACAATTTACAAAATATTTCTTGTTGTTTGTTTGAATTTTAGAATAATTTACAACTTTCTCAACTGTGAATCCCTAAATTATCGTCACTTTTGTCATGTTCATGGAAAAGCAACATACTTTCATGGCCACCAACAAGCGAATAGATTAACTTAGTTTTCCTCTTATAACTAAAAGGAAATTTGTAAATAATTAAATATTAATGGATGCTATATCCATTAGAAATATCAGGGAGGACCCAAAAGAAACCGGATTGCTGTCATAAAAATTTATTGATGAACCTTTTCATAAAATAACTTCAGTCACCTTCAAAATACCCTTCATTACATGCGATGCACTTGTCAAGTCTCTATTTCCACTGTTGGAAGCATATTTGGAAATCTTCAAATTTGATGCTGTCCAGTGCCGTTTGCGAAGCTGTCTTTACCACATCCACATCGCCATAACGCTCCCCTTTTTGCGTTTTTTTCATTCCTGGAAATAGGAAAAAGTTGCACGGAGCGAATACGGAGCGTGGGGAACGACAGACCACTTCTGAGATGCCAAATAGTGGGTCATTCGTAAGGCCGTGTGTGTTGGAGCGTAGTCGTGATGCAGAAACCGGTCACCTGATCGCCAAAGTTCCGGTCGTTTCCTCCTCACATCCTCTCACAGACGCCTTAAAATATCCAAGTAAAAGTGCTGGTTAACAGTCTGGCCAGAGGGTACGAATTCCCGATGCACAATTCCACGAACATAAAAAAAGACAATGATCATCGAGTTCACATTTTACCACACTTGCCTTGCCTATTTTGGTGTGGGAGATTTGGGAGTCCTCCACTGGCTTGACGCTTGCTTGGTTTCTGGGTCATACCCGTAACACCAACTCTCATCCCCTGTAAGGACTTTGTTCAAGAAGTTTGAATCACGTGCAATCTCTGTTTTGAAGTCCTGACACAAATTCATGCGGATGGTTTTGAGCTTCTGTGTGAGAAGGCGCGGAACAAATTTAGCAGCAACACGTCTCATGTGCAAATCCCCCTCAAAATCCGCTGGAACGAGCTCCAACTGATTCCTGTCGCTGCTGAAATTTGGTCGATCGTTTGGCGACGATCCACGTTGATCTTTTGGTGGACCTTTTCAATGTTCTCCTCATTTCGCGAAATTGTAAGGCGTCCAACACACATCTCACCCCGTTTAAAGCGCCCAAAGCACTCAAAAACCTGTGTACGGCTAATCGCTGTGCACTTTTCAAGATAAAAAAATACATGCGTTTTTGCATCGAACCTTTAATGCCCGCTGCCGCGACAGTATTAAGTTATAAACCAAAAAATCATATTTTCATCCAAAATCACTACCAAGAGTCTCTAAATGAGTGCAGAATGCCTTAATTGTATTTTATTTCAATCTGCTGAGTATATGTATGACTGAAATTTCATGAACATTTTCAAAAAATCGCTTTTTTCTCCTTTTAGTCTATAAAATAGTGTGAGCATTCCTGAGTCCAAAGAATACTGAGTATCCGCAAGCCAATTTTAAATGCTCTAATCTATTTGGAAAGTTACGTGAATGGTAGTGTTAGACACGAATTCTAATTCTTTATCCCTGTTTTCTCTCTATTGAAAATTGCAGCAGCTTTCATCATTAAAGAAGCTCCTTCCGTCGTAGTGTTAGTGTTAGAGCAATGAAGCTTGCTTGCTACACACGTTCATAGAGACAGAGTGAATGGAAATTGCCCTGGGTTTTATTGTGAGATGTATCTTAAACACTCTTTCATTAGTTCAAAACAAAAAAGAAATTAAAATTTTGGAGAAAACTGGCATATTTATGCAGCATAGCGTTATTGAGACACAGAGAAACCTAGGGAAAATAAAAAATTGGATATATTGGGAATCTGTTGTTAAAATTTTCGACCAAAATTTAAGTTATTTTGTAGCAAGGAACTTTATAGTAGACGTAACGAAAAATAAATGACTTTGACCGTATTTTCCAACCTGTCAAAGTGAAATGGACAAAGTTTGGGCTGTGTCATATTTGCACTAAGATGAATCTGTGGTATAAATATTGCAAAGCTAGCGTTATTAGTTCAAAATTTCAAGGTCATAGGTGTCCTTAAATGAATGTTAAAAATGTTAAAGTTAACCACTGGTACGACAGCGCTTAGAGGGCCGAGGTCTACCAACCCAACTGCCGCCTCACGCCCACTTACGCACGGCAGAGGTTGACGATCATCCAACCGATACGGGGAGGAGATGTGGTCAGCATCTCGGCATCTCCAAGCCGGAATTGTTGGTTTCCGTGACCAGGGCCGCTTACCTAGCGTAAGCTCCTCACTTTTCTCACGATGCTGAGTGGGTACCGGTCCTATACCCGGGACCTAAAATTCCCACCACATTGGTGGCATCAAATCCGGGTAGCTTTCCGTGACCAGGGACCAAGGCATGTTGCCTTAGCCCGCTACGCCACGGCGCAGGACCATATGAGTGTAACATATTGTTGTAGACCAGGATTGTAAGGGGGCGAAGGACTTACATACCTAATCTGCTGCTAGGGGTGTAGCTACTGAAAGGGTAGAGCGAAAGAAACATCTTTAATCAAACTGAACTGAATAACTATATTTCAAAGATGCCCAGTGTTTCTAGAGGGCACTCCCTGGATCTGAATAAGTTCAGGGGCGCTTTAGTAACCCTTAAATACTGCAACTTTACCTTTGGCGAAGTGTTGTTTGTATGGCTTGAACCTTGTGTGACTGTCAAAAGGTGTGCGATCTGGTACGCCCTGCTGGCGATCTACTCGTGGTAGCACTTTGAAATAAACTCTTGTTGATTCTTACAGAGACCATCAGCAAATCCCCTCTCAAATCTCTGTGTAGTCTCTCCCCCGGTCGCTAACCAAGCTTAAATAGGGGTCCAACCAAAATGTCAACTCAGCGATTCCCACGCTAACTGTTAATTTGCATCATATTGTGCAATCATTGTTTACATCATTAAGACATGTTTAAACCTGTTGCTGATCAACTAAGCATTATTTTCCTTGATCAGCAGGATGTGTGATTCACTGTTTAAAACATGGAGAACAAGTTGAGGCCTGTTACAGGCCACCTGTGAATTATTTCCCTAAGCCAGCAGGATCAATGATTCAACAGTCCAAAGTACATGTTTTGCCAGTCAGCAGAATTTGCACTTAATCATGCAACTTTTATACACAGCTGTGCTCAGACTCAAGACATCGAAAATACATGTTACAGAATAATGATTATAGAAATTTCCAAATCTTGCTCAGTCTATACACGCAACAATACCCTAATTGGATTTTTATTTCAGTTTGTTAAAACGGTGCATGACTATAACAAAGTCAGTTTGTTAGTTTTTTTTAGTCAGTTTGAAATACTTACCGGTATACACTCATTTAATTCAATTATAATAATAACTTTACTGGTATTTCGTAGCTTTGAAAAATAAATAATCTACTGTAATATATCTTTATATAAATAATTAACACTTTAAAGAGATGCTCGAGTATCCATCACTATGAAAAGGCTGTACACAGTGTAAAATTCTCTAGAATCATGTTGTTTGTGTCTGCTCATTCTTTATAACGTTGTTTGCCCAGCCTTTTCTGTTCGTATACGGACCCTCCATTTCGACTCCCCAATTATGTGCTCATTTTTCTCATTTTTTTCCTTGCTGTTTTTGTTTCGTGCTGGGAAAAGAGCGTACGAGAAGAAAACAAATAAAATTCCGTTCTTTTTGTTTCTCGCATCCCTGGCAGAACTTCAGGAGTTCTGACGCACGAGGGTAGAAGCCTTGAAAAACAAATGAGGGAACTGTCCATATGAGACCGTCGAGACTTTGGGAATATGGAGCAGTGTTTTGTTGGTAAACGTCGTGTCGGTCGATCAAAATCTGAAGTTTGCAGCTAAGAATCCCGTTGCCAGCGTTCGTTCCTTTCAAACTACAGACGCCCAATTCAGTAACTTCACGTTTATTGCTTTTCTACGGTTTCTCTTGACGTTTCCACCCTCGCCAACCCCCTCAGTTCCTACATCCAGACCGCAATGATGTCTCAATACATCTGGAGGGGAAACAAACCAGCCAAGACCTCAAGGAATATATTTTGTGCGAATGTTTGAAAGCTATGAATATAAAATAACCTGAAAAGTAAATGTATATTCTTATGTTACGATCTGAATTCCTGTTTGTAAAGTTGTCACCTTGCTTTCCTGAAACTTGGTATTCTTTTTAAAAATCGAAGAAGACTTCAGAAGACGACATTGTCAGCTTAGATCTCCTTTCACAGTCACAACAAGCTTTGTTTCATTCTTGATTTTCTGTCTCTACATCTAATGGATAATTTTGTAAATAAACAGGAAACCAAACATTTTGAATATTTTATTAATAAGTTGCAGAGTGTCCTGAGTATAATTACTTTTTTCGCAAAAGAAAATAATTGTTTAACAGTTCCACTAGTTCTACAGCATTTTAGCGCACATTTAATCTGCCGATTCAGTTTACCATTTTCTGGATTTAACATTATCTTTCGGGGAATGTAATTAAACTGTGACAAAAATAATTTTGCGGAATAAGAAAGCATATATGCACTTTGTTAAATAGGTTGGTAGGTTTAGAGGATATTTATGGTGTTAATAAATTTTTAACAGCTTCCTGTGGCTCACACGAATTTTTCCTAGATTGTTAGATTACCGTCTGCAGCTTTTCAGGATTATAAGTTTCTGCAGCTAATTAACAACAAACGAGGGCTGTTCAATAAAGAAGGATCACAATCTATTTTTGACAGCGTAGCTTTACTTATCCTCATAATTTTGATGGTCGTTCTCAAAATGGTCTCCCCTGAATGCGGTGCACTTGTCCCAGCGTTTCTGCCAGTCTTCAAAGACATACTGGAAACCATTTTTGACAGATCCTTCAAAATCGCCTATGCAGCCTTCACCACTGATTCTGATGATGGATAATGCCTCCCACGAAGGCGTTTCTTCAAGTTGGGGAATGAAAAATGCCTCAAGGGGCTAAATCCGGACTCTAGGGAGGGTGAGGGATCCATTTTACGTTGATTTTTGCAAGATATTCAGCAATAACATTGGCATTATGCGGCCGCGCATTATCGTGGTGCTGCCTGCTTAAGGAAATGTGTTCTTTTTGCGCCTGATATGGATCACAATGTTTCAGGAGATCTCTGTAGTACTGTCCAGTTATGATATTGTTGCATACCAGGATTGTAAGGGGCAGGAAAGACTTAGAAACCTAATCTACAACTGGGGGTGTAGCTACTGAGATGGTAGAATGAAAGAGACATCTAAGTCAAACTAAACTGAATAACTCTATTTCGAAGAAGCCTAGCATTTATACAGGGCACTCCCTGAATCAGGAAGAGATCAGGGGCGCTTTGGTACTATTTAATGACATAATAACATGATATAACTTTACCTTTAGCGATGTGTTGTTTGTATGGCTTGGCTGTCAAAAGATGTATAATCTGCTAAGACATGCTGGCTATCTTACTCGTAGTAGCACTTTTAAATAAACTTTTGTTGATTCTCACAGAGACCAACATAAAGTCTCCCCTGACATTTCTTCGACGTTTCTCCCCCGAGGGCTAACTCAACCAGGCTTAAATAGGGGTCCTAAGAAAAAGTCAATTCAGCGATTCCCACTCCAACTGTTAATTTTGCAACATACCGTTTACACCATTGAGAGAATGTTTAAGCCTTTACTGACCTACTTAAAACCATTATACCTTTTGATCAGCAAAAACGTTTAAGTCACCTGTGAATTATTTCCTTAAGCGAACAGTCCAAAGTACATGTTTTGCCAGGCAGCAGAATTTACGCTTGATCATACCGTTGTGTCAGACTCAATACATGTTACAGAATAACGATTACCGAAATTTCCAAATCTAGCTCAGCCTATACATGCAACAATATGTGTGCAGGTACAACATGGTGATAAACCATTCCATGAACATCAAAAAATGAGATGACCATAGCTTTCCCAGCAGAGGCACCCAATTTTGTCTCTTTTGGGTTTGCTAATGAAGGAGATTACCACACTGAGCTTTTCTGTTTGCTCTCAGAATCAACATGATGTAGCCAAGTTTCATCAATAAGAATTTAATTTTCAGTAAGAGTTTTCATTAAGAATTGGGATCATTCTTTATTTAACAGCCCTCGCAACATTTAATGCTACATAAAATTATGCCTAAGAGAATTCTGAAGCGGCGACACCGAAATTCGTGCTAGCTAATTTATAAACTACGAAATGCTATCGTTCGGTGTCGTTTCGAAGAAAGGTGTATGTGTCTATGAGAATTCCTAGTGGTTCACCAGGAAAATTGCGAGTCAGTTGGAGATTTAAGTCAAATTGTCCCATGGTCACGGTAGCTAAATAGTTAAGAGCAAGAGGATAAACACCGGGTGTTCCGTGGTTTAAATCTCGCCTATGGCATTGAAAGTTTGTCTGACAGTACCCTTCCAAATTACGGCTATTCTGAAAGAACAATTTCGAACAGATATCACATTCCGAGTAATTTTTCCTCAAATAAGTATTATACATAAATTTTATGCACTCCTTCATATGTTTGATAAAATGGATTATATCGTATTTGAATGGATTCTGTTCTTATAAATGCTTTGTTATAGAGGCAGCACTAGTCATTATGTGAAGTGAAAGTAGCGGGATTATAATGACTGGTCGCTATCTTAGAGGCACTCTACTACATGACAACAAAACCAAAACCCATCAACTAATGAGAACTCATATGCGTGAGCCAGATTACTGCTATTACTTTACTAAAGCGTGCACGACTTAAGTGAAATATTTTACGGTGATGGAGAATTACTACAACATTCACGTTATCCATATATGCGAGAGTGGTAATTCTTGAGATGGCATATTGCACTCTCATTTCTTACACATCATCAGAGTAACACAGTGGAAAGATGCATCACCCTGTGCTAACCACAGTAGCTGGTGCTCCGCCCACCATTGCGCTTTAGGTAACGAATTATTGAGTGAAGACTATCAGTGGAGCAGTGTACAGAGCTATTGCCTCTAATGCTGCCTTCAGATGGCTCATCCAGTTCGCTTAGTCCCCAACTTGTTTAAAATGCCTTAATGCCAAATAGCTAGAAGGGGGGGGGGTGCTTATTTACGGGATCACTGACATAAGGTAACAAGCAGGGCATGATTGCTACCACATGTTAGCACTTCTATGTCGAATTATGTCGCCTTTTCAAGAGAAAATATCCTCAAAAATCCAAACCACCTTTGTATTAAGTCCATCTCTGACAATACCAAAATACATATTTCTGTTTTGTGATTGCTTTGGCATTTTTACCCAGCATTTAGTCAAAGTGAACATGGCAGTTAAAGAGTTAGCAGTACATCAATCCGTTGTTAAGATATTATTTTTTGTTCATAATTATTCGTTGAAATATTATTATAAACAATTGCAGGGACACTATGGATTTATATTTCTCTCACAATGTTAATTTGAACAGAGGATTCAAATTTAAAGAAATTGTTGCTTAGGTATTTCTTAACTTCAATTAGTTTACGGAGAACAGGTATTCACATGTAGGTTACAACGTTACACAATTTGAAACATCAAATATGAAAAATACTTTCAAAATTAATACTTAATATTTTAAACTAGAATACAATAATTTCACGGGCTCTCCTGAAATAAGAATTATTCAGAAAGTTAAATAAAGTTAATTGAGGAAAATGAAATTTAAAGTTCAATGTAGTAACAGGTCGAATGGATTTCTGGGCTTGCCAATCCGACTGCCGGCCTCACGCCCACATACCTAAATTGTAAAAAAATAAATTAAACTTAAAGATCCAGCTTTTCGGATATTTTATCATACTTTGTGTGTACATTACTTATAACTAGACTTAGGACTTTTAGGACTAGGCTTGTACATGCGGATGCTGTGAGTATAGAAAGATCGGCATGGTTTAACTCCAGTAGTAAACAAGTTCGGCCGCCATATGGGTATGCAAATGTGCTAACAAACTGTTTTAATAAAACAATATATAAATTGTGTCACCGTTTTCAGAATCATTCAGTAGAAGTAGATGTATAACAAAACACGTTTTTAATAATAAAGTAAAATAAATTACTTTTGCAATACATAATAAATGCCTATTATTCAATTGTTCAAATTATTACAGTGCATAACAGCGTACATTTTATACTTTTCAAAGGTGCATCTCCTTCTGACATTCACGCAATATTTGTAATTTGAAAAACTTCTCTCGACATCAGATGATGTAACAGGTGCGGACATAAAATACTGCAGATCACATTGTCTTGTAAGCACTTTTTCCTTGTGCGCTTGCAAATTATTTTTAATGTTTACCATTTTAAAATAGCCTGGGTTTTTCTGAAGTACTGTTTTCATTTTGTTTTTTATCTTATACGTGACAGGTCAAGCAGCTTCTGAGTCTATTTGTTGAGCTAGTTCTTCTATAAGCCTTATGGCATAAGACATTTTATTACCCCTCTTTGTAGCTGAACAATGGTTTTTGATAGGTCTGAAAAACTGTTTCTGATGAAGAGCAAATCTTCGTGTAATTTGCTTGAAATGAGGAACTGAGCGGCTCGTGCTGTAGAACTATGTCCGTTATCTAACATACTAAGAATTTCAATAACTATGTCGTAAGATCTGCATAATACACAGCTGCATTTAGCCAGGTGCCTAAGTTGTAACCAGCTAAGGAGGTAAGGCAGCCATTTACATTGGATATTTTCTCCCTTCTGTGTGAAAATATCACCTCTTGTTAAGTCTTCGTCCCTCTTGGGTTTACGTGCTTCTAACATTTATGCTCTTCACTGTCAGCGAACAAATCACTGTCTCCAGACACCGCCACTTTGCCACTAATGGCAGCACGTGCAGTGTTTGTACGACCATGAGCCTTCTGATGCATGACGTAGTAGGTTGTATTACGTCGCGTAGCATTTAACTGTGTTCTTCCGCGGGCTCCTAAAATTCCTATCTCTGCTTATAAACGATAACTTTGGTCGAATTAAAAGTTCACACTTAGAAATTACTAGATTTGCATTATTGGGATATGTAATTACTGTGTTCCACCCCAAATATGAACTTAGTGATTTAACAGGAAAGCACACATTATGATGTCCTTTGAAAACCCAATGTAGTTTTTTAAAATAAAATCCTGCTTTGTGATCAGCTAAATTCGAAATTAAGAAATTGTGTTGATACTAAGATATACATGATTTTATTAAAAATCACAACCTTTTCACAGAATTAACTGACGACTGTATCTGTACCTTTAAAAATTAATTTTAAGTCATCCAGCTTTAAAACATATCGGACGATGAATTAAATTAGTGAAATTATGCTCAAATGAGTCCGAAGTCCACGCAGCTTAGAGTTACACGACATTCGTCTATCAAGATAAGGAAACCCCCGGAAAAAAGCTTATCCAGTTAACTCAACCTAACCGACATTCGAACTCGGGATCTCTTGGATGTGAGGCAGACACGCTACCATCTAGTCTAACGAGGTGGGCTGAAAACTTAGCTGTAAGCATGAATTTAAAGTTGCACATCCTTCATGCTCACAATGACTTTTTTCCAGATTACTGTCCTAAGTTATGCAAAGAAGAACATATGAACGTTTCCACCAGGACTTGAAAGACATTGAAAGAAACTACGACGATAGATTGAGTTTTAGCTTCATGGTAGACTATTGTTGGTCTCTGAAAAGGGAACGATAGGCATGGAAGACGTGCAAAAGGAAGAAAATTTCTTCCTAGTAGGCCAGTGTTTTTTTTTCATCTAAATTTGATAATGCTTGTAAAGGTGCATGTATTGTTTTTAATATGACATACTTCCATATACACGTCATTTTCTTGAGTATAATAGTGATATTGTAGAAGTGTGTAAACATATAGCGGTAATAGCTGACTGCAAAGTTTTTGTTTTCAATGTTTGTAATATCTGGACGTGGTAGAAAAAATTGATGATATACGAGACATGTCCGTAAAATAAGGTCTTCAAGGCGATGGAGCAGTGACGAACGCTATTACACGAGATCCGACAACACTGGCGTGTAGCTTGGTTTCACCCCTCAAATCCCCACCACAACGAACCAGTTGCAACCATTAGTCTTGGCTGGGCAGCCGTTTGCATTGGAGCTTCCTACCACTTCCGCCGCCAATGGCACTACACCAACTGAAATTCCTCGTCAGCTATGCGAAGTCTATGGGCCGCAGTGTATGGACGTCAAAAACGTGCAAAAGTGGGTCAGAGAGTTCAAAGACGGATGTACAGACGTCAATGACAAACAGCGTTCTGGTTGGCCTTCAGTTTCAGTCGAAACAATTGCAAAAGTGGAGCAAGAAATTCTTAAAGATCGGCGTTTGACAGTTCTCGAGCTGTACGAACTTATCCCTGAAGTCAATAAGACTACGATTGATAAGAGTTTGATCAAAAATCTGCATTATCGCAAGGTGTGTGCGAGATGGGTCTCCAAAATGCTCACCGAGGACCGTAAACGGCATCCATGCCTCCTACAGTCCAAACTTAGCACCTAGTGATTATTATCTGTTTCCTGATTTGAAGTCACACCTGGGTGGAATACATTTTCGGACCAACGATGATTTGAAAAACGAGGTTGAGCGCTACCTGCGCAACTTGGCAAGGGTATACAAAAACTGCCACAGCGCATGCGATGTATAAGGAATCGTAATGTATTTCAAAGTAATGTATATTTGTGTGGAACGCGTGAAGGTGCAGTTGGGTTGAATAGCAATGGATTTGGATGAGTTGTTTAACAAAAGATACGGGCGAAAAGGGGTTTTCTTAGTAAGAATCCTGAATGGACAGCACATGACTTTGAATAGGTATTCCTCGGACCCCTAATAATGACAATGGGCAAAATTGTCACAAAGGGAATCTTTGTGTGTATAAAGGGCTTCGAGAAAGTAAAAGCTAGACACCACGCGCAGCTTTGAGGACAGACACTCCGAGGCGTGGAGTCGATTAGGGCAGTCTTCTTCTGTCTTGGTTGATGACAGACCAGAAGTGATGAGAGAAGATATTTGTCGGTTTATACATAACTAAGTATTGTCGAGTAATAAGCATTCCACCTTCAGTAACTTTAAACAGTGATATTGGTAATCCTTGGTCGGCGAATTCAAGTTTGATGTTCGGATAAAAAGAGGCAGTCAATAAATCAGTTCGAAGTGGGCATTCCAGTGTCATTAAAACTATCCTTCTAATACCCTGTGAGAAACCTCATTGCTTTACCCTGAGCTAAACATTATTGTATGAAACTGTCCCGTAAAAGTGGAACTAAATGCTCGCCAATATATTCGCTTCTAAGTGCATCTATTGCAATTGTGATTACGTTGAAAAATAGTTGTAGGTTTCTCCTTTCTATCAATGTAACATTCATTGACAATAAGTATGTTTTCTATATGAAGTATAATTGGAGACCTTATTTTACGGAGACCCCTCGTATTTGGAATCGGTACCCCAAATTCAGGGAGAAATAACTTTCTTTTAATTGCAGCGTAGTGTACGGAGACCGGCAAACGACCTATCTGAGAAGGAAGCGGAGGAAGCAAGAGCAATGGAGGTTTCCCGTCGCATTAGAACATGATGCCACGATATGTAAAAACTGTAAGAAAAATCAAAATTGTTTACTTGCGTTTCTACATAGACAACTATAAATAAGTAAATAATTCGATGAAAGCATTATTGTCTGTCCAGCTTTGTATCGAGTTTCGAGGAGTCCGCTAGTAAACTATTGGTATCTGGATTTCTTCCGTTCATTATGTACCTTTAATAACACGCCTTATAAATCATACAATCTATACAGCTACGCTGATATGCGCATTTTTAGCGCCATCATCAAACTGAAAGCTTAATTTAGCGAGATCTATCTAGCAAATGACTGTTTTATGTTTCAATAAACTCTTGCGTGATGTCAGCTGAATGCCTATCTCCATTGGGTGTGGCACCCACGAGTAAATACCAGTATGGCACGTCGCTTCAAGAAAGCCTTACAAACAGTTGCATAACTGTCAGGTGTACACTCTGTGATACAAGTAACGAAAGAAGCATAACTTTATCTAACTTTTATACATTAACAACATTAATTTAAAGTGCAGAAACTACATAAAAATAATTTAGCCTTTATCACAACAATTACGAAATTACTGTCAATGCTGCACTGCGATTCATATAAACCTTTGAACCAATATCAGGACACACGTGTAACTTTGGGAGAATATAATGCACATTTAATAGATTACATTACATAATTTACATATCAGAGAAAATGTTGGAAGTGTCTTCCACCAGCATCTATACATGTTTGCACTTGTCTCACTATATTCTCTGAAGTTCTGCAGAAAATATTCTCGCCAAAGTTATTTACTTCGGTTCGAATTGATTCCTTGAGAACATCAATTGTCCGTGAACTATTCTTGTACACTCTATTATTTAGATACGCCCACAAGAAAACATCCTGTGAGGCTAGGTCAGGGGATCTGGTGTGCCACAGACCTTTTGAGATTATTCGATTATCAATGAAACTGGTTACACGTTCCATGGTGTCATTAGATATATGGCACTTTGCTCCATTTTAATGGAAATAAACTTCTCTCAATTCTACATCTCCATAAAGCTTCAGAGAATATGGTGAAACGAGTGCAAACATGTATAGATTCTGGTGAAGGACACTTCCAACGTTTTTATGAGATGTAAATAGTGTAACGTAAACTCCCAAATGTGTATTATATTGTTACAAAGTTGCACGTGTGTCCTATTACTGATTCAAAAGTTTTGGCCTATTTGATACAGTTCAGCATTATATGGATCGACTATATTTTTCGTACGAAATTTGTCTATCTTCCTTTTACGTTCTGTACTACTTCCCAAGAATAAGTAAAGGCAGTCCTGGACCCAAATTATCGTTACCAAAATTCACATTTACAATGCATGTTTTGAGATTCGAAAAATCCAAAAAAATGTGCACCCTCGAATTTGTGTGGCCTATGTGTGGATGGGTGGATTGTTGTAGGGGTTAACATATTGAATAGTGTAACCCAAATAAAATATGAAAGGGTAGAGCCAGACTGAAAAATTCAATGCCATAGACGGGATTTGAACCACGGATCTTCTGGTCTCCGTCCAGCCGCTCTAACCATTTGAGCTACTATGGCCAACGTGCCAACATGACATTAAATTCTCCAACTGACTCGTGTTTTTTCCCGGTAAACCACTAGGAGTTCTCATAAACATATGAGACAACTATCTCAATGGTTACTTACTATGCTGTAAGTACTTTAAGGCCCGGGATTTATAGTTCGAACCACTATTATGTACAATTAATGGAAGTTAATTGTTCTTTCACACTAGCCGTGACTAAGACGCACTATGAAAGTGTAGAGCCAGACTGTTGGCACGTTGGCCATAGTAGCTCAAATGGATAGAGCGGCTGGACGGAGACCAGAAGTTCCGTCGTTCAAATCCCGGCTATGGCATTAATGTCATGTTGGCACGTTTGCCATAGTAGCTCAAATGTTTAGAGCGGCTGGACGGAGACCAGAAGAACCATGGTTCAAATCCCGGCTATGGCATTGATTTTTTCAGTCTGGCTCTACCCTTTCATAGTGCGTCCTACACACGGCTAGTGTGAAACAACAATTAATTTCAAATAAAATATATTGGTAGAACGTAAATATAGTATTTACATATTCTACAGATGAAATAACGTGCATGCGTATATCCGTTTTAAAAAGTTAATCACTGAAAATATATTCTCAACAATACAACGCGTTTAGTATTTTCTCTGTATGCGATTTCTGTCTCAAAGTTTAACACTTGAATAGAATTTAACATTCCAACTACAACCTGAAAGTCCCTGGGGAAAAATAAATGGCTACGCGCAATAAAGTAGCAAACTTTTGGTCACCCCGGCTCATATTTAACAAACTGCGAAAGACGGGTAAACATCTAATGAGCGCCTCAGAAGCAAACTCACATCACGAGTCGAGCCGCAACTGCTGTCATTAACACCTAGCCCCTGGGGCACTGTTGTCACCGCTGCTGCTTGTCATTCCAAAAACTTTTTAACTGCTCTCTCTGTGCTTTATACACAACGACAAAAAGTGAAAAACGAACAAAGTTCTTCTCCTCTTCTGTCGAGCCTCCGCACTCCATTAGCGAACTGGTGCATTTAGCTTCTTTGTCCTGGTCTTCCATCCTATCAATACCAATGTGAAACTCTACGGATTTCTGTCGCAGCGTTTGTTTGCACTCTACATTCCCTCACGATGTTTTTCGCTCTTATTCTCATATTTTACAAGCCACTTTTGATTCTGAACATTTTGCTTGGAGTTATTATTGTACTCAGAAGAAAATCTTGGGTTGCAGAGAGAATATTACTTCATATCTTTAGTACTCTATTGAAACGTAGTTCTTATAAATAACTCTTCAAAGTAAGATGGCAAAATAAACTAGAAAAAGTTAGATCTAAAAGTGTAAATTGCGATGGCATAATTTTGTCCTAAACATCTTAGCTAGTGATACATCTCAGGTGTAATAAAAATGTTAAAAAAATAAATTAAGTCGCAGGTTCAGATAACACAGCATTTTTAAAATTCTTTTATCACAAATATTGCCACCACTCATGTTGACTTTTTGTGTGTGTGTAATTTACGTCATCCAACGTTAAGTCATATCGGAAGTTGAATGGATTGGGTGTAATGATGCTCAAATGAGCCCGAGGTCCATAGAGCTTAGAGTTACCCGACATTCGTCTTTCAGGATAAGGAAAAAAATTGCCGAAATTCGAACTCAGGACATCTTGAAGCTGAGGCAGACATGCTACCACCACGCTAGCTATGTCAACATATCTTTATTCCCATCATGGGCCTTGTGTTATGAAAATGCTCATTTTTTAGGTCATTGCAGCTATGATATTTTCTAGATAATGATTTTTTTCAGTTTTACATTACCATTTTGTTATTTAATTGCCCTTTTGGTCTTTATCTTCTCACATTATGGTATTTATATTGACTAAAGATGTTAAAATAATTAACATTTTAGTTGATAACGTTTCAAATATCTGAATTTCATGATTCAGCGGAAAAACAAGAGTAAATTGTTATACATTTAATTCCTGTTTTGGAAACAAGATAGATATATTTAGTAGGTGTTCTGGAAAGGGTGGCAGTGAGGGTTAAGTGTGTGGGGTTAAAGGGACAGTGACAGTCTGGCAATTTGAGCCCTGGCTTATAGATGGAATGGTGGTTATTTTCAGGGGAGGAAGTATGATTACATAAATCTATTAATATATGCCTGGAATTTTTTAAGAATGAGTCAGGTCAGTTTTTCTTTTTTCTATAAATAAATTAATTCAAATCATTCTTAACTTTATGTTTTATAAAGGGAACATAAGTCCGCATCATTCGTGTATTCTGAGAACTGAGATAAAATGCTAACACCTGATTTCAACACAAAGTTTTAATTTTCTTCTCAAATACTTCAAACATGAACGTCATTATCCCTATAATAGGATGTGGCTTGCTTGCTGGATAGCCAACTTCTGTGGCTTTCAAATAGCGTTATGTTCGTCCTTAGGCGCTATCAGGCAGGCAACCAATGAGAGTCCTGCGTTGCCTTATTGAATTCCCCTTAACTGGGGTGTCATATGCCCCAAGTGAATAAATACATCTCTATTAAATACCTTGTTGCGCTAAAATTTTAATTTAAAAATAATTATACCACTATACCACTTTGTATAGGCGTCACAGATGTCAAACAGAAGTATCTACTATTATATTTAAAGTAAAATTGTTTCTAAATTTCAAACTGAACCTTCCTTCAGTAGCAGATATTCACAGATAGGCAAAGCGTTGAGAATAGGTATGTGAAATGATCACGACCAAACTGAAAAAATTGAAGCAAATTAGTCTGTAAATTCAGTATATCTTATGTTTAATAGTTCTTATATTTTTCTTCAACGTTTCCTTTTTTATAATATCTCCGGAATGAAGTGAATAATTTCCCAGTTACCTACATATAATTTTCTTCTTAGAATGTTCAGTTTATATTTCTCATTTTAAGAGTTTGCAAATGTCTAATAAAATATGTACGACAGTAGACAAATGGGCATCTTTTTAATATTTTGTAGCATTATAGTGTCTCCTAGTATTACTAAGGTTCTGTTTAACATACGATCCCTCGGGAGAAAGAAGAGTATCTGGAGGCTTCATAGAGATATAACCCCAGCAAACAAAATGGAGACTGAATTAGCCAACTTCAAAAGTTCAAATCCGCTTAAACTTTCATGCTTCCAACAACACGGCATACATTGAAGGAGTGGTCGGTTCCTACAAGCCAACGGAAATGACGTCCACAAGCCACCTTCTGGTAAACCCCCTCACACCGAAATAGCTACGGCGACCTTACGCCTTCATACGTATCGAACGAAAACAGATATCGATTTTGTCCCCGGATGCTTTGTACCCCTCTCTTTGGATTATACGAGGGATATGAAACTACAGAACTGCACCTTATAGGTCAACTGGTAGCACACTTGCATCTTAGCCATAAAGTAAGTTTCCCAATTTTCATTCCAGAGCCCATAATGCAGAGTTATATATTTGAATGGAAAATCCAAAACATGTTTCGCAAGTAGGAAAATAGTTTCGTAATTTATGTATAAACTAAATATTTTTTACAGATTTTCCAACAGCTATTCTGATGCAATTGTAGCCTACCGACATCAAATGTAGGAATTGCATTTGAAGTAATGGTAACAAAAAGCTATAAATTTTGTTTCCTTCATTCCAAATATAGAGAACATGATACAAGTACTTGACACAAAGGATTTTGAAATAGAAATACCATCCGAAGAAATTCAAGCTCAAAATATTATTTAGCTCACAGAGAAAGTTAATTTATTTATGTTCCAATGAAAACAGCTCAGAAGGAGAGAAGCAAGTAGAACACGGCGAAAAATAAGAAAACAGCTTCTAAACCCTGGGATGTGGAAGTTAAAACATCAATAGGATGGCTATCCAAGGCGGGAAAGCACTTTATGCTGAAAAATACATAATGCATCACGTAGTATTTTAAAACTCAGGAAATGAGTTCTGCAGTAAATAGTGCATTGTTAATAAGCAAAAGAAAATTGACTAAATAAAATCTTGGGCATAAACTATAACAAATTATGGCAATATTTAGAAAAGTTAAAAAACACAAGGGCTGTTCAATAAAGATTGATAATAATTTTTCGCAGTAAAATTCAAACTTATTATACACTGTTAGCTTAATGTGAAACAAACACGCCGTAATAGGTTTCATTCTTGGAACTCGTGGTTCCCGGCTGTGATAACCAGGCAAGTTCAGACATGTTCAGTATCGCCTACCGCTGCAATAGAGGTAGCACGCAAGGAACAGTATGAGGCTTTGAAATTCTGCTTTCGTCTCAACAAATCTTCAGTTGAGGCCTATACAATGTTACAGGAGGCCTATGGAGAGTTTGTTCTTCCCTACACCACAGCACGAATGTGGTTTAAAATGTTTAAAGAGGGAAGACAATCAATTTCAAATGAAGGTGGACCCGGTGCTCCAGTTACTGCTCTTTCGGAAGAAAACATCAACATTGCTGCTGCGCATTGTGAGAGAGGAGCAACGAATTACCATAAGATCACTTTCTGAAGTACTGAACATTTCATTGGGTGCCACACACACGTGGGTGATAGAAACATTACACGTGAGACGTGTTTGTGTGAAATGGGTTCTAAGATTGTTGATTCCCGAACAAAAGGACATGCGCATGCAGGTCTGCATGCAGTTAAAGTAGATGTTACAGGAAGATCCGGAGTTTCCTTCAAACGTAACTACTGATGATGAAACTTGGCTATATCATTTTGATCCTGAGAGCAAAGAGCAAAGCTCAGTGTAGAAATCTGCCTCATCAACAAACCCCATAAAAGCAAAAGTGGTTGCTTCTGCTGGGAAAGTTATGGTCATCTCATTCTTTGATATTTATGGAATGGTTTATCAGCATGTTGTACCTGCACACACATCAGTAACTGGACAAAACTACAGGGATGTTCTGAAAACATTGTAAGTCCATATCAGGCACAAAAGATCATATTTCCGTGAAACAGGCTGGATGCTGCACCACGATAATGTGCAGCCGCATATTGCCAATGTTGTTGCTGAATGTGTAGCATCAATCAACGTGAAGTGCATCCCTTACCCTCACTGTAGTCCGAATTTCCCCATGTGGCTTTTTTCTATTCCCTAACTTGAGGAACCGCCTTCGGGGAGGCATTATGCATCATCAGAAGCAATGGTGAAGGCTGCGGAGGTGATTTTGAAGTATATCTCAAAAGTGGTTTCCAGCATGTCTTTGATGACTGGCAGAAGCGCTGGGACAAGTGCATCGCATTCAGGGGAGACTATTTTGAGAAGGAGCATCAAAATTATGAGGATGAGAGAAGGTACGCTGTCAAAAAAGATGGTGATCATTCTTGACAGAACAGCCCTTGTATATGGGACCTGCAAAGTAAGTTGAACTTTATTAGCCAGTGAAAATAATCGTTAACGCATGATAGAGATCAAACCCTGCAAATTGCAATCGTAATCTTATCCCTTACCTATAAATGTTTACTTGAATTATGAATTATATAAATATTAAACGTTGTTTTACAAAATGTTTAGAATCGATGTTTACAGATATTAGATGACTTTGGGGGCTTTGAATAGCAAAGAATCGTAACTTGATGCATATTAGTGTAGGCGATTCTGAGGAAGAATGTTCTTTTGTTTTAAAAATATTATCTTTATTTCCTGCTTGACCTGAAATATATATTAACTCTGGTAGAGACAACAAAGGTATCGCGTAATATTGTGGTATTTCTTATGGTGGTGGAATAGTGGTTATTTATGTGACTTCTACCTAAGTTGAATTTTATTAGTGAGTGAAAGCATTTAACACTGAAATTTCTAGAACTTATTAGACATCAAACCTGGTAGTCTCATACCTAATTTTGTCCATTACCTAACAAACAATTGACTTGAATTGCGAAATATAATGTACATTGCAGATGTCTTATAGTTAAGTTAATTGGTGGAAATATAATAGCAAGTCGCCACAAGTGAATATGAAGAACCCCTACGGGTTTACCGAGAGAGTATATATTACTCAGTTGGAGAATTTAATGTCAGAAGTTCAATCTACAACAGTTATGTTAGCACAATCGTATATAGTTCCTGCGTCACTGTTCATGGAGGGACGAACGAGAAAATGTTAAAAAAAATCTAACTTTTTTATTGTTTTGTAAAATAGTATATAGTGTTAGCTAACAAACACCAAAATATTATGACTGTACGTGGTCTGTATGTATCTTTAAAAAATTAAATGCCCTAGTGTTGCATAGTAGCATGGTAGCAACACATAGTCTTCCATCAGCTGTCTTGGAATCTATAAAGCCCACCTATCAATTCTTAGTACACCCAGACTTGCTAAAACAATGTCTCTATGGAGAGACACACAACCCAAATGAAAGCTTCAACAGTTTGATATGGAAAAGGTGTCCTAAAACATCATTTGTGTCTTCCATAGTAGTGAAAATTGCTACATTTGATGCTGCAATAGTGTTTAATGATGGGAATGTTGGCAGAAAGAAAGTTATGCATCAGTTAGGTTATGAACCTGGTGTGTTTATGGAAACAATTTTGCAGAATATCGACAACATCGCATCGCTGGGGCAGAAAGAGCTATGAAATTAATGCAGAAAGAAGCAAGACAGAATAGGAATTTAAAAAGAAAGGCTGAAGAAGAACAGAATGAGGATACAGACTATGGATATGGGAAGTTCTGACTTAAAATTAAAAGGCAAATTGAATAATACCTTTGTATTTTTAATTGCCTTTCCCCATAACTTGCATTTGCTACAACTTCAACCCATTTTTCTCTCAAACTACTTCATCTACAGTGATGCAATTTATCACACAGCTTTCTTGTGCCACAATGAACATTTCTTTGGTTCTCGAATTTAAGATTAAGCTCCAGATGGAATGTGATGATACAAAATGCATGAAATTATTTTATTTCTTAAAGGATGCATATGATTACCATTTTTTTAAATTCTATACGGCTTTAATAAGAAATCTAAATCCAAAAAATTAATTGTTAGTGTGTTTTAAAATGACATACAAAATTTCAGAAAGATGGCGTTTGTGAATTTTGATAAAAATGAGCTTAAGTTTGTAAATATCTCTGCATATAGAAAAAATATGTAGCATTAGTTACAGGCAATGGAAAATTATGAAAAAGCATTGTGTATATTAAATGTATTGTCTTAATTAAGTATACTAAGTTTCAGTTCTCTAACTTGAAAATTTTGGATGTTATGGCTATTTATGTAAGACCCTGAATATTTGCATACGTCCCCCCTTAACATTCATTGCCTATGGTCTTCAACTGTCCAGAAGTAATAATAAAAACGTAATGATTTTCTTATGTAAACATATTTATTTCGTTCTACTTCTCGCCGAGTACAATGCGTAGTTAAGTTATTCGGTTACTGATATTCTAAAAGTAAACTTGGGAAGCTGCAAATCACTACCGAATGAAACCTCCAAAAGGGCTTTGAGATTAGAAACATATTACCAAATCACAAGTAAACCAATTTCTAATCAATGTTTTCAGAACTATGTGGCCCTCCGTGGAGGGGAGGTTAATAGTATAGGAATTCCACAGTAACTTCATTAGAACATTCTCTGTGGTCTATTCTCAGTTTCAGGCAGCAGAAGCTTTATTACAGCCTGGGAACTTTCCACATACCCGAAAAGGAAATATATAGCCCAATGTGGGGCATTTCATCGATCAGCATGTTGGAAATTCGCAAATAAAAAGTCCCCTAAGCATGAATAAATTTATTTGGATTATTAACATAGCTATTAAAATGTTTCGCATTCAATGAAATATGAATGAACCAAAAGGTAATTGACCCATTTGTACATTTTTTTCTCAGGAAATTTCGCCGTTTGAGTTCAGAGGTGCTACTCCCCTTAATCCTGGACCCGTAGAACCAAAACCCGGACTTCTTTCAAACAGGGAGTATCAGAACTGTCCCGAACGGCGACCGGCGTCCTCCGTGGGGCTTTCCATAGGGCAAGACCTGGGTTACTAACAATCGCCCCCCCTATCCAAGGACACAAGACGGGATGAAAGTGGATACGCTACTCACGCGCGCCAACACCAAAAGGTGAAGGCTACCGATATGACCTCGGTGAGGCCGCGTGCCGATCTAGCACACTTTCTACTAGCTCTGCAGGCTAGTACCCGGGAATATTAATGGCTTCCCTCAACCTGTCCGGGGACGTACCCGATCACCTACGGGTATCGAGAACCACTGCCCCCTCGAGACCAACCCAATCCGAAAACCTCCCTGAGGCAGGGGCTCGAATGTTCGGCCCGAGGTTCCTCTAGAAAGTCAGAGGCACCACGAGTGTTAACAGTCCACAGGGCCCGCACCACGGCAGCTAATGGGGACGGAGCCAAGAGCCAAGAGCAGGTGCAGGTCGCCCGGGTTCTCCCGGGCGGAGGGTTACACGTCACGGTACCTATCCGCTGTGCGGATTTACCCGTGAGGTATAAAAGATAATGTATTGTGCGCAAGCTTCCGTGTCGTTTGGTGAGACGGCGCAGTTGGCCTCTACTGATGCTTCTGGTGCCGGGATATTCCCCCTTGGCGGGGGACAGTGCCCGTTCCACCTCGCTTTGTGCGGTCGCTAACGATCCGTCAAGCAGAGGGGGAACCAGTAGCGTAAGACCAGATGGGAGTTAAGCTTTTAGGTTTAATAAGACCAGGTCGTGCGCGCTCCCCGGCCAAGGCGCGAAGTGCCCTGGCGGTGATTGGTAGGGGGCAGGAGGAGAGGCAGACTTTACTACCCAAGGGCATCCTTGGGTAGGCGATAGCTCCTCCGTCTCCTGGGGAGACGGTGGTCGTATCGACCTAGTGAATTCACCAGCTGGTTAGGGTGAGGAGTGATCTTGGCATACAACGTACGCGTTCGTTCACGCACGACGTCTTCGACGTATGGTATGCCAGACTGGGTGTGCAGGAAGTGAGATGGGAACCTGTGGTCGGTACCGTAGATCAATGCTCTGTTTTGTACGGCTTGTATCCTGTGGAGGGTTGTATGAGCCACCGAACCCCAGACCTCGCATCCATACAGGATCAGAGGTGAGACGATCGCACGGTACGCCCGCAGTTTGAGGCGGATGGGCATGGTGGATCGGAAGATGGGCTAGAGTTGCCTTAGCGCAGCGTGGCCGAGGCCGGCCTTTGCCCTGACTTGCGGAGTGAAGATGAGGCCGCGGTCCAGTTGGATTCCCAGGTATTTGGCGGTTCGAACCCAGGGGATTCTTCTCCGCCGCAACCGCAAGTCTCCTTCCGGGCGCCAGCTACGGGTCTTAGCCAGCATAAGAGCCTAGCTCTTCTGCGGGCTAATGGTCATCCTCCACTTCTCACTCCACCTGCCAATGGCGTGGCCAGCCGCTATGGGTCTGACAGAGGATAGCTTCCCCTCGACCCGCACCCTGAAGTTGCGGTCATTTAGGAAGCTTCTGAGTATTGCCAGGTAGGGAGGGGGGAGTTGTGCTTCTTTGAGTTTGAACAACAACCCCTGGTGCAACGTGTTGGCGCCCCATGTTAGGAGTCTAAATACATCGAGAATCTCTCGCCATACGAGGGATGTGAATAGAGAACTGACATAGTAGGAAAGCGGGTGTATGCCAATAGGATATGGAAGCGCCCAGGTCAGTATTGTCGATGTGTAATGTGCATTCGGCGGGGATCCACTCGGGAGTTTGATGTTGTTGTGTGGCCTTTAAGTGAAGAGTGTCGATTTGACGATACAAAGCAAGCTTCCAAAAGGCGATCAGCGTTCGTGGATTAAAATAGAGGTTTCCCTTGGCAAAAATGCATCACGGGTAATATTCCCAATCCGAATTCTTCTTCAACTTCACCTATACATACAAGTTCGGTATTTTGGAGTGCTATAAGATCGACCAACTGCTAACGGCGAGAACACGATCCACAATTGGTGCATATAACCCCGGGAGGAATGGATCATTATGTGTTTCAAATGGGTAGAGTTCTCTGCTATAGCAAATCACATGCGTGAGACCCTTCACCGTTGCCACCTCATTACCCGCACTCTTCTTATATTTCCCTCTGTCTCGCACACCTGCGAGTGTTTGTGGCGCTAGACGTAAGGGAACGCAAACTGAGTTTACCAACGTTTTATAACAATGCAGTTGGTGAAATCATAACTGCAACATGAATATTCGTATATTACGCAAATGTTTTAAATATTTAGTTTAAAGTAAATTATAGTTTATGAATTACTAATCCCTCTAACCAACGAAAATACCAGCGGTGCACCTATATAGTTATAAATGTTACGTTAAGAGATAATTCTTCATTGTCTTCAACGTCTGAGTACCACAAATTTATGATGATAGGTTCCAAGATCTCGTTACGTGCTATTTTTTTTCCAGAAGTCGTTTCCTAGTAGTTTATTTGATGTCTCAGGCAGTTTTCCCAGGCTTGCTGTTTGTGTTCCGTGTCAATTTATTCGTGAATAAATCACTCAACGTCAGTCAGTTTAAAAATTACTATTTCTATTACTGAGCCTACATTAACTCTATGGGATAGTTCTAGCAGTAGTAACGGGGGGAGGTGAATCGCGTCTCATTGATCCAGCTGATACACTTTTTCATGGGAGAGTAACAGAATAACGCTGCTTTGAACTCTAGAGTAAATAGAGATTACCAAGCATTCATAAACAAATATGTAACCAGACGCGTTCTGCCAGACTAGCAAGAAGTGTATAGTTTCCTTTCAGCGAACTTGGCTTATTCAAAGTACATATTTCTTTTATCACGTCATTTAAAATGTTTACGTTTCAGTTCTGAGTCATTCCAAATATACGTTTACACATACATAGCAACCAATAATGATATTCATTACAGTGCTTACGTCGCAATGCATTGTTATAATATAATTGGTATCTATGTTATTTAGTTTTATTGGTACACTATTTAAGCTAAAAAGATAGGATTTTCATGGTATGTTAGACATTACTCTCTCCTTCCTTATGGATCAATTTTTCCCAAATCTGAACTTTTGTCTTTGCGCGAATAGAATTTATTAGAGATTGATTAGTTTGCCGCTCGTCACACATTACTTAGCGGGAATGCAATGCGACAATACCGCAGAACTCCGATTGGTTGCCCACCTAGTAGCGCTCAAGGACAAACGTCATTCCATTTGAAGCACGCAGTAGATAGAGGAACCGCAGGAGATGTGTCGGCTGCATGATTATACAAGGTAAGTGGTAGAGACTGCAGCGGATTTCGGCATGCAGGTACAAACTTGGTCTATTGCACCTATGCCTCCAAAAGGAGGCATCCCCGGAGGAAAGGTGAGGTGAGAGGAGACAGGGAAAAGCTGTCCCAAGGAGCCACGAAAGTGCAGAAGGCGCGTTCCCTACACTTAACCAGTTGTAAACTTCCCGGCAGACCAGTACAATGCCCCCCTCGGTAGCGTGGTGGTAAGTGAAATGAAATGGGTAGTATTTAACGCCCGCTTTTACTACTTACGGCACCGCAGGCGTTGATACTGACAATACATGGGATGAAGATGGAGCACCGGTGGAATGAGATGGTGGGGGAAACCGGAGATCCCGGAGAAAACCCACCCCAGCGCCGCGTTGTCCACCAAAATATCATTTTGCGGTCGCCTGGGATCGAACCCGGGCCGCCTTGGTGAGAGCCAAGTGGTCTAACCGTTGAGCCACGGCGCGGCACAGCGTGGTGGTATAGTGTCTGTCTCACGTTCAAGGGGTCCTGAGTTCGAATCTCGGTGACGGTGGGTTACCTGGATAAGGTTTTTTCCGGGGTTTTCCCTTATCCTGAAAGACGAATGTCGGGTAGCTCTAAGCTCTGTGGACCATGGGCTCATTTGAGCATCATCTCGCCCATTCCATTCATCGTCCGACGTGACTTAACGTTGGAGGACGTAAAATTACTACAAAAAGGGAAAAAAAGACCAGTACAACCAGCATCCCACCGTACTGTATTCCGGAAGTGGCCCAACCAGATCGGATTCGGAGACAGGAGAATATACTTTACTGAGGGCATACCATCCTGACAGGCAACACCGAGATATCTTACATTTCTACCATGAGAGATGTCTGAAATAACATTCGAGATGAAATAGAAGAACAGGAAATACAGCGGATGTAATTAGCCTATCCAGCATTCACCTGGTGACACGGGAAAACACCGTAAACCAGATGGTTGAGCTAGGTTGGCCACGGTAATCGATCCCTGACCTTTCGACTCCGGGATATAGAAGGAACCGCCTGAGCCATCCCACCGATTAAAGGCAAAGAAGTACGGTTTGTCTAATAGGTACTGGCTTGACATTTCGGTTTGGAGGATCTCGAATTTGCCCCGGCCAAACCGCGGGAGGTTTGCTCTGAGGTCACATCCAGTAGGAAGTGGGAAAACCTTCACTAGGCAGTGGAGGTCAGAAGCCAAGAAGCTGTAAGTCATAAACCTTTGGACCCTATGTCCAGCGACACAGAGTTATGGAGCCATCTTGTAATACAAAAACGGTGTGAAATGGTAGAGAGGCAGCCGTTATAGAGACGTCACTCTAGCATCATCTAGTCTACCGGGAAAAGAAATCATATGGCCAGGGTTGGAACCCGGAACATCCTGAATCAGAGCTGCTTCAAAGTACTATTGCGAAATCTTCTTGATTTGTGACATTCAAAATATATGAAAATACAGACTCGCATCATTTTATCTATAAGAGGTTTTAAGTTATTAAGGATGTTTTCTATGTAACTTTATATTGCTACACAGTTAATTACTAGAAAATGGCAACGTGAGAATTCCAGTTTCTGTTATTTTATCGGTAATTCTCGATCCCTTAATAGCATTGACCCAAATAGTTATGTAAAATACTGAAGTTGCTGACAGCGAGAGATATATAGATGAGGCTTTATATATTCTAAATTCACAGGATAAATCTATCAAGTTCACAATAGAAATTGAAAACAATGGTTACATCCCCTTTCTAGATCTAAAGATAATAAAAAATATCAATAAATGAAGTTTTGGCATCTATAGAAACTCAACTCATACGGATAATTATATTAAAAATAAAAGGTTTAACCCTATGTCACACAAGTTTGCTGTTTTTTAATAGTTTGATCTACAGATTGATAAACATACCTCTAAATGAAGAAGAATTGAATGCGGAATATAAACATATTATATATACTGCTTTAATTAACGGCCTTAATAAAGATTTTATAATCAGAAGAATAGAAAATATTAAATATAAAAAAAAATGTTAATGAAGTTTCCACTCTTAAAAAGTAAAAAATGATTATATTTTCAAAAAATTTACTTATCATCCATGGGCAAATAAAAAGTTCAAAAATTTTTTCAAATACTAGCACCTCATAATAATTACAGTATAAAGAATTTACTACAGTTTTCTAAAAAAGACAAAATTTCAGACAACAAAAAATCTGGCATTTATCAAGTTAACTGTTTAGAATGCGATAAGATCTATATTTGTAGGACCAAGCGTAATTTAGAAACCAGGGCGAAGGAACATTTTAGAAATATTAAATATAGACAGACAGAGAAATCGGCAGTGGCTGATCATTTTTGGTCATATAATCATGAAGTAAATCCAGAAGTTAAATTATTGAAACAATTGAAAGAACCGATATATTTAATGGTTTGGGAGAAGATATTTATTTTGAAAAATAAGGATCGCGTAATGAATTTTGATATCCCTCCAATAGACATCATCAATAAGTTTGTGTTGTCCCCGGTAGATGGCAGTTAGATAAGGAGCTATTCTTCCACCTCCGGTAGTGGTCAAGGTCAGTCAGTCAGTTAGTGGGTGAGTGTCAAGCTGAGTAGTTGAGGATGAAGCAGATGTTTGCTTTGAAACTGGTCCCAGGAATTAAATATGATACGTGATGTTGTATTACTAGTGTTTAGTTATTATTGATTGACCCAAATATTTATGTAATATACTTCGAAACAGTGTCCACAAACTTATAGTATTCCTCATACTTTCTCTCAAAAGTAGGCGTCTCATTTACATACGCAGAAATCTTTGGCGCACGAGCAGCAAATTGCTCCGCTTGCACCTAACAAGCCACAAAGACTGAACCTGCCAGGAGAGTTCAAAGTTGAAACAAAAATGTGAAGTAAAAGATAGTAGGAAGAGAATTAACGGGCCCAAATCCCAAGAATCGTAGTCAAAGAGATTCGTCGTTTTTGTTACTGAGAAGTTTTTACTTCCAACCCATTTCATCTTATCCTATTGGAGAAAGAAAGGGGAAGAGAAGGTAGGGTTTTATACTTTCAAGTTGGTTTTCTTTAGGAGTTTGTGCTTTATCGAAACCTGCTAGGTTGCTACACTCTTCTCTGTAATTTCCAGCGAGGTAGAATGGTAAGAAAAACAGGAATAGGTGAGGAGACGTAGTTGGGAACTGCGGAAAGGAAAGGAATAAATAGGAATGAAAGTGAACTCTATCCATCTTCGTTATTGTGAAGGATACCCTGGAACGTTGTGGCTAAATGAAAGAAGGTCGGAACCCAAGTAGTTGGACAAAGGGAGGGAAAAGGGGAATGGATCTGTGGAATAGGAAAAGAAAAGGAGGCCAAAGCTGTACTTTGAGAAGTAAATGTCGGATAAGTACTGGATTCGGAACAAGAAAGTATCTTAAGAACAAAAAGTACATGGAGAGAAAAAACTCAGGTTTTACACTCTTCATAGGTATTAGATATTACAAAAGTCCTGAAGCATGCATTAAAATAAAAATGGTTCTTTATGTTAGCGATTATTGCATAGGTATACATGGTGCAGCGTAGCCTCATCTCCAGAGCATATCTGGCCACCAATCCTGCCTTTGTGTAAACTTGTCCCACTAAGGTGTATTCCTTCAGTTTCAATTTGCCTTCTCTTCATTCTGAATGGCCAATGTGCATCTTTGAATCGCCATGTATATGTCAAAAACGTACCATGTTCATGTAAGAACTCTTACATTTGCTTTCTATATAGTTATAAATTTACGTTAAGAGGTAATTCTTCATTGTCTTCAACGTCTGAGTACTGCAAATTTATGGTGATAGGTTTCAAGATCTCGTTACGTGCTATTTATTTCCAGAAGTCGTCTTCTTGTAGTTTATGTGATGCCTGACGCAGTTTTCCCAGGCTTGTTGTGTTCCTTGTCAATTTCTTCGTGAATACGTCTTTCTACGTCAGTCAGTTTAAAAATAATTATTTCTATTTGCAACATAACTAAGCCCACATTAACTCTATTGGATTTTTATAGTAGTAGTAAGGGGGAAAGGTGTATTTCATCTCATTGATCCAGCTGATACGCTTTTTCATGGAAGAGTAACTGAATAATGCTGCTTTGAACTCTCTTGAGTAAATAGAGGTTACGAAGCATTCATAAACAAAGATATAATGTGACCAAACACGTTCTGCCGGACTAGCAAGAAGTGTATCGTTTCCTCTCATTGAACTTAACAATCACTTTGGCTTATTCAAAGTACATATTTCTTTTATCACGTCATTTAAAATGTTTACGTTTCAGTTCTGAGTAATTGCAAATATACGTTTACACATACATGTCAACCAATAATGCTATTCATTGCAGTGCTTACGTCGCAATGCATTGTTATGATATAATGATATCTATATTATTTAGTTTTATTAGGAATAAAAGATGTGAAGAACAAAAAGAACACGGAGAGAAAAAACTCAGGGCTTCCACTCCTCATAGGTATTACATATTACAAAAGTCCTGAAGCATATATTAAAATAAATTTAGTGCTGTATGTTAGCGATTATTGCGTATATCTACATGGTGCATCGCAGCCTCATCTCCAGAGCATGTCAGGCCACCAATCCTGCCTTTGTGTAAACTTGCCCCACTAACGTGTATTCTTTGAGTTTTAATTTGCCTTCTCTTCATTCTGAATGACCATGTATATGACACAAAGGTCCCATATATATGTACCAACTCTAGCTCAGTGGTTAGACCACTTGGCTCTCTCCAAGGCGGCCCGGGTTCAATCCCAGTAGACCGCAAAGTGAGATTTGTGGTTGACAACACGGCGCTGGGGCGGCTTTTCCCCGGGATCTCCGGTTTCCCCACCATCTCATTCCACCGGTGCTCCATCTTCATCTCATGTATCATCAGTGCCATCGCCTGCGGTGTCGTATGTAGTAAAAGCGCGCGTTAAACACTACACATTTAATTTTCATTCCTGGCATTTGCTTTCTACGAGGCGTGCTCTGCAACTTTATTTAATATAGAAAACATATTTATTGCCAATGCATGTTACATTGATGGAAAGGCGCAACTTACAGCTATTTTTCAACGTAATCAACATTGTAAGCGATGCACTTTTGCATGCGCTGTGGCAGTTTTTGTATACCCTTATCATAGCACTCTCCCGCCAAGTTGCGCAGGTAGAGCTCAGCCTCATTTTTCAAATCATCGTTGGTTTGAAAATGTGTTCAACCCAGGTGTGACTTCAACTCAGGAAAGAGATGAAAATCCCTAGGTGCTAAGTCTGGACTACAGAGGGGATGAATGAGGATTGCTATCCGAACTGGGCCACGAGATCAGCCGTTGCATGTGCAGTATGGGGACGAGCGTTGTCGTGATGAAAAATCACTCCCTTCGTCAGCTTTCCCCTCCTTCGATTTTGAATGACACGTTGCATTTTTTTTTCAAAGTCTTACAGTAGTTAGGGGCGTTTATTGTTGAGCTCGTAGGCATAAACTTGCACAGCAATACACATTTTCTTTCCCAGAACACACTGGTCATCACTTTGACGGCAAAAAATGTCTGTTTGAGCTTTCGCGGCTTAAACGAATTCGAATGCCGCCACTGACGAGAACGTTCTTTATTTTCTGATGTTGCGTAGTGCACCAAGATCGTATCTCCAGTGACAGTTGAATCCAACAATTCCTGGCCCTGTTCTGCATGCCGCTCCAGGAATCGGTGGGCCACTTCAACACGTGTTTATGGTCTTCGGTGAGTATTTTGGGGACCCTCACACACCTTGCGATAATGCAAATGTTCGGTCAAAATCTTGTCAATCGTAGTCTTACTGAGTTCAGGGATAAGTTCGCACAGCTCGCCAACTGTCACACGCCGATCTTTAAGCATTTCTTGCTCCACTTTTGCAATTGTTTCGGCTGAAACCGAAGGCCGACCAGAACGCTAATCGTCATGAACGTCTGTACGTCCGTCTTTGAACTTTCTAACCCGCTTTCGCACTTTTTGAAGTCCATTCACTGTAGCCCACAGACTTCGCATAATTGACACAGTGGGTATAGTGCCCTTGGCAACTCGCACTTGGCGGCGGAAGCGATAGGAAGCTCTATCGCAATCGGCTGCCCAGCCAAGACTATTGGATGTAACGGGTTCGCTTTAGTGTACATGTGAAAGGGTGAAACCAAGCTGCACGCCAGTGTTGCCGGATCTCACGTAATAGTGTTCGTCACGGCTCCATCGGCTTGGGGACCTTATGTTACGTACACGACTCGTATGTTTGTGAAAATTTACATATGGCAATGCTCTTCGACTATAATGGGTGAGCCCTCTTGACTCTCAGGGGATCGAGCCCAGGCGACCGCATGTGAGATTTGTGGTGGAAAACCGGCTCAGGGCAGGTTATCTCTGAGATCTCCGGGTTCCACCGTCATAATTCCACAATTTCCACCATTACCAACCTACTAATCATCCATCATCGGCATGCAGTTTTCTTAAAAAGAATAGAGCTCGCCAGTAAATAATAATAGAAAAAAGGCATTCTTTTGTATGGAACCACAACATATTATACAACAGTAGGAATGAACGTGGCATGAGATATGAAGTATTATTATTAAAGCAGCCCATTATATAGTATCGGCTAAACTTACAGACCACACGAATAAGTTACTTTTACCTGGGTTCCCTTTTCTCTTTTTACTTTTCGTTTATTTATTTGTATAAGTTCTGCACTTTGGCGTGTATATACGAGTTTACGTCCTCCAACGTTAAGTCATATCAGACGATGAATGGAGTGGGTGAAATGATGCCCAAATGGGTCCAGGATCCTTAGAGCTTAGAGTTACCGACATTCGTGTTTCAGGATAAGGGAAACCTCCAAAATAATCTTATCCAGGTAACTCACCCTGACCGAGATTCGAACTCGGGACCTCTTGAACGTTAGGCTGACATGCTACCATCTACGCTACCGAGGCGGGCATCCTTGGCGTAGTGCGCTAAAGCATAATGCTTCCGTTCCCTGCTACGGAGAGCGACACGGGCTCAATCCTACCCCTGGGGATGCGGATTTTAAGTCCCAGTCCTAGGACCGTTGCCCACTCAGCATCTGTGAGAAAATTGAAGAGATTGCGATAGGTAAGCGGCTCTGATCTTTCAGGGTGGCGGTGCTGAGATGCTGACCACATCTCCTCCCCGTATCGGTTGGATCATCGTCAACGTCTATCTTTTCGTATTTGGGTGTGAGGCCGGCATTTAGGTTGGTAGGCCATAGTCCTGTATGGGCTGTCGCGCCTTGAGTTATTTGTTTATATTTTGCGTCCACAATAGTTAGGTCATATCGGACGATGACTGAAATTGGTGAAATTATGTTCGAAGTGAGTTCAGGGTCCATAGAGCTTAGATTTACCCAACATTCATCTTTCAGAATATGGGAAAGCTCCGGAAAAAACCTAATCCAAATAACTCAGCATGACCGAGAATCGAACTAGGGGGCACTTGAAAGTGAGGAAGACGGGTTTCCATCTAGCGTAAATGGTAGCGTGTCTGCCTCACGTTCAAGAAGTCCTGAGTTCGAATGTCGGTCAGGGTGAATTGCCTGGGAAATATTGTTTTCCCGAGATTTCCCTTATCCTGAAAGAGGAATTTCAGGTAACCCCGGGCTCTATGGACTCCAGGCTAATTTGAGCATTATTTCATTCATTTCATTCATCGTCCGATATGACTTAACGTTGGAGGACGTGAATTACACAAAAAAGAAAAAGAAAGAAAACATGTCCATAAGCCGCATAACTCTCAACAGCATAAATATGGGAGTTACCTCAACATATAATAGATATTAAAACCTTTTACCCTGCAATATTAACTTTGAATGCAGCCTTGCAATTCCAAAGACACTATGCAGTCGATATATTCACAGCACTGTTTTTCTACATACCATCGTCTCTTTGATTCTGCACACGTTATAATTTCTTGGCCTAGACATAGCTAAATGTTATAGCCTCGATAACCAGGATTTATTTTCAATCAAAGCTATTAAGTCACTACTAGCTGCAAATTTAAATGGAAAAGTGACATATCTGACCTTTTAGTGATCCTATACTTTAATCTGACTTTTGTTTTACTCATAATTTTATGGAATCGAGAAAGGACGTGTGGGAATAAAATTAAGACGTCCGTGTAATTGTGATGTAGGTTCATTGTACACCGTGAATTCTAATCCTGTTATTAACCCTTCTCCGCTAAGGGACGGTGATTAAGGCCTCGGCGTAAACTAAATTAAATGCCTTTCCCTTTTTTAAGAACACCTTAAGTCGTTAACATCCTCGTTAAACAAGTAGGTAAAGAGTTTTAGTGCGACGCCTACAGAGGGCCTTGGTGGCGGCGGCGTGTCTCGGTGGCGGATCGATAAAGTAGAGAGGTGCTGTCGGTTTGAGACGAGGAGGGCATCGCATATTTACCGCTTACACTTTCCAATCGAGAATGCCGGCGAAGTAGAATTTCAGAGATGGGGGGAAAACCGTTATTACATTTTAAGAAGTGCTCGCATCTACTGGAACTGTTATTGGATTCCAGGAAATTTCCACTACAGTACACGTTAACTGTTGTAGTATCATCTGCTTATCTGTTATTGGAATTTGAGAAGTCGAGAGGGCGATACAGTGACTTAGTAAAAATTGTTTTATTTAACCAGTTATACCTTCGTCTTAAATACATACGCTGAATTCCCTTAACACATATTACGGAGTACTGTATGCTTATGCATTTATGCCATTAATACTTCGGCATTAACTGCACTGGTCATATCGGCTGCCGTTCTCCTTTAGGAACGTATCGAAAGTGTAACTCGTATTCGTTGTGTTTTAATCATTAGATCACGCACACATTCGCACTATTATTCATACTTCCAGACTCTGGGGAAGATGAGGTTTATCTTAATCGGAGAAAAATCCCTACCTCACCGGCGGGAACCGAACCTGTGACCCTTAGCACGGGAGGCAGGTGCTCTACTAACTGAGCTACGGAGCCAGTAATGTATGCTGATCTTTAATGATGCACAATTTAGGAGATAAGCTTAAAGTAAGATGAAAAGTGCATTAATCCAATATTAAGTTCACTGAATATTTGCCTTATAAATTTATGAACTGCATTCTAAAGATGGCGGATAAAATAAAATGAAACAGACACCTCGGAATTCTGGATGGTAGTGGGTCTGCCTCACGTTCATGAGGTCCCGAATTCTAATCTCGTTAAGGGTGACTTAACTGGATAAGGTTTCTTCCGGGGTTTCCCCTTATCCTGAAATACGAATGTCGGGTAACTCTAAGCTCTATGGATTTTGGGTTCATTGCAGCATCATTTCATCCATTCCACTCATCGTCAGATATGACTTAACTTTGGAGGACGTTTCCGTTTCCTCGTTAGCCAGTTAGAGTATAGTTTCACGTAGGAAATAGCTCCATTTTATTTTCTTCCAGGTTTTCAGCATACAAGGGTCCGTTTTAGGAAGGCTGTATTGTAATAGATTTAGTAAGCCATTCGTATACACTTCCAAAGAAAGAAACCATATACATTCTGCCCACAGAAACTGCCACATTTAAAAGTTTTACTAATTTGTAGAGATTATACATAAAATAAATACTCCAAAGTATGTGGTAACTGATTCTTGCTTGTCAAATGGTGTAAAATTCGCGGTGAGATTGCTGATTGCAGTACCAAGGATGTAAATGCATTCAAAACACAACTATTTTGCCCGCAGTAATAAAATATAACAAATATGCAGTGGGAGTTCTAACTAATAAGACTGGAAAAAATTTTCACAACTTTTGCTATTTAGATTCCGCTCAAAATTAATAATGCATGCTTCGAGAGAGGCCACAGCTAAATGTCACAGCTATAATATATTATTGGAACAAAGGAATGGTGACGGTTTAAATTTAATTAAAAAGTTACTTGACAAGAGTAGAGGAATTTTCACATAATTTCAATATAGATGTTCTTTCAAGTGGAAAACGTCTAAATATAGAAGTGGTGTTCTGATTACGTACGTCTCCTAGCATTTGTCCTACAGTATATATGTTAAATTTGTCTCCAAAGACATCTGTTCACGTAATCCAACATCGGTTTATATTTCTCTGCCACTTCAGCTAAGAAACCTAGTTAATAAAAATAAATGTTATAAATGTAACTTATGATAGGGTAGAGCCAGTCTGGCTCTACCCTTTCATAGTGCGTCCTACACACGGCTAGTGTGAAAGAACAATTTATTTCCATTAAATGTAACTTAGTTTATATAACTAAGTCCATCATTTTTTTTTCTTTTCGTGGAAGGAAAGTAGGTATACTAAATGAATGTTTTAACTAGGGGAGATGAGCCCAGTACCGCACAGTACCGCACGGTGTCAGTATGTCGTAGTTGCCGATATATAGTAGAAGCTCCTGGTGTGTATTTAGACAAACGACTATCTTTGTTACCAACGGAAAGTTTTCCCTCCTCTTTGACCGTTGAATGAGAAGTTATTTTCCAGAGAAGTCGTATAATAGTGAACTGGAGCTGTACTATTAAGAACTTGCTGACATTGCTGCTGCCTTGTCCGGTGAAGAACTAATTAAGTATTTGTACTCATATTTTTTGGTATTACGTAGACTACACAAACACAAAATACAGTGTCGGTTTAAAAGAATCGGGCCGTGCTATGACGTCATATATACATACGTGTGAGTTGCTCAGTACCGTACAATAGCAATTTTCCCAGTACCGTACGCGAAGGTATATTTTTATCCCCTGAAATTGCACTGACATTAAATTAAATTTTATTTATATGGATTCTGTCAACATGGAGACTAAAAAGAAAGGAAAAATTTTAGAAGAAAATATGAAACAAGCAATAAAGAATGCGACAGAAGGATCAGTCAGCCTGGGAGTAACAATGTATATTGCTGAAACATTAATAACGACTCTGTATAACTTGATGTTTGTGGATAAGGCACAAAAACAGAAGAAAAAAACAATAGAAGAGAGACGCAAGACTAACATTAATAAAACTATAAACAGAGAACCTAGCTCTAACTCTGTGCCAACAGAAACTGGAAATAGTGAAAAGCCTTAGAAGACTGAAGGAAAATTAAGTTTTGGAACCAAAACCCGTATCGATTGAAGTGTTCTAACAGATTGTATTATTTGGTTAGAAATCACAGACAAGGCTTGGGTTCAGTGTGTATCGTGCAAGTGTTGGAAACATATTGAATGTACAGGACAAGAGAACATTGATTATTATAGATGTGATCCCTGTGTTTAAAATGTTTCAGTGATTCTATGACATTTTAACTTTATTGTGATAATCTCTAGAGAACGTTTTGAAAAAGAGATTATGTTACCGTGTTATGTTTTTTCCCAAAAAAATTATAAGTATAATTATCTTGTGATTTATTATGCAATTCTTCCTTCTTTATTTAGAAACACGTATTTATTTACGTTTACGCCAACAGTTGAAGTTATAAAACGTCTCATATAATCTTCAGTAACCTTTCTACATTTACTTGCCTCCATGCAGATGTCTGGTGCACGGATTCTTTCAAGTTTCTTTCAAATAATTGGGCTGAACGTGCCTTGTGCCTCTTGTGAACTGAAGTACAACTTGCTGTGTGTCACGTATGAAGCCACATCAATTGTGGTGCTGTGCTGTAACATACAAACTAAAGATTTCTTTTCTGTGTGAGACTTTGTTGATGTTAAAGACATTGTATACTAGAGTTCAGCCTGGTCACTGTGCTAAAATTACCTCCACAATCTTTTGTGTCTTCTGACGTATTTTGTTACCATCTTCTGTATTCTTACGTGCGAAAAATGGAGCAATATCCTTAGAAAAAGTCCATATTAACCGTGAAGATGGTCGATAAATTAAATCGAAGTTTTGAAATTCTTCAAGTCAATTTTATTCCCTCGTAGTGACCACATTTGTAACCTTCAATAGTATACTGTAGATATATACGTCCCCTCATTATCAAAGTTATAGTTAGTAATTGGGATAGTTGTTCTCCTTGTAAGAAGATACTACTTGCTGTTTGCACACAATTTTCTTTTAATGCACTTTTAGCAATTTATTTAGTTTTCTACAGACATTGAAGCAATGTTTGTTGTGGTCTACACAACTGTTTTCTAGTTGTGATGTTGTGCTCTGTGCTGTATTAACATATTGCAAGAGATTCGGGTCTCCACATTTTTGGTTCAGAGACTTAGTAATTACATTAACTTGTCTATTGATGTTGGAGATTGACTGGAGGTCAACGTCGTGAACAGCTTGAACAGACACTTTGAGTTTCAGATTCCTCTTATCCTGCAAAAATCAGTATTTCTACACTGTGTAACGCATTTCTACACATTTATCTGTCATCTCCATTAAACTGTTGTGTTATTATGTGATATAATATGTCTGCCAACTCCATTTCCTGCATCCCAATGTTATTTCCATATTGGTCACGTCGCAACTTTGCTCCTAATATTTGGACCACATTCGTAGGATTCAGTCTGTTCATGATGTCAAAGTAAATGCTTCATGAAGAAACACACATGTTAACCCTCTAAGATATATTAAAACTACTGCAGCTTTACCACTCAATTAACTTAAGCATTGGTTAGTACAGCAACAACATGCTAGCGTCTCATGGCGCTAGCAGACAAATGCAGAGTTTTTCATAGAAATGACACAGACCTCTGTTGTTTCAACAATTACTTGTTATTTTAATGCCCGATTTCACCAACAGATGCTAAAATCGACGTTAACAAATGTAACGTAACAGTTGTCACAGCGCTAAAACTAATGTTAAATTTCTTGCATTTCACCAACATGTTTTCTTTAAATGTTAACAAACCTGTTTTAACGCCAAGAAACTTGTAAATATCACAGCTATAGAAGGCTATGGATGATTTTCTGAACGCACTCCGATGCGCTCACGATGCGGTTTTGTTTTCATTTTCGTCTGCACAAATGGCGGATGAACAAAATCATAAATAAAGCCGTGAGACAAATTTCTCATTGACGGAGAAAGAATTGTTAATTGAAATGGTGACGAAGTGTAAGGATATCGTGCCAAATGTATAAGAGAAAGATGTCGCGGGGAAAATATTGGAAACGAATTTAATTCAAATGCATGTGTTACTACTACAAGCAATAAACAACTTGTCAGTATTACGTAAATTTAAAACGAGGTGCGAAGAACAAGTGCCTTAAACGTTTTAAGACGGGAGGTGAACAATGTATTATCCATATACTTCAGTGAATTATAAAATCGCAAAATTATTAATACTTGAAGCAAAGGCAAGATCGACATATTCCTTTCGATGTAAATTCTAACTCATTATTACGTAAATTTAAAACGAGGTGCGAAGGACAAGTGACTTGAACGTTACAAGACGGCAGGTGGACAGTGCATTATCCACATAATTCAGTGAATTATAAAATCGAAAGCTTACTAATACTTGAAGCTAAGGCAAAATGTCATATTCCTTACGATACATGTCATAACCTCTCTTGTACTTCCCCAGTAACCTTCATAGCAGCATGTTTCGACAGTCTATACCCCCGTAAAACAATTTTCTTCGGACAGTTTCTTAAAATCATTTCTCCTCATAGGCCGTACTCAATTTTGAATGCCATTTAGACGCTCTTAAATATAGCAAATCGATATCACCAGCTGAGTTCATGCTCGCCATCTTGACTATTTACAATTGTTACGGACTTAACATCAGAAATTCGGCGTGTTAGTTTAACATGAGATTTAAAACGAGTGTTACGCTAACACTTGTTGGTGAAATGCAATTTTTGTTTTAACTATTGCTAAACTCGTGTTAAGTCTTAACATTTGTTGGTGAAATCGGGCATTAGTGTGTTTTCGTGCCAGTAGGAGAATTCAAAGTCAAAGTTGTCTCTTATATGTAGGAGGCCTTGCTTGTTCCTCCTTTTTCACATAACTATAATTCTTTTTAGTTCATATGAAAATGTTTGTGTCGCAATTATTCAGAGACTGTGTCATGAAGGGGTACGTTTGAACATTAAATGGAGGAAGTTCTACCAATTTTGTCTAAAGGAAGCAGTATAGAAAAATAGACGAAACTGTTTAATACTAGGATATACAATACAAAATATTTGAAGTGCTTTCTCCACTAACACAAATGTCACATTCATGAATATGCATAAGGTATTAAAAACTTGTTTTAAAATAACTCGGCATTAATAGTAGAGCGTAATTTTGCATACTCTCTTTTTATACTTAAATGCATTCTCACAGAATTTCTGGCCTAAAAACACACAATAAGACGTCAAGTTTGATTAAAATCTGAATAACTAAACTCGATATTTCCTGTTTCTGATATATATAATTTATAATTCACATTTATCCTGATATTAAGCTTTAAGACATGAAGAGCAAAGTTATGATTAAGTTTCAATCCATTCATTAAAGAAAAATTAAGTGACACAGAATCTGATTTATGCAAGAACAAATTTGTATGGAACAGTTTTGCTGATATGTAGTTACGCTCCGATAATGGCTGTCAAAAGGAATAAAAAAACTGAGGCGAATAATTTACTTAACTATTTCTTGGAATAAGAAGCAATATACTTTACGTGCACAGTACAGCATTAGTTTATACAAAATGTTTTTATATCTACTTTTATTTTCAATTTTTTTTTCCTTACAAAATATGTGTTAAACTTTTGTGTACATAAAGGTTATGGTTGAAAGTGAGAGAAATTATTAAGAAGCTGTATAAAAATAACGCAAACGTTCAATAAAGACAGCTAAGTTACAAATATTCTCTACTTCTCTATGTTTTAAGTTCTCAGAACAATTTTTAAATAAAAGCAAGTATCAAGTTAAGTTTTCTCTCGCACTAAACAACAAAAACCGCGAAATTGCTTCAGATATCGACCTATATCCACAGAACACATGCTGCTAGATAATGAATGTAGTTCATCAAAATCTAGTCATGAGGAAATATTCAATTTATTAGTAATACAGCCTATGTGGTGCAACTTTCATCCCGAATAGAGAAACGTTTGATTGACGAAGATGTGATGAAGCTTAAATAATATTAAATGTTCAGTTGTTGTAATCAGTAATTACTAGACTGTATACTGGGTTTAGCACCGTACCATTGTAATGCCTAGCCAAATTATAGAAGACAGTAGCTACAGCCCAGTGGCATTTTACAACATTAATAGAAAGCAAACCATCTTGGTAAAGTTATTAGCTTTAAAACTGTTCAAGAGCATACAAAGCTATAACAGTATTTAAACCCTTATTATACCATATAAAATGATAAATTCATTTAAATGGTGTAGTTTTTCAGTGCAAAAACTGTCACTGTAGGAAGATTTATGAAGACAGAAGAGTCCTCTAAAATGGGGTAGTAAACTTGTAGATGGAACACCAGAACAGCTAGATAAAATATTGTTGTCCAGAAGTATATTTATATCGAATACTAAAATAAAATAAATCGATTATGTTCTACTCAAGTACAACATTGTAATGAGTAGCGAAAGAGAACGTATACCACCTTATAACTACAATTTTGTGTTCATTTCAGGTTGTGTCGTGACATGCCGCACGACTACACCAGCTAAGCTTAGAATTCAGTCCGCCTAATGCTTATGCAGAGGCGTACAACTAATGTGTCGGAGAAGTTGCCTATACAACTAGACGCCGCTTTTGTTTGTTTGGTTTTGAAAGTCTATTATGGGCATACAATTATCATCACTAGCCCAAATGAGCATGGATTTTTCAAACCAGTGCTGCGGCTACCTTATTCGGAAGTAATTGAAACGTTATCTGTGTACAATGGAGGGGCGTTGCTTGGTTAGGCAAGGAAAATTCTCAGTTAGTTAGGAGCCGGTCTATAGATCCCAACTTGTAGGTTTAAACCGGCCCATACCGATGGCTTTCAAATGTCCTCCATGTCAATGTACCTATTTATTGGCATGTACAAGAATTACTACAGGACGAAATTCTCGCATATGGCGGTCCTAATATGATATTTATATTGCAGCGCTGTTAACAAACAATATATTTATTGGTTTATCACACAATATCACACTTTGCGGGTTGGTAAAATTAAAAGCCCAATTTGCAGAAATCCAATATGTTCTCTATTTCCGTAGAAATATACCTTGTACACCTCCTACACTAGCACAATTACGTAATATACACGAATACGATCGTCAAGGACGTCGACTGCAAACAAAGAGTTCACTTTCAAAACACAGCTGCACGCGTACGTTTAAGTTCCCATTACGACTGTCCCCCACTTGTGAGTCCCGGCTTCTTTTATATCTGCATCATTGTTCTAGAGAAGGGCCCAAATGACCTTGTTGTCGACGGGCCCTAAACCACCACACACTCACACTCACTCTAGAGACTAATTGAATGTTGTGTAACAAACAGAAACACGAACCTTCCAGTCATCTAACTTTATCTGTTTCGGCAAGCCTTTTATCTCAGCGCTGTAGTATCTGTCCCCTTGTGCACGCCGGCCGCACTGTCGCAACAATGGGTTCGCGAAATTATTTATTTAATAAAGATTAACATGAATTTATATTTGATATTTTATTTTATCAACGTTGTTATTCCGCTAATTTCGCTATATGTTTTGAATAATGTTGTTATAAGGCGTATTGTATTAGAAGGCATATGAGACGGGGCTAGGAAGGGCTTGACTACAGCGACTGTCCTATCATAGGCGTGCAGCGTTGTTAGGTCTGGAATGCACAGCACAAGTGTGAGCAACAAAGACTCCACTTTTTCGTGCAGGCAAAAGTATTATTGTAAATTCGACATTCTAAAATGTCTTGGTATATGCGACAAGAGTTTTTGAGACAGCTGTACATAGACCATTTTCTAGGACGTATGGTTCAAGTTTCGCTTCGAGAATAAACAACTGACACCTGCTTCGATATCTTCTGGAGTTCTTATTCTTGAGGAATACAGTCATAACAAGTTACTACACAAAAATGTGAATCCTATTAAATCATACTTTTGTTTTTCAAGTTAGCTGTTTCTGAGATACTCCCAGTCATTAGTGTGAATTTCCTAAAACTATTTTAATGGAAAATGGTTATTGATCAATTTTTTCCTACTCTTATAAAAAGTGCAGTTTGAAACACATCACATACTGGACAGCTTCTAAAGAATTGGAACTACTGTTTAAGGACATCTTAGTGCTCTATTTTTTATTACTCCATTTATACCCCGCCTTTGCCTGCAATTGACCTATCGGCGACCGTTCTCCTTTGCAACATATCGCGATGGTATTTTCCCGTAGACTTTGGGTTGATGATACTTCGGATTTATTTTTTAATCGTTATATCATACACGCATTCGTACTCTTATTCATACTTCTAGATTATGGGGAATATGGTGGGTCATATTAGTTGGAAAAATCCATACCTCCAGCTGGTGATTGAACCCGGACCCCCTCACACGGCAGGCAGGTGCTCTACCGACTCAGCTACTGGCCCAGCCAGTGCTCTATTCTTATTATAACTAAATTAAAATGTGTAATGAAACCATTTCATAAATGTTTATCTCGACTAAGTAGATGGAAAATGGACGTATGTAATAACAGAGTGATTACGAGACCAATGTGAGTGCAATACACTGGATTATATTAACTTTTGGTAATCTAAAAACAAACCCAACAGAAGAAAAGGAACCTTACAGATTTTAAATAATATATTAATAATGGTAATGATATTAAAAACCTAGTGTTTCGATGCTTTCAGAACATAACATGCATGCTAACCTTCTTAAAATTACTGTAAAGTTGAAACCACTGTCTTAATTGCTGCAAAAGATAAATTTTATAATACTATGCATAACCATAATAATATACAGTTCCAACGAGAAATCTATGTTAAAGATAGGATGCTCGTCAACTGTTTCGATGATCCAGTTTCGGAAGCCAGATGTAACAGGGTTAATTCGCTGTAGTTTCAATTGTTTCTTGATGATTGTTTCTCCTTAAGGCAAGGCTATACTGAACATTCCCAATTCTATAATAATAAACCTGTAATTATAAAATTTAGCCACATAATTAGAGTATCATTTTAAACCTTCATGCAAATGTTTAGTTGCCACACCAAATAGTTCATTAATTATTAATTATTCTTTGTGAAAATATTGTAAACATTAAAAAATGATCTACGCCTCAAAAAATTGAGCTTTTAAGTTGAATCTTTGTTTCTGGTTAGTACGGAGCAATTTTAAAATACCCATATTCTTATTTTTTGAATATTATTGTAGCATTTGTTCTAAACTATTTTCCATATGTTAGCTCTCCAAATTTTGAAAATATTAACTTATTTTATCCCTTAACACGATATAATTTTCAGAACATGAGCATTAACAGAAAAATGGGAATGCGAAGTTACTTATTTACATATTATGGACGTACCTTGTAAGTTTCACCAAGTTAAATGAAAAATGGAAATTAATTATTCTTTCACACTGGCCGTGTGTAGGCTAAATTGTGGAAACGTTGAGTCAGACTGAAAAATTCAATGCCATAGCCGGGATTTGAACCACGGATCTTCTGGTTTCCGTCCAGCCGCACTACCATTGTGCTACTATGGCCAACGGCTATGGCATTGAATTTTTCAGTCTGACTCAACGTTTCCACAATTTAGCCTACACACGGCCAGTGTGAAAGAATAATTAATTTCCATTAATTAACCTAATAGTAGTTAATTATAAAGCCCGGGCCTTAAAGTACTTACATGTAGTAAGTCGCCATTAAGGTAGTTGTCTCATGTGTTTATGAGAACTCCTAAGTGGTTTACCGGGAAAATACGAGTCAGTTGGAGAATTTAATGTCATATCGGCACGTTGGCCATAGTAGCACAATGGTAGTGCGGCTGGACGGAAACCAGAAGATCCGTGGTTCAAATCCCGGCTATGGCATTGAATTTTTCAGTCTGACTCAACGTTTCTTAAATGAAAAACTTTGACGCGTTAGGCATTTTGTATACTGAAAAGTGTTAGAAAGAAAGTTCTGAGAAAATGAATTTTAAAGTCATGATTGTTACTTTTAGCTATTGTTAAAGTTATCTTTAAATTGTTACGTAATGACCTAAAATGGTGCAAATGATAAAAACAGCATGCCATCTATTACTACACACTCTAAGTTACCAAAAATGCCAAAAAAGAAACTCCCATGATTTTCAACATTTTCAACGAATTTTCAGTGCCCCCTTGCTTTAAATAAGAGTGATGAGAACTGACGTTTTCAGGTGTGGTTTCCAGCGAAATAAAAAAAATTCTGGATAAGTCAATGTTCTTAATATATATGTAATTGCATAATATCGATTACATTTTACTTGAACTTTCTTTCCTAGTCAATCATTGCAGGCTACCTTCAGAACATCGATAAATCTTTAGCTCCTTAGTAAATAGTTTCCGTCATTAGCATAAAATTCTCACTCCTATACGTCCACTCATTATTATCAAAAACTTTTATACTCCTTTTATCATCTATTCACCATCAGGATTACAGAACATATATTTTTTTAAGATTATTGATCTTCTGTTTTTATTGCTACCCATTTATTACTTTTATATGATTTGCCGATTCACTATGTCACCACATGGCGTAATACAATTATTACTACGGCCAATCACAAAATTACATATATTTTTACACATTTTTTTAAATCTATAAATTTATAAATTTTTCAAGCCCTTTCTAAATATAAATCGAAACTACTGCTACAATATAAAATAATATTAAAAATATTTAAAAACTAGTTTTCAGGTGCGTTCAGAAAATAAGATTCATTCTAGCTACTGTAAAATCACTACAAAGTTGAAGTCACTGTCTTAATTGCTGCAAAAGATAAATTTTATAATACCACGTATTAGCTTAATTATCTGCAGTTAATGTACTCAGTACAGCATTATATTATTTTGTATATGGCATCGTCACAAATGAAAACAACGTTAATGGCTAAAGCTATAATTTGTTTGAAATAAGTACGGTGTTAAGGTTGGTACTCAGAAACGCCATTATATCTGCCACAATGTGCCTACATGAAATACTGCTATCGTTATTATCACGTCGTTTACAAAGAAGAAAATAAAAGGCTAATGCGTGTTAAAACAGCCATTAATGGCGCTTTCAGAATCCTTTGTTATGTGTTTACGTAACCACCCATGTAGTAGCAGTAGTGCCAATACTCTCGGCATATAAAATTTTTCCTTTAGGGAAGAAAATGCGAAAGAATTTCTTGAACTAAAGTGCCAGAAATGCCTTTAAGTGGCTAGAAATAAGCAGAGTTTACCAGTCTCTAAAACATAAATCTAGGTTCCATTATTTCTTCCTAATTTCATATAAAAATGTAGTTGACAATGCCATAGAAAACCACAGAAAAGTTGAAGTAGGCTTGAACACATATTTTATAGATTTGAGTGTAAATAAAGGAGCTTTAAGAGCGGAATTTATTTTTATGTACATAATAAAGCCTTCTGCAAATAGGATCTTGTTGATGGAAGAATCCAATTCTTTTTTTTTTTGTAATAATTCGTACCCTAATGAAGAAGTGTGGTCAATTTTTAAATACCGTGTGATGGATTCCTACCTAAATTTCTCTTATTTGCATAGTAAATGATGAATGTATTCCCCAATTATATCAAATTCGCAGTAATACCCATAAGGTGTATATAAACAATATGGAACAGGCTTTTCCAAAATAATAATACATTTTCACACGATGGTTTTGTCCTGAAATGTGTAAGCCCATATATAAGACAAAAGAATATCATTCATAACTAGTGTTATACTGTTGTATAGAAATACAGGGTCATTACGTTATTTTACAACATAATCTGGGCTCTTTCTTTCTTGAGACAGAAGAGTGAAATTTTGGGGAAATGTTGATTCTGGAGGCAAACTAAAATTCTTAACTTGTAATATACGCTATAAATTATATATTTTCTATTACCTACATCATTTTCGTTGCCATTAATTTTGGAAACGTAGAGTAGGACTGAAACATTCAATGCCATAGCGGGAATTTGAACCAAGGATCTTTTGGTTTCCGTCCAGCCGCTCTACCATTGAGCTACTATGGCCAACGTGCCGATATGATATTACATTCTCCAACTGACTCGTATTTTTCCCGGTAAACCACTTAGGAGTTCTCGTAAACACATGAGACAACTACCTTAGTGGCGACTTACAACGTGTAAGTACTTTAAGGCCCGGGCTTTATAGTTAACCACTATTAGGTCAATTAATTTCCATTAATTGCACGGTTACTCTACATCTGGATATAATTATTCAAACAGAGAATAGCTAGTATCTAATAATCATCCCCTTTCATTGAATTACTGCTGATAATAATTTGGCCTTTGTCCGTATGCGTCGTTTAGTTTCTGCAAAGCAGGAATTTCTCCACTCTGTTCGATGAATTTCTTTCAGATGGTTCTTGCCTCTAATGTGAGGCTTCCACACACGCTCATCGAGTTCCTTCAGATGTTCTCTATAGGATTTAAATCTGGAGATTGGGGCGGCGTCTTGAAAGTGTAAGGAGTGTTGTGCCGGATCCACAGCCTTACAATTTCAGCAATATGCTTCGGGTCATTGTCTTACTGGAAGTAATTATATCCTAATCCGAGCTTCTCTGCGCTCTTTTTAAGATTTTTTTCAAGAATCCCCTTGTATTCAAATTTGTTCACGATCCCATCTATGAACACCAGTTCTGCAAAGCCGGATGAAGCTATACAGCCCCATACCATCACACTACTGCCACCATGTTTCACTGTACCTACCATGTTCTTAGGTTCCCATTCTGTATTTGACATTCTTCACACTTTAAGACGTCCATCGCCCTGGTGTAGGTAGAACTTTCTCTCGTCCGACCAGAGAACTTGATCTAGATTTCTCTTGGTTTCACCACATACTGTTTAGCGAATTCTATACGCTTTTCTTTATTCACCTTATTTACATATGATTTCTTCCTAGGAACGCGGGTATTGTACCCAGTACTATTTAAAACCCGTTCAACTGCTCTGCTGTGAACCACAGTGCCAGAAGATTGCCCAAGGCGTCCTCTAATCTCAGATGCAGGGACTCACGGATTCTGCTTCTCTACATTTTTATTATTTGCCTTCTGCTTCTGGTGGAGAGTTTAGAAGGACCGCTATTTCTAGGTTTATTTACAACAGTAAACAGTCTGTTTGAAGCGCTGAATATTGCAGAACACTGTAATTTTGCTTCTGTTAATGGTTTTCCAGAGAGAGATTTTTTTTGTTTGTACTATTTATCATGATATTCCTTTCTGCCACCGTTGTCCCCTTACTTTTACCTCCAATATTACCTGTTAGTTCACAATCGGCTGAATATCTTCGAGCACACTGTCTCGAGGCATAGCACCTTTCTCTCTGTTCGGCTGGGTACGTTCGAATACTTATGCCCTCCAAAAAGAGGGACAGTAGAATAAATACAGTACAGATTGTGTAAGAAATACGCGCAGTGATATTTTAAATATAACACAGAAGCTTAACGTTTACGAGTTTAACATTTCAATGCTGCCAAATAAATATTACAGTATTTATAGTACGTGCAATGTTACAAGTTGTATTATTCAAATACTTCTGTCGGCCTCGGTAAATGAATTATTTTGTTAATATGTACAGAACCCTCTTTATATATGGAAATATTCAGTAAATGAAATCTCTAAATGTCGGTTTTTATGTTGAGAATCTCACAAAGAGATGGGAACCAATTTGAAATTTAGTTAGTCTTTTCCTCATCTTCTTTCCCTGTCTAAGCTTGTTTATCTTTACGAACGTTTAGCTATATCGTTAGATCTCTTTTCCTCTTTCGTACTACTTTAATGAGTAGTAGTTTATACCTCGCCTTTGATTCCAATGGTCATATCGGCGGCCGTTCTCCTTTGGTCATATCGAAGGTGTTAACTCTTGTTCGGTTAGTTTTTTAAACATTACTTCACGCACACATTCGCACTCTCATTCGCACTTCCAGACTCTGGGGAAGATGAGGAATTATCTTGGACGGAGAAAAATCCTCAACCCCACCGCTGGGAATCGAACCCGGGACCCCTAGCACGGCAGGCAGGTGCTCTACCGACTGTGCTACGGGGCCCTAATGAATCTTAGTTCCTGTTGTTGGCCCCTAATGAATCTTAGTTCCTGTTGTTGGCGACATGTTCCAAGTTTATTCATTTCATTTACAAATCTTACTTCATAAGTTACTTCGTATTTTCTTCTATCTTCAGATATTATGTGTCCGTTTTTGTTTTGCCCACTATTGCTTGTAGTGCACAATATTTTTTGTGAGTAATTGTTTCATTTTTGTGTTTTCTGTTCATGTTACGTTCCATAAATTTACGCGGGTTTTCTACATCTTTACAACTTTTTTATTTTACCTTCGGTGTCCAAATATTTTGTTTTTCCAAATAGTATTTTTGAAGTACCTAAATAGTTTGGCCAACTAGATATCATCTCAGTAATTGTGAATGCAAGATTAAACGTTGTTTACCAAATTGTCACATAATGGAAGTTACTCCGAGGGTACTTGTGTAGCCATGGCAACTGGACGGCCTAGCTTTCATTTTGGGCCAGAATGTTACAAGTACCTTGCAGAACTTGTGGAGTTGTGCATTACTCGCCTGTCAGTTCGAGTCCAGACAAGAAGCAATATCTAGGGGGCTAGTTACGCGTAACTTTACTCTCGACATTCCTGTTTCTCCTCGCTCCTACAGAACTCTCATCTTGTCAAGAGTGTTCCAGCTCCCTCTTCTCCACTGTGTCCTCATGTTCTCTTTGCGCAGCCATCTGGAAGCTCGGGATGTACTTGCATAGAAGCAACATGTATGCATTCAATTTGTTGCCATGGTTTCAGCTCTCTGTACGGTTTTCAATCGGTGTGTGCTTCAGTGCTAACCTCTTATCCACTCTTCGTTATCCGAGCGGGGCAAATTAGTCAAGCACATGTAAATTTGTCCTACTATGCTTACAGGGATTTTAACATATAACATTCAAAGAGAGTTCTGAAAATCTTACATTAATGTATGTGTATGATTTATTTCAAACCATGGGTGTCGTAAATATATAAACTTTAAATAAAATATTGTAACACCCTTTCAAAATTACAACTTATCCCAGTTTTAGTACTTTTGACATATAATCTGCATTTACGTAATTTAAAACAAATACTGCTCTTCCTTTCGCAGGTAGGGTTGTCTTTTGATATCCAAAAAACCTGATTGCTCTTTCTAGATGAATTCTACCTCCTATTTTTACTTTTTCTGGTACCATCTCTGGCGATATTCTATCCACATATTCTCTGCGCCCAAATCTAACTTATATCACTTTCTTCCAGTTAAATTACCTCTCATTTCTATTCTAAATTTGTGTTTAAAGTTTCATTTTAAGGATTCATTGATACCAGGAATCTTATTCTGGCAGCTTGCATCTTGTTTTTGACAGTTATGGTTAATGTCACTTTAATATGGAAAGGCAGGCACGGCTCTTGTCTTAGAAAACTGCATATTATGGGACGTTATGCAATTAAATTCTTTAGATAAATAAGGAATGTTATCTGCTGGATTCTAAGCATTGAAGAAGTCATCCTATCTATTTGCTATACATGCCCCTGAAAAGGCCAAAATGGAGCGTAATGAAAGATTTCACTAAGAAATGAGCAATATATTGAACACGAATATTAGAATTATAACAATTATCATAAGGAAAATAATCCATTGTTACGACATCTGTCGTACGAAAACTCAAAATAGACTTAGAAAATAATCATCAATTATGGATTGTGTTTTCGATAACCTAATTGATGGAGAACTGATGAACAGCAATAGCTGCTTGAATCCAGTTTCTTAATTCATGGAGGTCAGCTGGTAGTGGAGGCACGTACACACGATTCTTGTTGAAGCTCCAAAAGTAAAAATCGCATGGCGTTAGGTCAGGAGAACGTGGAGGCCGTGCACAGCAAACCCTGTCATTGGGGCTTTTGAGGCCTGTCCAGCGCTCGGGTACAGTGACGTTCAACCAATCGCGTACTTCGTTATGCCAGTGAAGAGGCGTACCACCTTACTGGAATATGAAGTTCTCTGGCTGGTTTTCTTCCAATTGGGGGAAGAGCAATTGCTCTAGTGTATCGAGGTAAGAAGTGCCAATTACAGTAGGTTCACTAAAAAAAGAAAGGCCCATCAACTTTTCACCGGGCTATGGCACAAAAAAATAACTTTAGAGAAATCTCGTTGCATTTGAACCATCTCATGGGTATATTCTGAGCCCCACTTGCGTACATCTTGAGTGTTAACATATCCACTTCTCGTAGGGGAGGGGATCCGTCCCCTTCAGCTGCCAAAGTGCGGGCGCTGAGGACCCTTAGCACTCGTGGTACCTCTGACGTTACTAGAGGAACCTCGGGCCGAACATCTGAGCCCCTCCTTCGGGAGTTGTTCGGATTGGGATGGCTTCGAGGGGGCAGTGTGTTCCCGATACCCGTGGGAGATTGGGTACGTCTGCGGACGGGGTTGAGGGAAGCCATTAAGTTTCCGGGTACTAGCCTGCTAAGCTAGTAGAATGTGTGCTAGATCACCAGGTGGCCCCACCGAGGTCATATCGGTAGTCTTCACCTTGAGTGTTGACGCGCGTAAGTGGCGTATCCACTGCCATCCCGTCTTGTGTCCCTAGGACCAGATGGGGGTGGCTTGTTAGGAAACTAGGTCTTGCCCTACGGAACGCCCCACGGAGGATGCCGAGCGCCCTTTGGGACAGCTCGGATAACTCCCTGGTTGAAAGAGGCCCGGGTCTTGTTCCTACGGGTTCAAGGCTAATGGGAGTAGAACCTCTGGACTCAACTGTTAACATGTCCACTAAGGAGAATGGTCGATTCATTACTGAAGACAACACGATCCATAAAAAAAAACATCGTCATGAAACATGTCGTTTGCGAAGTTGGTACGTAATACGTGGTGGTTCGGCTTTAGAGCCTGTAATAACTGTAAACGGTAAGGTCGTAGCCATAACCGTTTTCTTACAACTTTCCAAAAAGTCGACACAGGAACTTGTAATTCACGACTAGCCTTCCGGACTGATTTCTTTGGGCTATGAGGGAGCGACTATCTCACTCGCGCAGCAGTCTCTTCACTTACTCTTGGTCGTCCCGTACTCTGCCATTTATAAAGGCAGCCGAGATCTTCAAACTTATGATACCATCTACGAATGTTATTATCACTAGGAGGATCAGAGCCGAACTTAATGCTGAACGTAGGTCGCACAGATTCGGACATTGCAAATTGCAAAACACAAAAAGCTTTCTGTTTAGCAGTCACCATCTTTGCTACTATCGCTGCCTAGCGGATTGCGGCAGAAACATAGCACGCACATGCGCAGTGGTGCCAACAAGCAAAACCTTTTATGTTGCTCTTTCATTTGACGTATCATTTATAACTGTATGTTTAATGTAACAAATATTATAAGTAGTTAAAACCCCAATATTCATTTATATACACTCTGTATTTAAGGGTATGTATGACTGAAATTTTCAAATTCTGAACTAATAATGCTAGCTTTTTCAAATTTACACCATAGGTGTAGTACGTTGTAAACATGTTACAACCTAAATTTAAACCATTTTTCTCCAGCAGTTTAGAAATTATGATAAATTTTGTATGTTTTTGTTACGTCACTAAAAAGTCCCTTGCGACAAAATATTTTGAATTTTGGTCTAATATTTTAACCCTATGTTCATAATGCACATACCTTTTGAAATTGCTCTGGGTTTTTCTGTGTCTCCTTTAGTTTAGGTCACAACATTTTTTTAATTTACAAATATCCTTTTTTGTCTAAAAAACTGTAAGTTTTGTGTTTGAAAATTAAAAATATATGCTTATATACATTTCACAATAAAACCTAGGGAAATTTCCATTCCTCATGATATTCTGAACTTGTGTAGGCAATTTCATGAATGTAGTACAAAAACTGCATCGCAAGGAGCATTTTACAGGAAGAAAAATGCTGAAAATATGAACATTGAGAAAACAGCGATTAAAGATTTGATTGCAGAACTCACATTAAAATCCACCAGGCTGATAGGTTGGACCCTCAGATTTCTTTTTCCTCTCCTCTGTTGCTACTTTTTCCACCTTTTTCTTCTTTAGATGTTGCTTTTCTTCTGCACAACTTCGCTTCTTGCTTTGCAGGATACGAGTCTGATCTCGCTGCACTGAAGTTTTCCTTGCTGAGTCTACTACACTTTCACCTTTGATATTTTGCTGCAGCTCCAATGACTTAAGACTACCCATGTTAAACTCACTGATGCTTTAAATAACAGCAAGATCCAATTTTTGTTTTGATATGAAAACTTCCTTTGGGCACTTATTCCATATGACATGATGCAAAGATTCATTGGCATTCTGTGTTTTTCCTGTTTTGCACCTCTAGTAATGTTGTAGAAGCCAGCCTCTGATATATTGGCAACATTTTAGGAACTATTTTGTCTGAAAGCCTTATTTTTCTTTTCTTGAATTGAAAATTTAAGAACGGAAAACAGACAAAGAATGTGGATGTAGACAAAAGAGGGCGTGACTCTGACAGAGTTTAAAGGCCACCGACATTTAAATAAGCATTTAAAAATGGCGTCCGGAGGCAAATTATGCATTTTTCACATTCGGGGATGTCTAAATTATTTTATAGAATTAAAATAAAAAAGTCGTTATTTTCACGATTTTCATGAAATTTCAGTCATACATACCCTTAAGGGAATCTGCCTATGGTTAAGGGTTCTGAAATGGGGATATAATCTACTTGCAAGGTGAATTTTATGTAGTAAAGAGAACATTTTGAAAACTAAAGCATTACGAATAATCAAATTCTGCAAGTTAAATAAAACTTATGCTGAAAAGGAAAAACCAATTAACCATAGTTATCTAAAAAGTACCATAGAGAAACCCTCATGTGGAAGAATAGAACAACCGCCGGAAAAATATACGAAGAATAATAAAAATGTTGAAGGCACCATGGAATATTTGATACGCATTTGAAACAGAAATTAAATGAAAGGATGCCACATCCTGCTAAAACTCAACAATTTTAGCCCTAGAAACCGGATAATTGAACCTTTTTCATAAGTGGTTTATAAACCTTAACGAATTTAGCTGGGAAACGCGGATTTTTACGCTTTTTTATTTTCATGCTGCAGCTTATATACGAAAATCTGTTTATTAAGATTATACTGATTAACCCAATTAGTGTGACGGTTATCCCTCTCGCTCTTTATATAATGGATGAAAGCAACAACTAAAAAGGGATGCAAACACCACAGCACTGCAATGGTTATTTGGTCCGTTGTCATTTATAATTCAATATTACTATCGCTGCTTAATCGAAATTGTTCCAAAGGGTTAGTCCCATTAGCGATTTACATTGAGTACCTGTATGTAAGTTTAATGATGCATATTGGGGCTGTGGTTGTTCCGTGCTCTGTGAATGCGACAATATTAAATGACTGGCATTAACACAAGGAATGTTTTGACTTCTGCAGCGAACATGATCTGGACCAAGTAATTCAATTATTTCTGTGTTACTGCGTACGAAATGCTTGGAACAAGAGATAGAAATGCTCCTATGTCACAATTACTATACGTTATGTAATGATTCTATAGCAACGACCTCTTAATCCTAACTGAGGCAGCACAGTCAACCCTCCTTTAACTTTCATAACTTGTGTGGTTCTTTGTTTTTCCTTTTAGTTAATGGTCGACCACATAGTGCTGTGATATAATAATAGTATGATAGTTGTGGGACCATGTTATGGTACCATTCATATGTGAAAGCTATCCAATGTGCCTTCGAATGCGTGACAACACACAGTGTAGAATAATACTTCTTGGTCACCGGTATGCTATTAGTACTTTATTTTAAATTCTCTCAAAGGACAGGAGAAGCAGAAAGGGCAAAAGCGCTTGTCACTCATATATTTAAGACAAAATGTGACAGTTGTAACAGTGTTTTTGATTTATATTGCCAACAAAACGTCGGAACTCCCTATAGAACTGGCCGGCAGTAGGGTAAGACGTGAAGCATTCTGAACACGCCTACCCATTTGTGTTCAGTCACTAACTGAAGGGATGATTGGGAGAGGGATCGCCGTCTCTTTCACCTTCCCCTGAGTTCTCGAACATACAGGATATTTCATCAAATCCTAATTATGTTCCAGGCTTTACAGATGGTTCCCAGTTAGGTAGCACTACGGGTTGCGCATTCGTCATTAACGGCGAGGCTCATAAATTTCGCCTTGTGGACTTCACCTCTGTTTTTTCTGCAGAACTGTATGCCATCCTCTATCTGCTCCTTTTTATTTTAAGTTAGTTCCTGGCAATTTTATCGTTTGCACTGACTCTCTAAGCGCTCTTCAGGCCTTGCAACAGCACATTGCAGCTCACACGCTAGTTTTAAAAATTCAGGCCTTGATCTCGCAAATGCTTAGTCGCGGATACCATTTTGTTTTTACTTGGACCCCAGGCCATGTAGGCATTTCCGGGATCGAGGAGGCGGACGCGGCGGCTAAGTCCGCTTGCCGTTTGCCCCGGAGTTTAACAACTACGGTGCCATTCCAGGATGTGCAACGTTTTTTCCGTCGCCAACTCCTATCTGCTTGGCAGCACTCCTGGAGAGCTTTGGAAGGCACACAACTCCGGGCAATAAAGGAGAGCGTACAACCCTGGCTAACTTCCTGCAGGGATAACCGGCGAGCCGAGGTGATACTCACCCGGCTGAGAATTGGGCACACACGAGTGACTCATGGCCATTTGTTAAGAGGGTTACCGGCCCCAGTGTGTGCTCCATGTGCAGTACGCCTTACTGTGCGGCATGTATTGCTCGATTGCCCGCAGTACGCCCGCGTTCGCCAGTCAGTAGGTTTGGGAACTAACTTGCTGGATGTTTTAGGGGACGACACAGTGGCCGTGGTTAAGGCACTGCGGTTTGTTGCCGAAATCGGTTTTAATAAACAAGTCTGACTTGCTTTTTATATTTCTTAATTTTAGAGATTTTAACTTATTAGTCTTTGGATGGTTTTTTATGTACTTTTAATAGTTGGGTGTTTTTATTATATTTTACCGTTTTAGCTAAATTTGTGTTGTTTTTAGGTTTTAGTGTTGACTTCGGACCCAAATGACCTTGTTGTCGACGGGCCCTAAAACACCACACACTCACTCACTCAAATCCGGAACCTTCTAGATTGGCCAGTTGGTCCTATATAAGCAACGCGTCGGGCTGGAGGAATGTTCAGTTCTTGGCGAGCAGCCGTAAGGAGCGCCCAGCGAGGGAACGGACTGTGTACGTGCATCGGAGGAGTGTACGTATCTGCGTGCAGTGGACCTGCGACAGACGAACTGGTGAATAGTAATTGTGTGCATTACGTAATTCTGTGTAATCGGCAAGTTTTCCGATTGTAATTCGGCGGAAATAAAGAACATTTTTGAGTGGTGCAATTGGAATTTTAATTTCACGAACTCACAAAGTCACAATATTTAAAATGCGTTTGAAAAATTTATAAATTTATAAAAGAAAAACAAAAGTAGGTAAAATTATATGTGATTTTGTGATTGGCCGTAGTAATAGATTACGTAATGTAGTGGCCAATTATATAAAAGTAATATATGGGTAGCGACAGTAACGAAGGATTGAATAATCTTGGTGTAGAAATCGAAAGAAAATTCATCTTTCTTTCTGGAACGCCGAAAAGATCGGACGCTTTTAAATTCCTCGAAAATATTTCAGTGTTAGTTCAATTTGAAATATTACATTTATTCAGATCACACTATAAAGTTTTTTGATAAGAATTGTAATGGATTTGGTGTTAAAACAAATAAACAAACGACTGATTACTTCACTCGTTACCACCCTTGTAACTTGAGTTGTCATTGCTCGTATATAGGAATATAAAAAAAGAATATTAAAAGCTAGCCGAGGCATAATTAAGGATTTTCCTGATAACTTCGGGGCACATCTTCATCAAGTCATAATATTTTGGACGACGGTAAGATCGATGAAGTAAGACCAACGACGGGAAACGAGATACCAGCACGAATCTTGATATTTATGTTGCCACAACTTTGGGGCATCAAAACACACAACAACGGAGGAATCCTGCTACACAGCTGATATTATGGTAACCGCTAGAGAGGCTATAAACCCTAGTTTTCTTAGAGTTTCCTTCATTGCTGTCTACATTTCTCAGATTGTGGCACTTTGGGTAGTGTACAACTATGAGTTACGCTATAGTATTACACCTGATTCTTCTGCAACTACGCATCTGGCCTTTCGCCAGGAGGTAGTGTCTGCCTCACTTACAAGAGGTTACAGGAACGCGTTTGGCGAGATGGCGGTTGTGCAAAACCTGCCAAGAGTTTATCGAGCTCTGGCATGGTGGCCTCCGGACTCCAAGCTAAATTGTAGACTGTTTCGTGATTAAGCTAGGAGGGATTGTACAACGAGGTCTACCCGAAACTCCGAAGACTCCGTCCTCTATTAACCTGGAGCGATGGAAAGCTCCGGGGTGCTTTCCTTAGGTCAATTACCTTGAGTCTAAGAAGGCCCTCCATCGAATCAAGACTGCTGGAATTGGCTACGCCACTTAAGCTTGTCAACCATGCAGGGAAGACTACCGAATAACTTCGGTGGAGCCGCCTGGTGATCTAGCACACCTACTGGCTACGCAGTGCCAGTGTCCGGGACTTTTTAGGCAACCATCTGTCCCATCCGGGTGGCCGAAGCCTGTCTCCCATGGTTATCGGGAGCACACTGCCCCTAGATTCCGTAATCCGAACAACTCCCATTCGGGAGGGGCTTGAATGTTCGGCCCGAGCTTCCTCTGGTAAGGTTAGAGATACCACGCGTTTTACGGCTGCACAGCGTCTACACCACGGCAGCTGAAGGGGACGGATCCCCTCCCTACGGCAGGTAGGAGGGATGCCGCTTGTTCTGCACTGCCGGGGAATTTCAAGCTGTAAATGAAAGGGACCCTGCCCTCTGTACTGCCGTGGCATTAGGATCGGCCGTCGTATGGGTTTTTACGATATCTTGGAAGATGAATGTCAAGTAATCTAAGCTCCATGAACCCTGTACTCAACTAACCCATATCACACATCGTGCTATCTACGACCTACGTTGAAGAATGTTAGAATTCAATAAATCATGTATCCTTTTTCTGCAAAAAACTTATTTTATTTTTATTTTTGCTTTCAAAATTAGGTTATGCTGTAATAAATGAAAGCTAAATTTTTCCAAGTTTCTGTGCGAATGCAGATAATCTTTCATTTTAAACATATCATTGTTGGTCACTACACATAATTTATATATATTTAAAATTACAGTTTTATCATTTCAGCAGAGAAAACGAAAGTGATAGCTTTTATTGGTAAATACCCAACACAGTCTAAAATGCTCCTCATAAACAAAATAATAGAACAAGTTAAATATTTTAATTACTTAGAATGTGATATTTCCTATGAACGTGACAGAGTTTTAAAACAAAAGATCTATAAATTTCAAAACATATGAGGCACTATAGAACGAACATTGAAAAACAAAACAATATGAGATACCATATTAAAGTTTTATAAAACTATGGCAGTGCCTGTTATATCTTATGGAGTCGAGACATGGACATCGAACAGAACTGATAAAAGTATATTTGAAACGGCTGAAATGAAATTTTTGAGGTACGTAGCTGGCTGCAGTCTTAAAGATCACATAAAAAGGGAAACAATATGATAATAACTAAAAATATTTACTTTATATGACAAACTCATGGGAGTATAAACTGGAATGGCAAGACCATCTCTCCCGAATGCCAAAAGAAAGACTCACCAAACAGGCCTTGCAGTATAAACCAGTTGGTATTAGAGATGTTGGAAGACCACGGAGAGGCTGAGAAGATCCCTTCTGAGCCGCAACAGATATATCTGGCCTATCATGAAGGTTGGTGATTATATCACCTTACACCTTTTTCAAAAAATTAGTTTACTTATTTCCCTTTAAAGTTCTTTAAAGTGCTCTTTCTATTATCGTTATTGTATATTGCTAGCGGATTTAAAATGACAGAGTGGGATGTACGGAGTGAGAGAGGGGGAAAGAAGAACTATAGCTGGTTTTCCATTATGCATAGTTGGATCAAGCTTTGCAATTTCCATGATCAGTGAAATTAATTGTTGCAGCGAACCTTTGATCCTGAATTCCAGCTTTTGTTTACCGCTGTACAATTAGTATAGGCTGTTTCATCCTATTGGTGAGGTGGAATAATATGCGGATTCTACATCGTCGAAACAAAAACTTATCCTACTATGGTTTCCCAGCGAACCCAATAAATTGAACGCATGATAGAATGTACCAAGGATAGCAAAAAAAAGCTAGGCCCACATACAGACTAATACCACTGAAAAATTCGTTGCATGTAACAGTTTAAACTATATCTTTCTTTTCGTTTTGTTGTATACATGGTTCCGTTTGTGTTCAGATAGCTCACAGAAAGTCCAAATGGGACTCCATGGACACGAAACAAAGCAGAGTTTAACAAAAACGTGTTAAATGGAAATATTTTATTTTTAGTTTTGTGGCAGTAACATTAAAACACAATAGTAAAGCTGACCTGGTTATGACTATTTGTGGAAAATGTATTCATTGTTACCACTGTAATGTTTCTGTAGATAAATCATAAACCAAAACATTAAGAACTATTGCATATATTCAGGAATCTTAACGAGATTAAGTCTTAATTCTTAAAAATTTTTTAATCTGAAATATAGATCAATAAAAAATGTTCAACAGAGAGCGTAAGACCTACAAATAATGCCAAATACAGAAGAAACTAAGCAATTATTAGAATATAAAGTAGTGAAAATACAAACAGACTCACGAAAATAGCAGGTAAGTACCAACTTCCCAATTTTTATTTTAAAACCTTAATTTCGACCTTCTAACTAAACCTACAGTTTCTTTTGTTTGTTTGTAATTTAAGGCCTTCAACGTTAAGTCAATTGGACGATGAATGAAACTGGTGAAATGATGCTCAAATGAGTCCGGGGTGCATGAAGCTTAGATCTACCCGACATTCCCCATCCAGGATAAGGGATAGCCCCGGAAAAAGCCTTATCCTGGTAGCTCACCCTAACCGAGATTCGAACTCGGGACCTCTTGAACGTGAGGCAAGCACGTTACGATCTACGCTACCGAGTCGGGCGGACCTACAGATTACTGTATTGCAGTAACCTTAAACATCTCTTCATATAATCTATCTAAAACAGTCTTTTTTTCTACTTTCCTTCTACACCAACAATATAAATCAAATCTACATTTCTACTACAGCTTTAATATTTATAACAAGCCACGAAAGACTGTTTCCTACAATTTAAAAATTTCATTTTCTGCAACGGTATCCAAAGCTTCCTGCTTCTGGTATCCATCTCCTAAAGGGACTGGCATCAGTAGATGGAGCTGGTTCGTCAGTTACAGACATCCGGGTAGTCGTCTCTCCGCTTCTGCATAATCAGTTGCATCTCTCCGCGATACTCTCTCTCTCTCTCTCTCTCTCTCTCTCTCTCTCTCTCTCTCTCTCTCTCTCTCTCTCTCTCTCTCTCTCTCTCTCTCTCTCTCTCTCTCTCTCTCTCTTGTTATTGATTATAATGGTGCATACTGTACAAAATAAAGTTTGTTTTGAAAAGGTCATTGCCTTGTTTACTTTCGATGACCTTGCGTATGTACACAGATTATCCCTAGATAATTAGGCAACTTCTTTGCCGTAGTTGTGATGCGGGCATACAGTGAAGGCGTTCTTTGTCGTAAACACGTAACAAGAATCGAACGAATTTATGAGACAACCCGATACATATATATATCTTCTATAAGGTTCTACAAAGTGATGGCAATCCCAATACTAAACTATGGATGTGATTCATGGATAATAAGGGAAAAGGAGAAGAGTAAAATACAAGCTACTGAAATGAGATTCTTACCATCAATTTAAGGATTTACAAGAGAAGATCATATTAGGAATGAAAGTATTAGAAAAGAATTAGAATTAAAACCGTTATTAGCAGAAATCCAAAGATATAGAAACAAATGGGTAGAACCCCTTAATCACATGCCAAGAGAAAGAATACCAAAACAAGCCTTCAATTATAAACCAAGAGAACGAAGATCAATAGGACGCCTCCTAAAGAGATGGCTTCAGGAAATGTGAGACCGGAACAGGCTTAAACCTAACCCGTAAAGGAAGAAGAAGATATATCTTCTCTCTCCTGGTATTCGCTTTCTGTCTATGGTCTTTCTGTCTTCTTTCTGATATTCATAATTAACATTTTCTATTTATCGTCTGTGCGTCTTAAATCAGGTCTTCAAGTCTGGTGGCCACGCCGTGGCTCAGTGGTTAGACCGCTTGGCTCTCACCAAGGCGGCCCGGGTTCGATCCCAGACGACCGCAAAGTGAGATTTGTGGTGGACAACACGGCGTTGGGGCGGGTTTTCTCCGAGACCTCCGGTTTCCCCCGCCATCTCATTCCACCGGTGCTCCATCTTCATCTCATTCATCATCAGTGTCACCGCCTGCGGTGCCGTATGTAGTAATAGCGGGCGTTAAACACTACACATTTCATTTTCATTTCAAGTCTGGTAATCTTGGTCCTGTTTCGCTCCGACGATCTCTTAAGTAATATTCTTTTCTCGTAGACTGAAATGTTACTGCATTTCTTTCTTGAAGTCTTTTGTCGTCGGTCGTGTATTCCTGTAACGCCTTAGCGGATATTATCTGATACATATTTTCTCAATGTACACAATCTCATAATCTCTTAATTTTTAGATACATATGTAGTTTCTACATAGACAAATTTGCGCGAGGAATCAATCAAATGTGAAATACACTTTGAATAATAGACAATTAAAACTTGCTTTGTGGAGGGACTTAATAGCTTTAAGCGTTCTTAAGATTACTCGATGTACGAGATTTTTGTTGGCAATAGCACACACACATAAAGATGTTACAACGTCTTACTTATCGCACACTCTTGTTACTTAGCTAGTAAAATTAACGGTACAACCTCTTCTTCTGCAATGGAACCTTAATGGCTCTGATTCATGCTTAATGAAACCAAAAAGCATAGTCTAAATCTTCTAGATGCTCACTTATTCATAACCATAATTATTTAGAACACCACTATTCCATTGTTCTCCATGTAAGCTGTCGCGACATTAGCATACCGTCATATTTTCTCAAGCTCCTCTTTGCCCTCACCTAGCAGAAGGATTGACGCTTGAAGCATAACTAAGGAAAATAGCGAAGGAGTGAAGACACGATTAAAATTTCAAGTGATGCTCATGTCGGGTGCTCTAGAGATTGTTCCCAAGATATCGCCGTCGTGCAACAATAACATAAGTCTCGCTGTGTCTCCAAATCTTTCGTTAGAATACTTAACGTACCTAAGAGAGAAAGGGGGCGAAGTTATGGAATAATTTAATGTCCACAGATTTGCCGTTGATGAGTGAACTTTACTTACACTATTAGAAGGTCAAGTTCATGTTGTAACCTTCTATACTTAGGCAGGTTACAATAAATAGGGACTATTGCTGAAATAGTACAGATTAAGCTGGATAAAACATGCAATTAAGATATTTAAGATGAGTTTGAAGTTAGATTTTTCCCGCGCAATATTTCTAAAATGTATATGACTCTTTTTAGTTGGTTTAGAGCTCTCTATAGTGTTGAACGTACAAAGAGTAGAATATAAGTATATTTACAATGAATGAAAGGTGCTGCATGGACAGATACTAGCCTAGTAACTTGCTTATGTAATGTTTAAATAGGTACGAAATCATCTTTTAAATAAATTATTAAACAAGCATTTCTATTTGATTTATATTTTTTGCTTTAATCATATAAAACTTAAAATTACAATTTGTAAGTAACAGTTGGTTAAAAAGGATATACATATAGTTGATTAAGATATTCCTGAACGCTTCTTATGTATTTAATAAAATCACACGGTCATATTAATTATTCCAAAATAGAAAATACTATTTGAGTCAAAATAGTGGTAAAAAGGATAACAGAATCATGAAAGATTTGAAACTTTCACGGGATGATTATTAGTTAAGAGCTTTTGGGATTACCAGCTTTGCGATGTTTATAAGAAAGAAGGCCTGAGGAACATAGAGCAAGCATAACTCGAGAAATTTTATAAACATTGCACGGCTGCTATCCTGAGAACAGGGGCGGCTGGTGGCTCTGAAAATCGGTGGTTCACAAATTTATCCATGCAATTTAATTTTTTTAAAAAGTAACAAACGGTTGTTTTAGCCTGACACCATAGACTGCTGTATACACAAGTTAACGGTAATTCACAGCGCATAACACAACATGCGTATTTCAGAAACAATCTAGAGCATAACACTCTTCTATTTATACAGCTAAAAATTGACTTGATATCTCTTCATGACAGACTTCAAGTGTACATTGCAAGATTCCGTTCTGGATTGTCTTGGAGGTTCCCTTAAACACTGTAGCATTCTCCAAATAGGTTTTTCAGAATACCGTCTAGCTCTGCACTGAAGTTTATCAGTCCTCGAATAATACCAGGATTGTTTGACGTAGCTGACTCATCGTGTCCTCGTAGAGCTAACTTAAAGGCTCCACAAAACCTAATTCAGTTAACAATAATGTTTAAAACATACCTATTTTGAGCCACTTTCTGGTTGTGTTCTTCAATTGTTCTCCGATATGCACTGTCCATCTACTTTTCCCTATTTACATTGTCAAGCATAGCAAAACTGTGTTTTTAGCGCGATCATGAAGGTGCTGCAAAGCATGTTTTGTTCACGGATCTTCACCGCCAAACAGAACGCAAGGAAAGCAAAACAGGCTATTTTTAATATTACAACCACACCTCAAATTATATTTCTCATACACATTGTTGTCAAAGTTCCTGTTGAAATATCTTGTTTTTGTTTTGACTACCTATGTGATGTTTATATTTGGCGTGGGACTTCGTTTATTTTCGGTTTTTTCTTCTAAGCTCATTTTTAAAAAGGATGTGCTAATAGACACTTTATGGAATTCATTGTTTCTCCTTATATAACACAGTATACTTGTATTTAAATAAATCACTCTTATTCACTACTCAAAGCACGGCACAGCTAACAAAACACGGCACAAATCATGTGGCTATGCTCTGGTAGGTAATAGTAATCTGTGGTAATATTCGACCGATGCGAACATTTAATATGAGAATAATAGGTGGCGCTGAAAACAGAAGGAGAAGGCTTGGCATTCTCTATTCTCTGGCTGCTAGGTTAACCAACGTTATGCAGCCATAAGCCCCGCCCTTCCCCCCTACTTGTCTCGGCACGCCCTTGGTTCATCCTGCCCTATACCTCCCCATTGTATACCAGTGGTTTGCAACTGAGAGTGAACTACTTGGCACCTGCAAACAATACAGTGCGCAGAGGGCCACTGCACTAGACAATGTCGAACTGAACTCCAAATGGAACATGCCCTTGCATTACACATTTTGGTTGTAGCGCAAACATGCTACCCCATTGAGAAGCCGCCCCTGCCTGAGAAGCTCAAATTATGAAAAATACACAACAGTATGGAGTGACATTTATAAAAAATTTATATATCTAGTTATAATTTTGCAATAATAGATGCATTATTAATCATAATAATTAGAGGGGATGTGACATATTTAGATAGAGAAATGAGTTTTATATACTTTGCGTATGGCAATATACATTATATACCTACTCTATTTTACCTTGAAGAGAAATTTCACAACAGCTCAATATACAATAGTGATACAATGATAAAACCAGAATAAATGATGATGATGCATACTGTGCCTGCTGTTTAAATCTTAATTTTGTTGTAGCTCATAAATAATATGATTAAAATGTGTATCTGCATTTAGAGTGACTCATCTGTCTTCGGAGATCCTAAATAAGGATATACGAAAGCGATGCAAAAACAATTTGATTTAATCTTTCCCTTAAAAGGTACTCAATCTGAATATGAAGTTAGATGCACGGAACATTATCTGTTTGCTAAAGCATATGCTGTTTTGAATAATCAACAATTAAGTGGCTTGATATTATGTAACGTTGTAAAAGAGACCTTTATTGTTTTGCATTGCATTACATTACATTAGCAGACTCAGGTTAATGGATGCATTAGCGCAACGTAACTAAGGACGGTACTACCTGACGTCCTTAGGTGGTAAATGTGCCATTGTGTTTTACTTGCATCATTCCATTACAAACCGCAGCCCTGTGCTCAGTTAATTACTATTTGTTAAGTCAGCATTGTTCTGCCGCCACTGAATCACTCCACGGTAAATTTCATATCAAGGTAAATCTCAACTACCTACAGTTCTAGTAGAGAGCTTATGCTGGCTTTAGTTTCTCTATTATGTTAGGATAATTACACCTGAAAACAATAGATGATTGCACTTGTACCGGCGCCGTTGCTAACCTGCACTTAGATAAAGCCGAACGACACTCCTTTACACTTACATACCAGCCACAGAGTTAATATCCTTTTTTATTATTTTTTTTTTCAATTATACTCCACCTTTAGCTGCAACGGTCATATCGGCGGTCGCTCACCTTTGGAACATATCGATAGTGTTATCTCGTATTCGTTGGGTTTTAATCAATAGATCGCACATATTCGCACTCTCATTCATACTTCCAGACTCCGGAGAGGATGAGTTATCTTGGTCACAGAAATATACCCACACCCACCGCCGGGAATCAAATCCGGAACCCCTGGCATGCCAGGCAGATGCTCTACCGATTGAGTTACAGGGCCAGCCAGCGTTAATCTTATATGCTACACTAAAAGAACATTTTTCTAAACATTTGGGGCCATGTAGCTGATAACATACCTCAACCTTTTAAAAATCCCAATTGATTTTAAATTTCAATATGCTGTCTCCTTTAATTTACCAGTATTAAACTTTCATACAGAATTAAAATATCTTATGTATATAGCTTATATAAATGGGTACACTTAATATTCAGTTGACCTTAGAGGCATGTTTAGAATTTCATACAGATTAATAGAAAACTGCATCCTGTAGGACATTTTGAAGTTAGGAAAATGTAGAAAATCTAGAATCTGAGAAATCTGAGGTTAAAATTAGGTAATATCAGCTACGATACAGGTGTGGGGTTTACTAAATATTCATGTGACGTTTTCTGTACTGCCGCTAGAAAAATAAAAGAAAAAACGTTATATTATTCAAGTATGTCTATATTAATTTTAACACAAAAAAACTAAATTTGGTATTGTAAGTTTTTGGCCAATTTGCACAGATGTGTCTCCTTAATAAACCACTTTTTGTATATCCAATGTGCAGCAGTAAGAAATTTCTCTTCCCCGAATACTTCACGTTGAAACCAACAAATGCAAAAGCTGTTGTCACAAATTACAAGCAGAAGAAATTGCCCCAAAGGGCAGTTTTAGGCAGTAATAAGCAGAATAGACACAAAAGTATGAAATAGGCATTTACAGGTACTATAAAACTAAGAAATTGTGCTAATAATTGTAGGAAACGTGCTTATAACTTAAAAGCCTACGTTTCTGAACAAAGGAAAAAAAAATAGGCAAATAGGGAAACTCCGCCCCCTAGTCATTGCACATCATCGCTCATCTCGTGGTCTCTTACAGGGTAGAAGCGTCGGCGCTGCATGGCAGGATGGTATGCCCCGAACAAACATTCCCTTCTTCAGCAGACGATTTCCGTCTCCAGGACGGTCTAGTGCGCCCTTTCTGGAAGGATGTGCTGTCCTGCCAGGGGAGTTTACAAGTGACAAACAGTGGAGATCCTGCTCTCGGCACTGTCGTTACTCCTTGGGGCGGCCGCCTTCTATCCCCTCTCGCCTCATCCTTCCCCCCGGGGATGCACCACTTAGGGCTTAGGTACAGTAAACCAGTAAACAGTAAACCACCTCATGTGTGGTGTGTAGTGTTTAACGCTCGCTTTTACTACATACGGCCCCGCAGGAGGTGACACTGATGATACATGAGATGAAGATGGAGCACCGGTGGAATGAGATGGCGGGGGATATCGGAGGTCCCGGAGAAAACCCGCCCCAGCGCCGTGTTGTCCACTACAAATCTTACTTTGCGGTCACGTGGGATTGAACCCGGGCCGCCTTGGTGAGAGCCAAGCGGTCTAATCACTGAGCCACGTCGCGGCCCGAATAATCTAATCACCTAATCTTAACATTAGAAGAACCGGCGAGTATGGTTTGCCGAGAAGGAAAAACCGGACATTTTGACGAGTGCAGTTTTATTTAGCTTATTTAAAATATGAAAAAAAGTTGAATGCATACCAGTTTATTTAATATTAGTTTACCAGTATATAATTTTACCTTTTTCTGAAGAATTACTTATTAAAATTAATCCAAATATATACGCTAACCTAATGTGATATGAAAAACTTCCCTTAGCAAAAACATGTGATTCCACATAAAATTTTGAATACCACAGTATATACTATAAAAACACTTAGAAACCTCATTTCGCTCATTCAAATCCACCTGCAGCATCGTGGCACCTAACACACGTGTATTCAGCTTTGCCTAAACATGGTCCACAAACATACTTGCTGCATTTGTTACATACTTGCTGCATTTGTTACATAAATGCCTGCTCCTAAACTTCCCTCTGCATCCGTCAGTTTGGCAAGTCTTCCAAATGTTGCTCTGCTGAGCTACTGTGTTAGAAAGTGTATTTTGTTCCCTTGTGGATTTATATGCTGAAGGCAACTCTTCTGCTAAGTTGTATATGAACTGACGTCTGTTTAGTTTTTCACCTGTTACTTTCTTATAGAGTACCCATGCAGTAATAGCTGCCAAGGCCAACACATTGAAAAAACCATGCATGGGCTACGTTCTGCATCCATATTTCACTGTGTACAATCGAGTAATTTGATCGACGACGTCAATGCCGTAATTGGTGTTATTGTAGTACGCCAATGATTCTGGTAGGTCTTTAGGATGTTTATTTATAGTAGCTGTGTCATTCATTGAACTCAAAGGAAGCTCATTTTTGTTCTTTTTGCCCTGATAAAATGCTAGAATTTTCTCTTCATTGCGTTCTTGAAAATTGGTGGTCCCCAGATATTCCTCAATAACAGCTTCAAAGGAAAGTTTTTTGCTCCAACACCTTCTAAATATATATATGGTAGCCCGAAAGGCACCACTTGGGCAATAAAGATTTCTTACTCATCAACAAAGGATTTATTTTTAATTTACGTCCTCCAACGTTAAGTCATATCGGACGGTAAATGAATTGGATGAAATGATGCCCAAATGAGTCCAGGGTCCATTGAGCTTACAGGTCCCGAACTCGAGACCTCTTGAACCTAAGGCAGACATGCTACCATCTACGCTACCGAGGCGGGCGTACAACAAAGGGTCTGCAGGGTGCCATAAACCAATCAGGAAACAAAACAACAACAGATGTTCACAGATCCGAAGGCTACTGTTCACACTTACGTACCCGTCAAAGTAACGGATGGTGGTACTCCTAGTAGGATTTGTCTGTACCAGATTTATAAAGGTCCAAAATGCTTAAATTTTTCTCTACGTGTTTTTCATAAGCTTTTAATAAAAGTCGTAGAACATGGGAAGTGTAGAAAAAAGCGTCAGCAAGAAATAAGTCTTCCTAAGCATTGCACCCGTCAAAAAGACGGGTACGGTGCTTCTAGTGTCACGGTATGCAGCTCTTTTTATTATCAGTACACTAAGAATACACAATAAATGTAAAACAAAAGAATGATCAAATTTGACTAACGATCAATGTGAGAGATATCAACGAATACTGCATGAAAATCATTTCCAAATGCTGCTGCTAGTCATCAATAATACTACCAATTCAGAATTCGCATAAAATGTGCCAATAAGTGACGAAACGCGACGCTGTTCCGGGGAATACTTTTCAAATCAGGAAATATTAGTGTTCATTGCCGTAGGTAATTTGTACATAGCGCTTTACACATTTCGAACAGAGGTGAATAAAAAATATTTGGTTAAAATTATGGTTAGCGTTTGCAAAAAGGGGTGAGCGAGAGAAACTAATACAAAAACGTGGACCGCATTACCATCAGACCAAAATGAAAGGTTATATTGGTATTGTAGTTTGATAGAGGACACATAATTGCTTTGCTGCGGTTTGTATGTTGCATCCCTGCGCCGCTCAACTCATCCGGACTCCCACTGCTAGTTTCCCTGGAAAATTCAGTCGTTTGAAATAATTTTTTAATAGACGAGAGAAAATGTTTCATCTGTTGTGCTAACAGGTTCGAATTTAATACAACGCATTCTCGATGCAGTAATTAGTGTTCTGGCAGGTGAAAAATTGGGAGTTGCAGACTCATTGTTTGTGGTTTTGCCTAATATTGGGAATGCACCGTTTTATTTAAAATTATTACGGTTCAGAGCGACAACCATTCAACAAAAATCGAAGCACTCTACACACTCATGAGGAAATTACAAGCTAATTTCGGACTATCTATAAAACAACCCCAATACGGATGCTTTAAGGCGAGAAGGTACTGCACTGGGGGTTAAAATTCACTTTGATTTTTAAATATTATATTGTCATCTCTCTAGATTACAAATATATAGTTAAAAAGTTCATTGGAACAATTTTTATACCTAATTTTCTAATTACAAAGGTTGTTCAATAAAAAAGGATCACATTTTATTTTTCACAACGAACCTTTACTCGTCTTCATAATTTTGATGGTACTCCTCAAAATAGTATTCCCTGAAAGCGATGCACTTGTCCCAGCAATTCTGCCAGTCTTCAAAAACTAGCTGGAAACCATTTTTTCAGAGATCCTTCAAAATCGCCTCCGCAGCCTTCACCACTGCTTCTGATGATGGATAATGCCTCCCAAGAAGGCGTTTCTTCAAGTTAGGAAATAGAAAAATGTTACATGGGGCTTAATACGGATTATTGGGAGGGTGAGGGATGCACTTCACGTTGCAAGATATTCAGCAACAACATTGGCAATATGCGGCCGCTCATTATCGTGGTGCAGCATCCAACCTGCTTCAGGGAAATATCTTTTGCACCTGATATGGACTTGCAATTTTTTTGAATATATCCCTGGAGTATTGACCGGTTAAATATGTGTATGCAGGTACAGCATGCTGATAAACCATTCCATGAATATCAAAGAATGAGATGGCCATATCTTTCCCAGCAGAAGCAACCACGTGTGCTTTTTGGGGGGTTGGTGTTGAACGAGATTCCAACACTGAGCTCTGCTGTTTACTCTCAGGATCAAAATAATGTAACGAAGTTTCATCAGCAGTGATTGCGTTTGAAATAAACTCCGGATCAACCTGTAACACCAACTTAACTGTATGCAGACCTGCATGCGAATGTCCTTTGTTTGGGAATCAACAGTCTTGGAACCTAACGCGCGCGAACACTTCTCATGTGCAATGTTTCTCTCACCAACGTGTGGGTGGCACCCAGTGAAATGTTCAGTATTTCAGAAAGTGATCTTAAGGTAAATCGTTGATCGTCTCTCACAATGGCAGTAGAAGTGTTGAGTTTTTCTTCCGTAAAAACAGTAACTGGAACACAGGTCCACCTTACTCTGAAATTGATTCTCTCCCCTCTTTAAACATTTTAAACCACCTTCTAACTCTGCTGTATGAAAGAACAGACTCACCATGTGCCTCTTGTAACTTTGCATAGGCCTCAACTGAAGACTTGTTGAGACGAAAGCAGAATTTGAAAGCCGCATATTGTTCCTCGCGTGTTACCTCCATTGCAGCGGTAGGCGATACTGAACATATCTGAACTTGCCTGGTTCTCACAGGCAGGAGCCAGGAGTACCAACAATGAAACTACTACGGCGTGTTTGCTTCACATTAAACTAACAGAATTTAATAAAACGTTGAGTCAGACTGAAAAATTCAATGCCATAGCCGGGATTTGAACCACGGATCTTCTGGTTTCCGTCCAGCCGCACTACCATTGTGCTACTATGGCCAACGTGCCGATATGACATTAAATTCTCCAACTGACTCATATTTTCCCGGTAAACCACTTAGGAGTTCTCATAAACACATGAGACATCTACCTTAATGGCGACTTACTACATGTAAGTACTTTAAGGCCCGGGCTTTATAGTTAACCACTATTAGGTTAATTAATGGAAATTAATTATTCTTTCACACTGGCCGTGTGTAGGCTAAATTGTGGAAACGTTGAGTCAGACTGAAAAATTCAATGCCATAGCCGGGATTTGAACCACGGATCTTCTGGTTTCCGTCCAGCCGCACTACCATTGTGCTACTATGGCCAACGTGCCGATATGACATTAAATTCTCCAACTGACTCATATTTTCCCGGTAAACCACTTAGGAGTTCTCATAAACACATGAGACATCTACCTTAATGGCGACTTACTACATGTAAGTACTTTAAGGCCCGGGCTTTATAGTTAACCACTATTAGGTTAATTAATGGAAATTAATTATTCTTTCACACTGGCCGTGTGTAGGCTAAATTGTGGAAACGTTGAGTCAGACTGAAAAATTCAATGCCATAGCCGGGATTTGAACCACGGATCTTCTGGTTTCCGTCCAGCCGCACTACCATTGTGCTACTATGGCCAACGTGCCGATATGACATTAAATTCTCCAACTGACTCATATTTTCCCGGTAAACCACTTAGGAGTTCTCATAAACACATGAGACATCTACCTTAATGGCGACTTACTACATGTAAGTACTTTAAGGCCCGGGCTTTATAGTTAACCACTATTAGGTTAATTAATGGAAATTAATTATTCTTTCACACTGGCCGTGTGTAGGCTAAAATTGTGGAAACGTTGAGTCAGACTGAAAAATTCAATGCCATAGCCGGGATTTGAACCACGGATCTTCTGGTTTCCGTCCAGCCGCACTACCATTGTGCTACTATGGCCAACGTGCCGATATGACATTAAATTCTCCAACTGACTCATATTTTCCCGGTAAACCACTTAGGAGTTCTCATAAACACATGAGACATCTACCTTAATGGCGACTTACTACATGTAAGTACTTTAAGGCCCGGGCTTTATAGTTAACCACTATTAGGTTAATTAATGGAAATTAATTATTCTTTCACACTGGCCGTGTGTAGGCTAAATTGTGGAAACGTTGAGTCAGACTGAAAAATTCAATGCCATAGCCGGGATTTGAACCACGGATCTTCTGGTTTCCGTCCAGCCGCACTACCATTGTGCTACTATGGCCAACGTGCCGATTTGACATTAAATTCTCCAACTGACTCATATTTTCCCGGTAAACCACTTAGGAGTTCTCATAAACACATGAGACATCTACCTTAATGGCGACTTACTACATGTAAGTACTTTAAGGCCCGGGCTTTATAGTTAACCACTATTAGGTTAATTAATGGAAATTAATTATTCTTTCACACTGGCCGTGTGTAGGCTAAATTGTGGAAACGTTGAGTCAGACTGAAAAATTCAATGCCATAGCCGGGATTTGAACCACGGATCTTCTGGTTTCCGTCCAGCCGCACTACCATTGTGCTACTATGGCCAACGTGCCGATATGACATTAAATTCTCCAACTGACTCATATTTTCCCGGTAAACCACTTAGGAGTTCTCATAAACACATGAGACATCTACCTTAATGGCGACTTACTACATGTAAGTACTTTAAGGCCCGGGCTTTATAGTTAACCACTATTAGGTTAATTAATGGAAATTAATTATTCTTTCACACTGGCCGTGTGTAGGCTAAATTGTGGAAACGTTGAGTCAGACTGAAAAATTCAATGCCATAGCCGGGATTTGAACCACGGATCTTCTGGTTTCCGTCCAGCCGCACTACCATTGTGCTACTATGGCCAACGTGCCGATATGACATTAAATTCTCCAACTGACTCATATTTTCCCGGTAAACCACTTAGGAGTTCTCATAAACACATGAGACATCTACCTTAATGGCGACTTACTACATGTAAGTACTTTAAGGCCCGGGCTTTATAGTTAACCACTATTAGGTTAATTAATGGAAATTAATTATTCTTTCACACTGGCCGTGTGTAGGCTAAATTGTGGAAACGTTGAGTCAGACTGAAAAATTCAATGCCATAGCCGGGATTTGAACCACGGATCTTCTGGTTTCCGTCCAGCCGCACTACCATTGTGCTACTATGGCCAACGTGCCGATATGACATTAAATTCTCCAACTGACTCATATTTTCCCGGTAAACCACTTAGGAGTTCTCATAAACACATGAGACATCTACCTTAATGGCGACTTACTACATGTAAGTACTTTAAGGCCCGGGCTTTATAGTTAACCACTATTAGGTTAATTAATGGAAATTAATTATTCTTTCACACTGGCCGTGTGTAGGCTAAATTGTGGAAACGTTGAGTCAGACTGAAAAATTCAATGCCATAGCCGGGATTTGAACCACGGATCTTCTGGTTTCAGTCCAGCCGCACTACCATTGTGCTACTACGTTTCCACAATTTAGCCTACACACGGCCAGTGTGAAAGAATAATTAATTTCCATTAATTAACCTAATAGTGGTTAACTATAAAGCCCGGGCCTTAAAGTACTTACATGTAGTAAGTCGCCATTAAGGTAGATGTCTCATGTGTTTATGAGAACTCCTAAGTGGTTTACCGGGAAAATATGAGTCAGTTGGAGAATTTAATGTCATATCGGCACGTTGGCCATAGTAGCACAATGGTAGTGCGGCTGGACGGAAACCAGAAGATCCGTGGTTCAAATCCCGGCTATGGCATTGAATTTTTCAGTCTGACTCAACGTTTCCACAATTTAGCCTACACACGGCCAGTGTGAAAGAATAATTAATTTCCATTAATTAACCTAATAGTGGTTAACTATAAAGCCCGGGCCTTAAAGTACTTACATGTAGTAAGTCGCCATTAAGGTAGATGTCTCATGTGTTTATGAGAACTCCTAAGTGGTTTACCGGGAAAATATGAGTCAGTTGGAGAATTTAATGTCATATCGGCACGTTGGCCATAGTAGCACAATGGTAGTGCGGCTGGACGGAAACCAGAAGATCCGTGGTTCAAATCCCGGCTATGGCATTGAATTTTTCAGTCTGACTCAACGTTTCCACAATTTAGCCTACACACGGCCAGTGTGAAAGAATAATTAATTTCCATTAATTAACCTAATAGTGGTTAACTATAAAGCCCAGGCCTTAAAGTACTTACATGTAGTAAGTCGCCATTAAGGTAGATGTCTCATGTGTTTATGAGAACTCCTAAGTGGTTTACCGGGAAAATATGAGTCAGTTGGAGAATTTAATGTCATATCGGCACGTTGGCCATAGTAGCACAATGGTAGTGCGGCTGGACGGAAACCAGAAGATCCGTGGTTCAAATCCCGGCTATGGCATTGAATTTTTCAGTCTGACTCAACGTTTCCACAATTTAGCCTACACACGGCCAGTGTGAAAGAATAATTAATTTCCATTAATTAACCTAATAGTGGTTAACTATAAAGCCCGGGCCTTAAAGTACTTACATGTAGTAAGTCGCCATTAAGGTAGATGTCTCATGTGTTTATGAGAACTCCTAAGTGGTTTACCGGGAAAATATGAGTCAGTTGGAGAATTTAATGTCATATCGGCACGTTGGCCATAGTAGCACAATGGTAGTGCGGCTGGACGGAAACCAGAAGATCCGTGGTTCAAATCCCGGCTATGGCATTGAATTTTTCAGTCTGACTCAACGTTTCCACAATTTAGCCTACACACGGCCAGTGTGAAAGAATAATTAATTTCCATTAATTAACCTAATAGTGGTTAACTATAAAGCCCGGGCCTTAAAGTACTTACATGTAGTAAGTCGCCATTAAGGTAGATGTCTCATGTGTTTATGAGAACTCCTAAGTGGTTTACCGGGAAAATATGAGTCAGTTGGAGAATTTAATGTCATATCGGCACGTTGGCCATAGTAGCACAATGGTAGTGCGGCTGGACGGAAACCAGAAGATCCGTGGTTCAAATCCCGGCTATGGCATTGAATTTTTCAGTCTGACTCAACGTTTCCACAATTTAGCCTACACACGGCCAGTGTGAAAGAATAATTAATTTCCATTAATTAACCTAATAGTGGTTAACTATAAAGCCCGGGCCTTAAAGTACTTACATGTAGTAAGTCGCCATTAAGGTAGATGTCTCATGTGTTTATGAGAACTCCTAAGTGGTTTACCGGGAAAATATGAGTCAGTTGGAGAATTTAATGTCATATCGGCACGTTGGCCATAGTAGCACAATGGTAGTGCGGCTGGACGGAAACCAGAAGATCCGTGGTTCAAATCCCGGCTATGGCATTGAATTTTTCAGTCTGACTCAACGTTTCCACAATTTAGCCTACACACGGCCAGTGTGAAAGAATAATTAATTTCCATTAATTAACCTAATAGTGGTTAACTATAAAGCCCGGGCCTTAAAGTACTTACATGTAGTAAGTCGCCATTAAGGTAGATGTCTCATGTGTTTATGAGAACTCCTAAGTGGTTTACCGGGAAAATATGAGTCAGTTGGAGAATTTAATGTCATATCGGCACGTTGGCCATAGTAGCACAATGGTAGTGCGGCTGGACGGAAACCAGAAGATCCGTGGTTCAAATCCCGGCTATGGCATTGAATTTTTCAGTCTGACTCAACGTTTCCACAATTTAGCCTACACACGGCCAGTGTGAAAGAATAATTAATTTCCATTAATTAACCTAATAGTGGTTAACTATAAAGCCCGGGCCTTAAAGTACTTACATGTAGTAAGTCGCCATTAAGGTAGATGTCTCATGTGTTTATGAGAACTCCTAAGTGGTTTACCGGGAAAATATGAGTCAGTTGGAGAATTTAATGTCATATCGGCACGTTGGCCATAGTAGCACAATGGTAGTGCGGCTGGACGGAAACCAGAAGATCCGTGGTTCAAATCCCGGCTATGGCATTGAATTTTTCAGTCTGACTCAACGTTTCCACAATTTAGCCTACACACGGCCAGTGTGAAAGAATAATTAATTTCCATTAATTAACCTAATAGTGGTTAACTATAAAGCCCGGGCCTTAAAGTACTTACATGTAGTAAGTCGCCATTAAGGTAGATGTCTCATGTGTTTATGAGAACTCCTAAGTGGTTTACCGGGAAAATATGAGTCAGTTGGAGAATTTAATGTCATATCGGCACGTTGGCCATAGTAGCACAATGGTAGTGCGGCTGGACGGAAACCAGAAGATCCGTGGTTCAAATCCCGGCTATGGCATTGAATTTTTCAGTCTGACTCAACGTTTCCACAATTTAGCCTACACACGGCCAGTGTGAAAGAATAATTAATTTCCATTAATTAACCTAATAGTGGTTAACTATAAAGCCCGGGCCTTAAAGTACTTACATGTAGTAAGTCGCCATTAAGGTAGATGTCTCATGTGTTTATGAGAACTCCTAAGTGGTTTACCGGGAAAATATGAGTCAGTTGGAGAATTTAATGTCATATCGGCACGTTGGCCATAGTAGCACAATGGTAGTGCGGCTGGACGGAAACCAGAAGATCCGTGGTTCAAATCCCGGCTATGGCATTGAATTTTTCAGTCTGACTCAACGTTTCCACAATTTAGCCTACACACGGCCAGTGTGAAAGAATAATTAATTTCCATTAATTAACCTAATAGTGGTTAACTATAAAGCCCGGGCCTTAAAGTACTTACATGTAGTAAGTCGCCATTAAGGTAGATGTCTCATGTGTTTATGAGAACTCCTAAGTGGTTTACCGGGAAAATATGAGTCAGTTGGAGAATTTAATGTCATATCGGCACGTTGGCCATAGTAGCACAATGGTAGTGCGGCTGGACGGAAACCAGAAGATCCGTGGTTCAAATCCCGGCTATGGCATTGAATTTTTCAGTCTGACTCAACGTTTCCACAATTTAGCCTACACACGGCCAGTGTGAAAGAATAATTAATTTCCATTAATTAACCTAATAGTGGTTAACTATAAAGCCCGGGCCTTAAAGTACTTACATGTAGTAAGTCGCCATTAAGGTAGATGTCTCATGTGTTTATGAGAACTCCTAAGTGGTTTACCGGGAAAATATGAGTCAGTTGGAGAATTTAATGTCATATCGGCACGTTGGCCATAGTAGCACAATGGTAGTGCGGCTGGACGGAAACCAGAAGATCCGTGGTTCAAATCCCGGCTATGGCATTGAATTTTTCAGTCTGACTCAACGTTTCCACAATTTAGCCTACACACGGCCAGTGTGAAAGAATAATTAATTTCCATTAATTAACCTAATAGTGGTTAACTATAAAGCCCAGGCCTTAAAGTACTTACATGTAGTAAGTCGCCATTAAGGTAGATGTCTCATGTGTTTATGAGAACTCCTAAGTGGTTTACCGGGAAAATATGAGTCAGTTGGAGAATTTAATGTCATATCGGCACGTTGGCCATAGTAGCACAATGGTAGTGCGGCTGGACGGAAACCAGAAGATCCGTGGTTCAAATCCCGGCTATGGCATTGAATTTTTCAGTCTGACTCAACGTTTCCACAATTTAGCCTACACACGGCCAGTGTGAAAGAATAATTAATTTCCATTAATTAACCTAATAGTGGTTAACTATAAAGCCCGGGCCTTAAAGTACTTACATGTAGTAAGTCGCCATTAAGGTAGATGTCTCATGTGTTTATGAGAACTCCTAAGTGGTTTACCGGGAAAATATGAGTCAGTTGGAGAATTTAATGTCATATCGGCACGTTGGCCATAGTAGCACAATGGTAGTGCGGCTGGACGGAAACCAGAAGATCCGTGGTTCAAATCCCGGCTATGGCATTGAATTTTTCAGTCTGACTCAACGTTTCCACAATTTAGCCTACACACGGCCAGTGTGAAAGAATAATTAATTTCCATTAATTAACCTAATAGTGGTTAACTATAAAGCCCGGGCCTTAAAGTACTTACATGTAGTAAGTCGCCATTAAGGTAGATGTCTCATGTGTTTATGAGAACTCCTAAGTGGTTTACCGGGAAAATATGAGTCAGTTGGAGAATTTAATGTCATATCGGCACGTTGGCCATAGTAGCACAATGGTAGTGCGGCTGGACGGAAACCAGAAGATCCGTGGTTCAAATCCCGGCTATGGCATTGAATTTTTCAGTCTGACTCAACGTTTCCACAATTTAGCCTACACACGGCCAGTGTGAAAGAATAATTAATTTCCATTAATTAACCTAATAGTGGTTAACTATAAAGCCCGGGCCTTAAAGTACTTACATGTAGTAAGTCGCCATTAAGGTAGATGTCTTATGTGTTTATGAGAACTCCTAAGTGGTTTACCGGGAAAATATGAGTCAGTTGGAGAATTTAATGTCATATCGGCACGTTGGCCATAGTAGCACAATGGTAGTGCGGCTGGACGGAAACCAGAAGATCCGTGGTTCAAATCCCGGCTATGGCATTGAATTTTTCAGTCTGACTCAACGTTTCCACAATTTAGCCTACACACGGCCAGTGTGAAAGAATAATTAATTTCCATTAATTAACCTAATAGTGGTTAACTATAAAGCCCGGGCCTTAAAGTACTTACATGTAGTAAGTCGCCATTAAGGTAGATGTCTCATGTGTTTATGAGAACTCCTAAGTGGTTTACCGGGAAAATATGAGTCAGTTGGAGAATTTAATGTCATATCGGCACGTTGGCCATAGTAGCACAATGGTAGTGCGGCTGGACGGAAACCAGAAGATCCGTGGTTCAAATCCCGGCTATGGCATTGAATTTTTCAGTCTGACTCAACGTTTCCACAATTTAGCCTACACACGGCCAGTGTGAAAGAATAATTAATTTCTATTAATTAACCTAATAGTGGTTAACTATAAAGCCCGGGCCTTAAAGTACTTACATGTAGTAAGTCGCCATTAAGGTAGATGTCTCGTGTAATTATGAGAACTCCTAAGTGGTTTACCGGGAAAATATGAGTCAGTTGGAGAATTTAATGTCATATCGGCACGTTGGCCATAGTAGCACAATGGTAGTGCGGCTGGACGGAAACCAGAAGATCCGTGGTTCAAATCCCGGCTATGGCATTGAATTTTTCAGTCTGACTCAACGTTTCCACAATTTAGCCTACACACGGCCAGTGTGAAAGAATAATTAATTTCCATTAATTAACCTAATAGTGGTTAACTATAAAGCCCGGGCCTTAAAGTACTTACATGTAGTAAGTCGCCATTAAGGTAGATGTCTCATGTGTTTATGAGAACTCCTAAGTGGTTTACCGGGAAAATATGAGTCAGTTGGAGAATTTAATGTCATATCGGCACGTTGGCCATAGTAGCACAATGGTAGTGCGGCTGGACGGAAACCAGAAGATCCGTGGTTCAAATCCCGGCTATGGCATTGAATTTTTCAGTCTGACTCAACGTTTCCACAATTTAGCCTACACACGGCCAGTGTGAAAGAATAATTAATTTCCATTAATTAACCTAATAGTGGTTAACTATAAAGCCCGGGCCTTAAAGTACTTACATGTAGTAAGTCGCCATTAAGGTAGATGTCTCATGTGTTTATGAGAACTCCTAAGTGGTTTACCGGGAAAATATGAGTCAGTTGGAGAATTTAATGTCATATCGGCACGTTGGCCATAGTAGCACAATGGTAGTGCGGCTGGACGGAAACCAGAAGATCCGTGGTTCAAATCCCGGCTATGGCATTGAATTTTTCAGTCTGACTCAACGTTTCCACAATTTAGCCTACACACGGCCAGTGTGAAAGAATAATTAATTTCCAGAATTTAATAAATTTTAATTTTAGTTCGAAAAATTATAACCGTAAAAATATTATGATCATTCTTTATTGAGCAGCCCGCGTGTTAAGTTTTTGCCACTCCCCTTTTCGTAAGCTTTCATAGAATCGATAATAACTTCTGTAATACTAAATAGATAATTCTAAACTAAGCCCTGCTTTGTAAGGGATCTTGCAAGCTTCCTGTTAATGCTACTATAACACCAATGATGATACTTTTTCTTTTGTCTTTGGCTGTGTATGTGAACAGTTATTTGTTCTGAATAATATTTTGTACTAGTTAATGGTGAATATATAATATGGGTAGGCCAAAATTATTTCGAAGAGAAAGCTTATATAGAATCGGTTTACTAAACAAAGAAAAGTAAATGTAGAAAATATAAGTACAATAGACAATGAAACCACATGTAATATTGAGGTTCAATGAATTCATCAATGACTCTGTGATCTTTTATCTTTTGGTTTTGCACACGCACTAAAAAGCACATACCCGCATTATATGCATACATACCTTCATATGTTAGTAAGAAAAGGGAGTAATGCTTTATAGAAAAACCCTTTCACCTGCCGCTGGAAATCGAACCTCCAACCCCTCCACAGCAGACAGCTGCTCTGCCGACGGAGCTATGAGAACAAATCTGGTAAGATTTTATATACAGATTGGCTGACATTCTCAAAAATTGAATTATATCACCAGGTGCACAGAATTAATTTAAAAGGGTTCTTTTGTTTTACTACCCTCTTCCAGCTAGATGATGAGCTCTGTAATTGGATATGTATTGGAAAGTCATTATCATGTTAATGCATCGGCATGTTAAAGTTATATTAATGTAACTTTTTGTCTAACACATTTTTATGCAGTTCCTTTACAGGAATCGTTTGAAATGAATTATTTAATTGAATAAAAGAAATCTGGTCTGTCCCATTACGTCATCAAAACGGGTATTGTTTCATTGAGCAACGCTACACTCCTGAGAAAATAAATTCTGTAGCAAATTTGTAAATTAATCATTTAGTCCTCACTGCGCTAGCGACTTCAGAAACTTAACATCTGAGCTTAAATATGCAGAACTACTTCATAAGTGACATTTGATATCCGGGATAGTAATGTCAACAAATATATTAATGTTAGGACGTAGCCACAGTTGCTCGCTTGAGCCATACCGTGTATTGTTAATAGTATCTTCACAATAAGAATAACTAATACCTTCACACATTTACAATTTTCTTTGAGAAGTATGGCATAAGCAACAATTATGAAAGAAGGAAACTACCATTTATCAGTCTAAGATCGTGTGTTTCTCAGAAGATAACGGAAGTAGTAAGTCGGAATTTACTACCATATAACCATAACAATATAACACGTCACTCGTAGTTATAGGTCCTACAATCTCTCCTCGAAAGTGCGTGCAAGCAGTTTCACTGTCTCGCTTCATTTGTCACGCTAATCACCATTAAATTCTCTGTTGGAACCTTGATAACCAGGGTAGGTTGTTTCAGATATATCCTCATAAAGGACGTACTACTCATATCTCTAAGGTAGTTGCCTATTTTGACGAAGACAAATGCAATGAAATTTGTCCCTACTGAAATCCAGATATTTGAGGTTCAGTCTGTGCGAGGACTGGAAGTGTTTTTGAATTTTCCGAAGGGATGACTAGAATGAGTCAAATTTTCTGAGGAATAAAATAAGTCTAATCGAAATGTCGAAAACTTTACACTTATATTAACATAACCTTTGAAACCTATTTCAGAAGGTATACTCTGGCACTATAGGATCATTTCTAGTTTCGATATGTTAATTCATTTTCTGGTATGAATTGACTGAACGGAACCAAAAATTAAAGAAGTATAAATTAAAGAATGAATTTCACTTATAGCGCAGTACATTTTGGATGACTTAATCGATGTTGCACAAAATGAAACATCTACCGTTTTAAATAATTTGCTATCATCACAAGTTCGAAGTAGTTTTTGATTTGTTTTAACATTAAATACATGGTTGTTATTACCAGAGCTAGGAAGTTCCTACCCATTTCCTTGAGCAGAGTAAGAGCGGCCAGGCAGCACTACTAGCAAGGGCAAGGTTCAGCGTAGAATGCAACTCATTACTTCAAAACAGCTGTAACTGCATATCACAGAGCACGTTAGTAGGAAGGAAGACATCCGAATAACATCTTTGTTGTACTTCAAAGATGAGCAATTAAATTTGATGTACAACCATTGTATCTTTTCTAGAAGTGTACTTATACATGTCTTTATTTACTTAATTACTTACATGTACATTTTAGTGGAATACTTCAGCAAACATAGAAAAAAGAGAGACCAGATCGAGAAACTAAATTAGCTAAAATCGTTAACGAATTTGCAACAGATTGTCAATCAACTAAGTCTTATTTTACGGGACATATAATGAGTTTTTCATTTGAAAGGCTTTACAAGTACATTATTATTTTAGTAATATGGCCGCAGATGAGTAAATAAGTAGTATAATTCCTGCTTCGGCATTTTGTCAAGTAAGAATGTTCAGATACTTAAGAAATTAATTTTATTATTTGGATATTATTTTACATTCGATCAGGAAATGTTACAATCTGCGTTATAATTGCTTGGGTGTTGCCACAATGTGCCTATTTAAATAATGAAATCAGGAAGAGACAAACCCGTATGTACTATATAAGAATTTTTATGTTGTACATGATGATGATGATGATGATGATGACGACGATGATGATAGTTGGCGCAACAGGCCATGTAGGTCCTTGGCCTTCTCCTCTTCCACTCTACTCGGTCCTCTGATTTTCTTCTCCAGCCTTTAACCCCCAAGATTCTGAAGTCATCTTCTAAATCATTTACCCAACTTTTGCTGGGTCTTCCTCTTCTCCTTCTGCCATCCAGCTTTCCTATGAATGTCTTCTTAACTACACTGGTTTTCGGTATTCTCTGCACATGGCCAACCCACCTTATTATCCCTTGTTTAATTTTCACTACCATATTTGGTTGTCCAAATAAACACTGTAACTCCAAGATAGTCCGCATTCTCCATCAGCCCAAGTCCTTTATCACGCCAAATACATTTCTCAGAATGTTCCTTTCCCACCGTAATAATCATTGTTCTTCTCTGGTTGTCAGCACCCAACTTTCTGAACCATACATTATTATTGGTTTCAGTACAGTTGAAATATTTTAATTGTAGTATTCCTACTGACGTTCCTTGATTTAAACATATTCTGCAAGACATAGAAACATTTGTTACCATTTGCTATTCCTTCTTGAATTTGCACTGATGTTTTATCATCTACAGTTACTATAGATCCCAGGTATTTAAATTTTTCCACTCTTTGGTATTCTTTCTCATGTAATTTAAATGTAGGTTTCCTTCTTCTTGCATCTCCATCACCTCCCATCTTCATATATTTTGTTTTACTAACGTTCACTAGCAATCCTAGATCATGTTGTACATAATGATCTAAAAATAGGTGCATTTACGAATGTCTCCTAAGTCATCTTTTTTTTCCTCAGCGCAACCATTTTCAATGCCTCTCCGCTGTGCGTTTCTTATCTATGACTTGTTTGGATGCCGGGAGAGGGACGGTCACAACCTGCATAGGGAACGCCGAGCGGTATGAACTTCCTAGCCCTAGTTATTACAGTAGTTGTTCGCTTAATTTTAAATTCTTTATTCTACCGCGATGAAGTTAGCTAATTTAGCGTTCTTCCTGGAGCACTGGACTGGACTACGCTGCGGAGGGCATTCGACACGGAGGCCCAAACTTAGTCTATTGTACCTAAGCCAACAAATGGAACCATAACGGGAGGAAGGATGAGGTGAGAGGAGATAGAAGGTGACCATCACAAGGAGCCATGACAGAGCATAGAGCAGGGTCTTTACACTTTGCCAGCTGGCAACATCCCGACAGGCTAGTACAACCAGCATACCACCTACTGTGGTCCGGAAACAAGCTCACCAGACCGGGTTCCGAGATCGGAAACCGTACTAACGAGGGAGGAAGTTCTAAGAAAGAGCATATCGTCCTGCCATGCAACGCCGAGACACCTGCCGACGCTTCTACCCCGAAAGAGGCCATTAGATGAGAGATGATGTGACATGATACTGGAGATGAAATGGAGGAATAGGACATTTGGGCAATTCACCTCGGAAACCGGGAAAAATCTCTAAAAAACCCATGGGTCAACTGTACTCTACCTCAGGCTAGTTTAATCGTGCTGTAAACAAGGCGGAGCTGACTCATCGCGCCACGTGTTAGACGCTACATGCACACACATAAGTTTTGCAACACTAGCATTATATATAGCAGCGCTAACTTCTAGACAGTAAATAATGTTTGGTTACACATTAACTTATTAATCTATGAGTTGGCTCATTTCTGATAAAATAATCATCAACTTTATGCGTATAGCACTTTTCGTAAAATCGTCGTATTTCTCCACGCGCTTTTTGCATTTACGCTATTTTCCCGGTGATCTTAGAGTTCTGGATGCTTGCTGTTCCATTCTAACGCTAAGTATACTACTTCCGGAAACAAGGAGAGCATCAGCTTCTTTCTCAATGTTTTTATAGATGATTGTGAGGTTTGTGTCTTTAAGCACTGCGAAACAATACGCGATCATTCGCCTCTCGCCACTTTATAAAGGTTTGTCCCGATTGTGTTTAATTTCGGCTGAAGTACCGGCCTACTCCATAATGAAAAGCTTACTGATTTTAAAGTGCATATACATAAGTGTTGTTGCGCTTGTGGGCTACGCGAGATATACCAGAAATACAGTGTAAATGTCACAAGCAACTCCATACAATAAACAATAACATCTTAATCAGCATTCAACTCGATACAGACCTCGTTGCGGGAGAGCAGTTTGTATAGGAATGCAAAAATAAATCATAGCAGTGTCCTTTAGAAATTGTTACACAAAATTCAGCTTAATTTGACATAATAGATTCATAGTGTGTATAATTTAACCTGTCTTCTATCCAATCTGTGTTGGAATACAGAATGCAGAAAGATACAATATAGGATTTTATAAGAAGTGGGACGTTTATGAGAACTGAAACATATTTCATAAGTTTCCCTCTCCGAAATTAGCTCACACAGAGCAGTAATCAGAAAACTTACAGTACTGTAGTTAAATTAGGGGTTTATCATACGCATGCAAATAAAAGAAAACGCCCATTAACTTCGCTAAGAACGAAGAACGAGGATACCCACAACAATTAGTAAAAATGATACAATGCTTCTAGTTCCAAACAAAAATAAATTTGACGAACAATGGTAAAATTTCTAAAAAAAAAAAAAAAAAAAAAAAAAAAAAAAAAAAAAAAAAAAAAAAAAAAAAAATCTTAATAATCAGGTTGTCAGACAAGGGTGTACTTTATCACCTACACTTTTTAGTATTTATACTGACGACCTAGTGTGCAAATGGAAGCAGCTAGTGAATGTAGGTTTTAAAATTTGAAATAAAAACTTCCTGCAAAAATCTATTTTTAAACTTAGTGAACTTTGTAAGCAATATAATATGAAAATTTCTTTTATAAAATCAAAGGTAATGTCATTCATTGGGAAAGAGTCAATTACAACAAAGATAGTTATAAATAATCGTTGCGTTGAACAGGTAAGCCATTTTAAATACTTGGGAACTGATGTTAGTTATGACAAGGAATATGATGTCTACAATAAAATATGCAAACTTCAAAGAGTGTGTGGAACAATAAATAGAGCATTTAGAAACAAAATACGTAAAGAAACAAAATTAAAGTTCTACAAAGTACCTATACTGTACCTATACTGACATATGGAAGTGAGACTTGGACGTTAAATAAAAAACAACAGAGTAAAATACAGGCTTCAGAAAAAAAATTCTTGAGAAGTGTGAAAGGATGCACGAAGAGGGACTTAATAAGAAATGAAAATATAAGAGAAGGGCTGCACATTTTTAGTATGAAAGATAGGTTAAAAGATCTCAAACAAAAATGGAAGGAATATGTTGTAGGAATGTCAGATAATAGACTTACAAATCAAATACTACAGTATCATCCTAAAGGTTGGAGATCGGTGGGCAGACCCAGGAAACGATGGCTGGAGGTCTTCGAAGGTGGAACAAGCACTGGATTGCCTATGCCATGAAGTGAAGAAGAAGAAGAAGAAGAAGAAGAAGAAGAAGAAGAAGAAGAAGAAGAAGAAGAAGAAGAAGAAGAAGAAGAAGAAGAAGAAGAAGAAGAAGAAGAAGAAGAAGAACTTCGCTAAGCCAATCGACAGCTTAACATCTTTCGGTCTGAATATCTCTGTCTGTGGCACTCTTCCTACTCACATGTTTACAGCAGGATTAAACTAGGTTGAGATAGATTATAGTTCGGCCACGGTAATCGAAGCCCGATCTATCGAATGACAGCCACAGATGGAACATCCTGGGCCATCCCGCTGGATTTTCCTTGTATATACTCAAATAACTGTTTTATCAATAAATTGTCTATGTTTGAATTAGGATCAATTACAGGATTGTTCCTTCCAGGGAGCAGTCCTATTCCATTTTTGTTGCCAGTCTCTCTCTATCTCTCTCTATCGCTATATCTTTGTAATTTTATGTCCTACAGCGTTAAGTCATATCGGACGTTGAATTAAATGGGTGAAATGGTGCTCAGATGAGTCCGTGGTACACGGAGCTTAGAGTTATCCGACATTCGTCTTACAGGATAAGTGAAAACCCCGGAGAAAGCCTTATCCAGGTAACTCACCCTGACCGAGATTAGAACTCGGGACTTCTTGAACGTGAGGCAGACACGCTACCAAGGCGGGCTGTGTTGTCAGTCAGGAAAGTTCATGTCCAATAATGTTTCCATTTTGGCAAGGCTAATACAGGACTTAAAACAATATTATAATCTGTTGTTTATACAATGCAAACCCTTTGGAATTTTAACGCCAATTAATTGTACATAATTCACTGACAACACCACCACATGGTAAGCTGCCAATGAATAGGATTACCCAGGTGAATAGCTCCTGTTGTATTACTTCTTACTAAATTACTTATTCGCAAAATCCATTCTCTATACCACCAGCCAATCAATTTGGTCATTTTCTCAAAGCTTATAGTGTTAACGCCCATAATTGGGATTAGGTAAGGTATAAGGTGCAGCCCCAGGATACTGAGGCAAGAGATTGACAGCTGACTGGAACACAACTACCGCCATGGGGAGTGTCCCCGAAGCAAACAACAAAGGCGGTGTAACGCTCTTATTCAAAACAGGCTGCTAAACTCGAGCACAACACTGCGTTTTCATCACTGTTTCCGCACATTCACCTGCAAAGCTCAATGCCCCAAAGAAACAAAGGTTACATGCAGCGTTTCAACCGCCCTCCAAACTACGTAGTCGCTTTGCATTTTCATATTCTTCTTTTACATTTGCAAAGTTCTCGAAGCGTTATAATAGTTCACTCACTGATTTTAGCATTTGACCTAGCCAAAATACAAAGCATTATTCTGAAACATATGAAAGTGCATGGATTTAATAAGCCCTTGGGGAAAACTTGAAGCAATTTATGTGGCGAACAAATAGTTCTACGTTGGGGCTACAGTTTGAAGCCATATAATGTGTGGCTCAGTGTAAAGCAATGAGGTTTCTCACAGGGGATACGTGCGTATGGATGAGAAGGATAGTTCAATGACACTGGAATGCCCGTTTCAAACGTATTTATTGACTGTTTATTTTATCCGAACATCAAACTTGAAGTTGCCGACCAAGGGTTACCAATATATCACTGTTTAGAGTTATTGAAGGCGGAATGTCTACTACTCGATAAACTTTATTCGTTCCTCACGTATATATGAACCGACAAATATCTTCTCTCATTTCTGGTATGCCTGGCCCAAGATAGAACAAGAGGACCGCACTAATCGGCCTCACGCCGTGACTGAATGAATGACCACAGATGCGAGTAGGTGTACATGTTACTTTCACTTTCTGGAAGCCCTCTTTATTCAACCAAAGATTCCCTTTGTGACTATGTTGTCATTGTCCTTATTATTAGGGACCGAAGAATACCTCATTCAACAAATCAAGTGCTATCCCTTAGAAATCTGCTTAGGACACTGTTTCTTACATTTCTTTTGTTATAACAACTATTCTCCCCAACTGCTATTCGACTGAACTGCCCTTGCACGTGTTCTAACAAAGAACCAACATTCCTTTGACATCCATCATGATTCTTTATACATTGAAATACTTAATTTCGGTATCAAACTAAAGGTATGAAATCAGGATTTAGGGTCATTTTAAAACTTGGCTTCACTGTAAACCACGTCAACGATAATATATTTACGGTTCATACAGTGATGCTAGCAAGTCCATTTCCTGAATGCAGTGTTGCTAACTTAGCCGAATAATGGTTTTTCCTATTTTGTTGTGTGTAATGTATGAAACAATTTTGGAAAAGATAAAAGAAAAATGAATAAGTCAAGAGAGAACACAAAAAAAGCTAAATTCAGTAACAGTCAGAATACAAGGTAAATAAACTTAAGAAGTTAAACCTGTAGCATTACACTCGTTATCGAACCAGGGCCTGCCAACCCGATGCCGACCTCACGCCTACATACACAAGGCAGAGATGGGATCACCCAATCGATACGGGGAGGAGATGTGGTCCGCATCTCAGCACCTCCAGCCGGAAAGTTGGCTTTCATTACTTGGGTCGTCTACCTATCACAAGATCCTCAATTTGCCGATGATGCTGGGCAGACACCGATCCTATATCCGGACAAATGAACACCCGCAGGGATAGGATTGAACCCGGGCCGTATTCCATGGCAGGGAGTCATATTATGATGCCTTTACCCACTACGCCACGGCGCAGAACAATCATTCTTTAGGAGTGCGGATATTAGAAACAACTATTATTCTTGTTTACTGGCTGTGAACAGTTTGCCTACTTGGGAGCTAGGGTCAATAAACACGACAGTAGAGTGACATAAAGTACAGAGTTAATAAAACCAGAACCCTAATATCCAGCTCAGGTAGTATTTTATGTAATAGAAATACATTTATTTATTTATTTATTTATTTATCCATTTATTTATTTATCCATTTATTTATTTATCCATTTATTTATTTATCCATTTATATATTTATCCATTTATATATTTATCCATCCATCCATCCATTTATCTATTTATCTATCCATCCATCCATTTATCTATCCATCCATCCATTTATCTATCCATCCATCCATTTATCTATCCATCCATCCATTTATCTATCCATCCATCCATTTATCTATCCATCCATCCATTTATCTATCCATCCATCCATCCATTTATCTATCCATCCATCCATCCATTTATCTATCCATCCATCCATCCATTTATCTATCCATCCATCCATCCATTTATCTATCCATCCATCCATCCATTTATCTATCCATCCATCCATCCATTTATCTATCCATCCATCCATCCATTTATCTATCCATCCATCCATCCATCCATTTATCTATCCATCCATCCATCCATCCATTTATCTATCCATCCATCCATCCATCCATTTATCTATCCATCCATCCATCCATCCATTTATCTATCCATCCATCCATCCATCCATTTATCTATCCATCCATCCATCCATCCATTTATCTATCCATCCATCCATCCATCCATTTATCTATCCATCCATCCATCCATCCATTTATCTATCCATCCATCCATCCATCCATTTATCTATCCATCCATCCATCCATCCATTTATCTATCCATCCATCCATCCATCCATTTATCTATCCATCCATCCATCCATCCATTTATCTATCCATCCATCCATCCATCCATTTATCTATCCATCCATCCATCCATCCATTTATCTATCCATCCATCCATCCATCCATTTATCTATCCATCCATCCATCCATCCATTTATCTATCCATCCATCCATCCATCCATTTATCTATCCATCCATCCATCCATCCATTTATCTATCCATCCATCCATCCATCCATTTATCTATCCATCCATCCATCCATTTATCTATCCATCCATCCATCCATTTATCTATCCATCCATCCATCCATTTATCTATCCATCCATCCATCCATTTATCTATCCATCCATCCATCCATTTATCTATCCATCCATCCATCCATTTATCTATCCATCCATCCATCCATTTATCTATCCATCCATCCATCCATTTATCTATCCATCCATCCATCCATTTATCTATCCATCCATCCATCCATTTATCTATCCATCCATCCATCCATTTATCTATC